>JAAVTI010000588.1:0-53039 GCA_011947335.1 Phytophthora constricta | reverse complement strand
AATTTGAGTCTGTGTTCTGGCAGTATGCTTTAAGTCCATCGGAACGAAGCTGAGTATGACCGTAGCCCATCGCGCCAAAGGTGACGGCCAGGCGGAGAGCATGAACCATATACTATACGTCGGACCACTGCAAGATGACTGGGACTTACACCTCGCTAACGCCGAATTTGCAATTAACTCGACGGTCAACTCCAGCACGAAACTCGCGCCATTTCAGGCCGATCTGGGATACATTCCTTTGAATCCACTCCCATTCACAGCTGATCAGCTTTCAAACGTACCAAGGAGTCGACAGGCAGCTGAGTTTCACGAACGACAGGTAACGATACTATTAGGCTGCCGTGGAGCTTTGCTCAAGCGCAAGAAAGAATGCGCGACGTCTACGACAAGAACCATGTCGAACAAGTGTTCAACGTCGGCGACCGTGTGTACTTGAGTACGAAGCACTTGGATCCCAAACACACCAGGCTCCCCAACTCCAGTAAGTTCGGACCCAAATGGATTGGCCCGTACACAGTTGTGCGGAAGGTGCACAACCACGCGTACGAGCTCAACATCCAACCGGAAACAGGTTTCATCCAGTATTTAATACTGGGTCACTGAAGCCATACCGGGACCCAACGCGCTTGTCAAGGCCAAACGACGTGATCCTGGCGGATGGCAGTGTCGAACAGTTAGTCAAACGCCTCTTGGGAAAACGTCGGCGGAAACGGCGCACGGAATTTCTCGTGGAGTAGGTGGGCGAGGAGAAGCCGACATGGGAACCAGTGGAAAATCTTTCACAAGTGCCGGATCTCATCGCAGGCTTTGAAGAAGTGAGGCGGTCGAAGCGGAGAAGAAAATGGGGCAGCTGGCGCGATTGCGGCACCGTTAGCGGCGGTCTCTAGCGGCGCAAGCCAGGTGCGCCTTCGTCACGCGGAGCCCGGCCGTACCGCGGAGCTCTACAAGCAGCGACAGGTCTGAACGAGACGCAGAAGCCACGTAGACGGCCCCCGCGAGAACCTACCCGAAACAAGTGAAGCCAGGCCCGAAGGCGAAGATAGCACAAATGTAGGCGAATTCCCACTGAGACAGTCGGACTTCGCGCTGTTCTGGATTTTCGAGAATGGTCAGACTGACTGGAAGCGTTAGAGGGTGGGTGAGTGTACTTATCAGATAACGGACATATGTCAGTTACAAGTCATGATCTAGCGTAGGATATATTACTTATCGTAGCTTATATTAAAGCTAGTACAAAAGCAGACTAGGGCGGTCTGTAGAAGCCACGTGGCTTCTAACCGCGCCGAACTGCGGGGACGGCTCACTCTTCTTTGGCCGCCCTCTCCAACGATCTACGCTTCCTGATATATCTGTACGTTATTGCAGAGCATCTCAAGGAATGAATATTCTTACTGCCACACTGAGCGAGCTTCGGTAGGAACTCTACCCATGGGGGTTGCGAACCACGTAGTTATCACATAGGGAAGGACATGAGAATATTCCAGCCATCCTCAGAAAGTGCCATGTAATTATCACGACAGAGTTCCATTGAAACCCATCGTCGCAAACAGTCCCATTGCTGCGGCGATCCAGCTAGAGCTTGCTGTGTCTCGGAAGGGGTTCTTGAATGGCAGCCATTAAACCATTGTCCACAAAACTCCCTGGCTTCTGCGGGATAGCTCCCGTCCTGCAGTATCCGTGCCATAGCGCTCGTTTGTTCCCTGTGGGCTTCGACGCGACCCCATTTCAGCAATTGCTGGGCCGACCACTGCTTCACTTCGAGCTCTGGGTACGGGAGAAACGCAAAAGTATGGCGAAGCGCTGCAGTGTTTGACAGTAGCCAAGGTCGGATAGCTGCCACGCACGTTTCTTTGCGTGTCATCATTGGTATGTCGAGGGATGTGCGAAAGCGTGTGACCCATCGCACGAAAGCGTCGCGGTTGGCGGGAGTGACAACGTACACAGTTTTTAAAAAGGGTATCAGTGGTATCCACAGTGGGACTGTGTATCCACAAATCATTGTTGCCTATCCAACTTTGCCTAACAAAGCGACTAACACTCTTGCTTGTCGAATTTAGTGGCTACAGCTCTCTCACTCAGAATCCCGCGGCCAGCACCCTCGCTTTCCTCGATGACGTCAAAACGCCCCGAGATGCCGTTCCGCTTTGTTCATCCACCCGCGGACTCGGTGAGGACAGATGAGAGCGAGGGTGGACCATCACATGGCAGCAACTGGAGCCTTCAAGAGAGAGGGAGCGACGCAGACCCCGAATGTCCGCCACTGGTCCAGCGGAAGACCTCCAAAACACGCAAGGGGAGGAGATCGCGGGGACGGAAGCACCAGAAACGACAGAAGAACAGATCACATGGGCGCCCAAGCAAAACTGGAGCGAGAGCTGCGTCGTCATTTGTGTCTTTTCAAACTTCGGGAAGCTCCAGCTCCGGAGAAGAAGGCAGCGCATTCGGTTCCACTGCTGTGGCTACTGCAAGAGAGAACGAGTACGATGTTGTTCCCGTGGACGATCTGGTGGAGGTACCAGAGCTGGACCGAAAGCTGTTCGACGACTAGAGGACCTGGAGCAGTACCTTCACAACTACAGCAAGCGCACATACCAGGTTTGTGTGAAATACTTTGAATGTGGAACAGTTTCAATATGTGTATCATTTTGAGTGTACTGCAGGCATCTAACATGCTCTTGTACTGCGTTTAGTTATACTCTGTCCGAACAGCGACTCCCGTTAGGACACGCAACGAGCGAATAAGGGCGAGCCAAACGCCTGGGAATCTAATCCCGGAAGAACTGATGTTCTGCAACAAAACGTACGTCTGCACGCACAGCGGGTGGCCTCGGGCTGGCAGAGGTCACGGCAAAAGACCCTATCAGCACACGAGAAAAATCGGATGTCGTGCACAGGTATTTGACTGATATTTTCTTAGCATTTTTACTTTTACCGACTCTAACGCTGACGTATCCCAGATTAATGCATGCGTCCGCGAAACGGGGTCTTGGGAGGTCTGTATCACGAAACACATTACAGGCTACAATCATGAAATTAGCCGAGAAGCGTACGAGACCTACCATGAACTGCGAAGGGTTGAAGACGAAGACGTTGTGGAAACCGTGCGGACACTACACCGATCTGGGGCAAACAGGAAGCGGATATTGGAGTACATTGCGGAGAACACAAGTGTGGAACCAACGATGCAGGATGTCCATAATCTGGTCGCGAGGCTCCAAAGGGAATCTTATGATTTTCCGACATTGGAGGCACGCGTCAGCGCAATTTTGGAGGATTTTGCTTTGAAATCTGGCAACGTCACCCGCGTGTACGCAAACGAGCAGGTACCTTGGTAATCTATCTTGCACTCGTCTATTCAAATATTGATATATGTTCCTGTTGTTTGGTAGGGTGATGTCGAGTGCATATTGATTCAGTCTTCGCACATGCGAGCTATGTTCGAGAAGTTCCCTGAGGTGCTTCTTATCGACGCCACCCACGACACGAACGCATCGAACTACAAATTGTTCAGTTTCATGATTCACGATGCGATGGGGAAGGGCCAGCATGGGCAGGTTAGCGTACTACATTAAAACTAGTTACTAGTCTGAAACTGTGGACCAGTCTCAGACTGTGTAGAACGTTTTTGGCGGTGATAGTCTAATGTACACTGTGCTGTTGTGTTATCCAGCATTATTTGCTAGAAACGAAAGAAAGAAGACTCCGCGGATCGCGTGCCGACAGCTCAAGGAAACTTGTCCGGGGTATGACTCGCTAGCCGTTGTGATTGTGGACAAAGATTTTACTGAGTTGGCCGTTTTGAAAGAGGAGTTTCCAGGCACTAGAATTTTGCTGTGCCATTTCCATGTGGTCAAGTATTTGCAGGAAGAAGTGGCGAAGGCGAAGTACGATCTGGACGCATTCTCGAAGCAGGAAATGAAGCGCCTTATCCAGTTGCAGGTGAGCACGCCGACTGAGAAAGCGTCCGAAGAGATCATCGACACGATGAAGGTCGTACTGCGCTCGAAGGTCAAGGTTCGACAGTGGTTCGAGTACTTTGATGTGAACTGGACGGCATGCAAGGAAATGTGGAGTTCTGTCTATAGAGGCAACGTGCCTCACATGGGGAACACGATGAACAACAGATTAGAATCGAGTTGGAAAAAGCTGAAAACGTTGGTGAAGCGGTCAACTACTCTTGACGATTGTGTTGTGTCCATCCTATTCTGGCAGACAGCCAACGAGCAGATGTGGCGGCGCCTGATTAATAAAATTTGAGTTTATACCAACAGCACGTATGACGATGCGATGAACGCTCTTTTGAACACTGTGTCCCGGTATGCGGTTGAACCAGTACGCCTTTGCGTTGCAGTCTACAACCGAGTATCGCTCAAATATCCTATGGGTCCCTTTCGTGACGATGCAGTACGCTGCAGGGAAGGACAATGACATTCCCGACGAGTACATGGTCAATCCCAAAGTTTGGAGCTGCTCCTGCGTGTTTCGGGTCACTAGGATGCTGCTTTGTCGTCATATCATCTACTACAGAAAGGTTACGGGCTGTAATGTGCTTGTTCCCGAAAGCATCATTCATCCGCGTTGGCTGGTTAACAGTCACCGGAATGCAGAGAGACAGCTGCGAAGATGTTGACATTCCCTTCGAGTTACGAAGAATTAACGAGGCGGCAGCGCATCCTGCGAAAGCAAACCGCAAAACGATAAATTCAACGGACTGCTAAGTTATGGAAGACAAATTGCTGACATTGGCTCCACTTGGGGTACCTCCGCGCACTGCGACTTGAAAGACGCACTCAAGAAGTTCCTGACTGCAGTTTCGCGCGGGGATGTGCCCTTCTGTAGACGTCGACCGCCACGACGACAACCGCCACGACGACAACCGTCACGACAATGACGTAACTGACAAGTCACCGCGCGTACCGCAACGCGAGTCCCAATCTGATAGCATCCAACAACTCCGGAAAATTCATGAAGTCCTGTCGCCAAGTGGAAGAGCTGTCTATG
Source organism: Phytophthora constricta (assembly GCA_011947335.1). Classification (NCBI taxonomy): domain Eukaryota; phylum Oomycota; class Peronosporomycetes; order Peronosporales; family Peronosporaceae; genus Phytophthora; species Phytophthora constricta. The sequence goes on along the minus strand of JAAVTI010000588.1, from coordinate 48,038 downwards.
ACTTCGTAAGTGAACTTGAAGACGTAAGCAACACTGGAATCACGAGTCGCTGAAGATGGAGATAGTGAAGATGGAGCTACCGCGCTATAAGAAAACAGTGAAGGAGGCGACTCTGAAGTCCCGACACAAATTGGAACGGGTGAGCAATCTCAGTCAGAGCCACAGTCTGAGGCTGTGACACAGTCTCAGTATGTTCCAGGCCAAAGCGAGGAAGCCGAAGACTATTCAACACATGCAGAGTCGACGCACCCCCGCCTGGGCGCTAGCTACGTCGAAGAAGAGAACCGGTACTGCTAAAAGAAACGAGCTGCGCGCAAGGCGGAAAGAATGACGGTCTCCGACAAACCTCGCAGCTGGTGCGTGCTGTTGCTTCAGGGTCCATTCCTTCACTCGCAGTCGTGGTGGATGCATACATGAATGGATTCCGTCTAAACAATTATGATGCGTTGCGAGCCATGGCGATTATTAAGCAGACACGCTCGACCAGGATTTCAGTTCAGGAAGGAAGCAAAACTCCAGCCACGGACTCTACCCAAAGTATGCATGTGCTGCCCCTTCGCCGAATTGAATCTTGCGAAAGCCAAGTTGCGCACTACCAAAACCGATGGTTTAGCGACTATGACACGAGAATCCGAGCTGACGATCTGACGATCAAGGCTGGACGAGTGGTATACGATGTGCAAATGCTCAAGGCAATGAAGTCCTGGCACACTGTAATCCCTCGGTTTCAAGAATTGGAAAAAACTATCAAATGGATCACGAATGAGTTGGATATTGCGGGGTGGGAACCGGGTCAAAGCTGGAAGGGGGAGTACCTGGGTACAGACACAGTGGTGGAAGCCCTGAAAACCATTAACGTTCTTGGGGAGTACGATTTGATCACAACACTACGCGGTCGGTCGCTCGTGGAAATGTCGTGTATGGATCTCTGTATACAGTCCTTAATCAATATTTATCGAGACGAGCATGAAACTTATGCTCTCCCTTCGCACATCCTGCGATTCCCTGTTTTCGATCAGAAGACGCTTCGTGAGGCTGAAGCATGGACGAATCTTCGGTCTTCTGTCGACAACAGACAGACAACCGATAAATCTGGCAGTTCTGCAACGGATGACAGAAAGCTATGGTTTTTCGCGATAATACACTACAACTCGGATCATTGGTGCGCTGTCGCAGTTAACTTTAAAGCGTTTTCAATTATCATCTTCGACCCCCAGCAAACCGGTGATTATTGCGCCGCACTGAGAACCTACCTAGGAGCAGAGATGGTTCTGCTGCTACCTACCGCCGTCTCCTAAGCGCTATCGTTTCAAGCAGGTCGACTTGTATAATTGCGGGGTCTACGTCAGGTTCTTCTTTGAGATGCTTCTCCTCGACGTCGTCCTGGAGCACGATCACGTTGAGCAGATGCACTTGTCGTACTCGCAAAGACGCAGCTCAGAAAATGCATCGCCACAAGAGAAAGCTCCATGTGCGCGCGACCTGTCTTCTCTCGGAGAGCAGCTGCAGCACACAACCAATGCGACTGAACGTGTCTCTCTGTCGTCTCGCGATCTAGGCCAAGGTCGTCCAACGATATATGCTGCAGGAAGCGCCACAGCAAGAGGAGATACTTCCCCTTCTCACGAAACCCACGCTCTTGCGCTAATGTGTCGTGCTGCCACGAGTTTGCATCGCTCTTGTTTTCATCTAGCGCAGCTGCATCATCTATTTCATTTTTGGGTTCTCTCTGCATTCCATCGTAGTTATTGTAGTCGTTAATGTCGACGCCTGTAGCCAACAGGATGCTTCGTAGATCCAAGGGATTTTCAGCATGTAGTTGTCGTCCCAACACGACACGAAGCGCTAGTAATAGTTCCACAGGAGACACAGAAATACTCTCTGCAGAATTAGATGCGGTTTCTGTGCACTCGTTATCCGCGTTAGCCATCAGGGTTCCTCCACTTTGAACTTTTGCAGATTCCGACCGTCGATACGATACAAGTCGAAAGCCAGGCGACGCATGACTTGTCAACACCACTGCCTTAAAATGTTCTGGCTGATGGGGTCGATGCTGCCGTAACTCATGACCGGCAGTCGAAATCCCAAAACATACGCAACAAGATGGTGCGTCATTTCTCGGTGGATGCGCGTGAGACTGCTGTCGTAGCCGTAGAACCACTTGGTACACAAGGTGCCATTGATCTCGTACAAAATGGTGTTCTTTGACCCAAGGAAGCAGTCAGTCATCGTTGAAATACATAGTGAGTCAAAACATAGAAAGTTAAAACATGAATCATCAGAGAACGCCCTTCCACTCATCCACTAATGCGACTCTCAATCAATTGTCTACCGTACCTTCGGAAATCCTTGCTGCTTGGAGTTGCTCTCCTCTCTGCGGGGATCCACATCCCGCCGTGGTCATGAGCCTGTTTTGCCTTCTCAAAGAACAAACTGACGGGAAGCTCCACGCGATCCCCAGGCTGCAGTCTGAGGTTACCCTCTTCATCGTCTTCGTCTGCTACATCGAGACTGGTAGGCCACAGTGAGGCGGCTCGCGACGGCTCAAAGCGAGCGCAGACCACCAGCTCCCCAAGTGCAGCCTCACTCACGTCCGTCGAGAACGTCACGAGCACGTGGACGGAGCAGCCGCAGTAGCTCCTTGTGACGTGCTCCGGGCAGCAGTGTGGGAAGCACCGCAAAAGCTAATGCATTAATCAGCAAGTTTAACAGCATGCAACATCATTTGTTTAAGAAGTAGAGTAGCCTATTAATAAGACTCAGTTTGACGCCTCGTTGTCGGTTTGTCCTGTTCGTGCAGAGAACCCGTCAGTCCCTCACGACGAGACAATAATAAGACACGCTGTACTGCTGCTTGTATTGAGTCCCTATCGAGACCTTACCTAGCGTACTCGCGTCGGAGAAGAGGGTGATCTTCATTTCTGCAGTTGAGACGCAGGAAGCAGCAGGATACCACGCGCGCCACGTGAGCTATTGGGAGCAGCTATCTTCTTGCGCTGCGTGTTGGAAATATGTCGTGCGGATCAAATCGACTGTTGGGAACCTGATTTTGTCCACAGGGAGAGTCCAGCGGGTACGTTTCCCTGACTACCAGATTCAATCAATACATGGGCAGTGCACCACAGCCACAGGATCTTTTCATCTTTCTTTAGACCAAGTTCCACGTTGGAGACTAGCATGATGAACTTCAGTGTGTCTCGTATTTGGAAACTCAGCGACGTCGAGCTGCAAGAGTAAAGAGGATGGCGCGAAGAGACTGTGTCCGACTTATTTGTGTGTCAGGGAACTCGGCTGTTTGATTGTGGTGCTCATCGGGCTCCGCTCGTTAGCATCGTACTGTACATTACGATTCGTAATGCATGCTGCTTGACATTTAGACAAATCATGGGTTTAACTCCGCTGGACGTAAAGAGGCAGTTTTACCCTTCACTGGTGGACTGGTGCGATATGTAACAGTGCCTTGTTGATATTAATAAACAAGCGAGACTCACTGCATTACCTCAACATCTATAGCGTCGCTCCTGCTCGGCGCACTCCACTAACCAACCTACCGCTTCGCCCCAATCTATCGCAGTCGGTGCCACCAGTGCCATACACTGATATACTGATATCATAACAGAAGTGCATTTAGTGATCTAATATGTTGATACAGTAATCTAATCAGTACTTTTGAGTATTAACCAATTAAAACACCGCCTTATCGCACACTGACACTCAAATATAGCTGCTAAAAAGAGACGACGGCAAATCCAAGATTACACAGTCACATTCGTTGTGAAGTAGTTGTGCAATAGGGATATCAATTTGATGCCCAAACATTTAGCTCAACTCTCACTTTGATACTATCATGATACAAGTAGGGGTTGGCAGTACCAGTACTTGCACTGGCGAACTACTGGCAGTAGTTCGCCAGTACTACAGTACTATAGTAATCAGTAGCTTGATGTCGTTCTTCTGGACTACTGCAGTCGTAGTACTGTAGTACTGTAGTACTATAGTACTGTAGTACTGTACAGATTCCGCTTCTCTCATTGCCGCGGCCACTACGCATACCCCAGACAACCGCTATACAAAAATCTAATATCATTTTAGGCGGGGAGATTTGTAAAGGTTTGATTTTCAAACCGGAGGGCGGGAATCTGAGCAGCGCCACTAGAGCAAACCGAGCAAGATGAGACCCGTGAAAGGCATGCGCCTTCGAATGACGATCAAGCAGAAGAGAGAGCTCATCGCCAAGGCAGCCGAGAGCCCCAACGTGCGTCACGTGGACCTGGCGGAGTGGGCCATGACCGAGTTCAAGCTGCACGCTACTCCTGCTCGAAACACAGTGGGTTACATACTCAGGAACGCGACCGCAATCAAGAGCGACGCGTATGGAGACGGAAGCAGACGCAGAGTACTGCAGGTGGCTTCCATTCGACTGGAGCGTCGGCTGGAGGCGTGGATTAGAGAGCTGGAGAGCCTCAACGTCTGCTTGTTACGAGCCCTCATTGAGATGAAGGCACGCGAGTTGCAGGGAGAGCTCTGCGACGCCTGGGATCTCTCCTTCTCGGACGGCTGGCTTACAGCCTTTATGCGTCGACATGACCTGCGCTTTCGAGTGCGCCATGGCGAGTCTGGGTCAGCCGACCCAGAGGTGGTGAGAGCAGGGCTCCGCGAGCTGCAGATGGTGACAGAAAACTATGCCCCGGCAGACATTTTCAACATGGATCAGACCGGTTTGTGCTATGCGATGGCACCGGCCCGCTCTATCTGCTCTAAGTACATGCGAGGCGTGAAAAAGAACAAAACAAGGATCACTTTGGTGCTAGCATCCAATGCTGACGGCTCTGACGTACTTCCTGCGCTCTATCTGGGACGCGCGAAGAAGCCCCGCTGCTTCAAATCGAAAACAGCGGAGCAGCTTGGCTTCAACTACAGGTCGAACACCAAAGCATGGATGACAGGGTTCATCTTCCGCGAATGGCTTCGCAGTTTCGACCGCGACATGCGTGCGGCCGGTCGCCACGTCCTCCTCTTTGTGGACAATGCGTCATCGCACAACACCGGTGACCTGGCACTCACAAACGTGAGGGTTGAATTTCTCCCACCCAATACAACTGCCTTCCTGCAGCCGATGGATGCTGGGATCATTGCCGCCTTTAACCGTGCCTATCGGCGGAAGCAGTTGGAATGGGTATACAACAAGCTCAAGCGACGCGAGCCGATTGGCAAGGATGCCTACAAAGTTGACCAGCTGCAAGCTATGCGGTGGTGCGAAGAGGTCTGGAATACGATGCGCGGACAAGCGACCATCCCAAACTGCTTTCGGCACACAGGTATCTGCTTTCAGAGCGCCGCGCTAACCTCTGAGAGTCCTGTTGACTGTAGTTATGCTGACGTAGAGGTAGATGAGATAATCGTCCGTGCAGCACGGATGCAATTGAAGTAAAAGTCCTATTAACTGGGAAAGCAAGCAAGTCTCCATAATGTAATGACAATACATAAACTGGGCGAGACCCCCGCGGCAATGAGAGAAGCGGAATCTGTAGTACTGTAGTACTGTAGTACTGTCGCACTACTCTCGAATAAATCGCACTTAACAGGAATAGGTCACACAGCTGACCTCAACTGTCCGATTTCTAAGGTTCAACGTCGGCTGCAGGTTCGAGCTCTGGCCTCTATCTTCGTGTAGGTCTTTGCTAGCGGGGCACTGAACTTGAAGGGGGAGCAGCCCACATTGACTGACTTTGGTGTGTGTGCATTTCTACAAGCCTTCCTATTGGTAAAAACCTCTATTGGATCTCCGCAGTACAAAATAGTACTTTTGGACCAGCGAAGCTAACTACTGGTTACTATAGTATAAGTAGTTAAAAACCTGCGAACTACATGCTACTACAGTAATAGTACTACTACTATATGAGACTGTGTGAAACAAAATGATGCTAGTTAACATTTTGGCGTTTTCGAGATAAACGGCTGTGAAGATGAACCATCCAAAATCGTACATAAGCGAAAGTTGTCAGGAGGAAGAAATTTCGTTTTCTCTAAATTTGGCGAGGGTGTATCGGCCGAGTGCAACGGAGGAGCTGGCAGCTTTGCCAAGCGAACGCGACGTGCCTCCCGTGCCTGAAAAGCCAGTTTTGACAGGGACTACAACGGCAGGGACAACAGCAGTGACAATAGCAGTGAATAGCAGTGACGACAGCAGTGTCAGGGAGTGGCAGCCAGGCTCCAGTGATGATCTCCGGAGTGAAGACGAGGACTTGGCTCCGTGTGATAGGGGAGTCCAGCGGAGAAGCACCCTTGGATACAAACATCAATTTGAATGGCGATGATCTACAAGAAAAGGTGGCCAGCCTGATACAAAATGATGCTTGTATCCAGAATCTCTACAAAACCGTGTATTCACAAAATTTTGAAATCTGTCATTTTGAAGGTGGTTTTGAGATGGAAGGAGGCCGAATTAATGCCTGAAAATAGTCGCAATCGATCCGGCGCGAAATTTTACGTTAGATAGACCAATAAAAAATTGAGTTTGCATCCGCAAATCCGAGATATATTTTTGAGCAAGCATTGCTTGTGAACCGCTGAATGAAAACAAATCGCTTAAGGGCTCATTGGATAGAGGAGACGTCCCTCTTTTTAATGGTGTGCGCAAATCGGACTTCAACGAATGGTTAACTAGCATCTTTTTGTTTCACGCAGTCTTTCTCGTATACTCGTACACCATATGGTGTACGAGTATACGAGAAATTAACACTCATGGACGCTGCAGCTGCAAATGGTCACATCAAGGGGCTTCACGAGCATGGCTCGGCTCACTGCTCAGCTGCAGCGACGGATGGTGCCGCCAAAGGTGGATCTATGCAGGTAGTGCAGTGCCTGTACGATAATCAGCCTGAAGGATTCACGATCAATGTGATGGATGATGCAGCAACAATGGGGCACCTTGACATCACGCAGTGGCTGCACGAAAACCGCCTTGAGGGCTGCTCCGCGAAGGCGATAGTCGGCGCTGCAACTAACAATTACTTCGACGTTGTGACGTTTCTGGCTTTGAATCAGACAAAGCGCCGCGGCACAGGACAGGAGTTCGTAGTCAACGGTTACATCAGCTCTTAGATGGCAGACACATTCCCACCGCGCGCGGAATAAACGACGAGCCAGTCGAATGCGGCAAACTCATATTGCTCCAGAGATAACGTACACAACAAATGGAGAAATTTTCATAGAAGTAGTTAAATTGATGGCTGTACTTACCTGACTGAAGACGCGAGCACTTCCAACGCGTGCCTCGCGGAGTTCTCTGTTGATGTTTTAGCGTTTCTCCTGTTGGCACACCACTTGCTGAGAATGCTGTTACCAATGAAAATACAAGTTTTAAAGCGCGGCGATAATCTTTAGCTGGTGCTTTCAAGCCGCTGACTAGCACATAGAAGCCGGGGTTGCATGCGGTACAACAACGTATCACAGGTGAATTAAGCTGATCACTAACACTAGAAATTTGCCATTTTTCGTGTAAGTTGGGCCTACGGCAACTTGTGAAGACGCGGGCCTCGTGTTCGATTTTTCTGAAGAGGAAGTCTTAGTTCGCTCTATCCTCTTGGCTGGCAGCATGCATCCTAAGTAGTTTGATTGTTCTTGTTAAGATATAAGGCTTTGCCAACCTCGACCTCAAACGGTGGTGATGACAATTGGAGACGCCATGGACTTGTACTCAGGGCTCGATACCGCGATGCTCTTGAAGGCTTTTACTGGGTCGATGGTGGCTGGCGTTCCGCTGTATACTCGACCGCACTCTTCATCCAGGACCCTTCCCTCGGACTTCTTCGGTCGGTAGAAGTGATACAACACGATCTGGAGCGCGCCCAGCACCACGCCAGCAGCATTGAGACCAAATATGAAGTAGTCGCTGTCGAGGAGTCCCGTGGCAACCCAGAGCACAGATGAGACGAGCATCATGAGACTTAGATTGATCGGGATCAAAGCTGCCGACTTGGTTTGGAACACGTTTCAATCTCGAAAGTGGCGACGCGAACATGATCACATTGATGGCCCATCAACGATGGGTGCCGGCTGCACGGACGAATTCCTGCTTCGTGAACCTCGTATTTCAACTGGAGCGATTGTAGAGGTGACACCAGGATTCTAAGTGCTACGACTTTGGTAGCAGTGAATGAAAACGACAAACCACAGCTCAACTTGCTCGTAGCCAACCGCGGGCAGAGCATACGTACACAGTATGAGGGTCTGAGTTTGCACAGTCGTCCACGGTCGTTCAGAGTCTGGCACAGTTTTCAGGCGTTTCTCGTGTACACGAGCACCATCTGCTCGATAGCCTTGCCATCTGCCGATCAGGTATCTCTGCATCTACGGGGCATATCGGACGTAGCCCGTCGAGTGAAATGCCGAAAAACGTCCTGTGGAAGAAGAATGATGGCCCCCAAAGACGTCAGTTGTCGCTAAGTCTGTGGCAGCGTCAGCAAAGACTTTGAGTTATCGCCAAGTATTTGCATGTACATGTCGAGACGATATAGTGAAACTAGCGCAGGCACCAACGACTCGTAAAAGAAAGTAGGTGAATTATCAACTTACATGCACTTAACAATGTGGGAAATGAATCGGTAGCGGAAGTACTGCATGGCGATGCCGGTCTCATCCCTGTTGGGACGACGTCGAGGAGAAGCATATCAAAGAAGAACCTGACGTAGACCCCGCAATTATACAAGTCTACCTGCACGAACCAGTCGACCTGCTTGAAATGACAGCGCTTAGGAGACGGCGGTGTAGGTAGCAGCAGAACCATCTCTGCTCCTAGGTAGGTTCTCAGTGCGGCGCAATAATCACCGGTTTGCTGGGGGTCGAAGATGATAATTGAAAACGCTTTAAAGTTAACTGCGACAGCGCACCAATGATCCGAGTTGTAGTGTATTATCGCGAAAAACCATAGCTTTCTGTCATCCGTTGCAGAACTGCCAGATTTATCGGTTGTCTGTCTGTTGTCGACAGAAGACCGAAGATTCGTCCATGCTTCAGCCTCACGAAGCGTCTTCTGATCGAAAACAGGGAATCGCAGGATGTGCGAAGGGAGAGCATAAGTTTCATGCTCGTCTCGATAAATATTGATTAAGGACTGTATACAGAGATCCATACACGACATTTCCACGAGCGACCGACCGCGTAGTGTTGTGATCAAATCGTACTCCCCAAGAACGTTAATGGTTTTCAGGGCTTCCACCACTGTGTCTGTACCCAGGTACTCCCCCTTCCAGCTTTGACCCGGTTCCCACCCCGCAATATCCAACTCATTCGTGATCCATTTGATAGTTTTTCCAATTCTTGAAACCGAGGGATTACAGTGTGCCAGGACTTCATTGCCTTGAGCATTTGCACATCGTATACCACTCGTCCAGCCTTGATCGTCAGATCGTCAGCTCGGATTCTCGTGTCATAGTCGCTAAACCATCGGTTTTGGTAGTGCGCAACTTGGCTTTCGCAAGATTCAATTCGGCGAAGGGGCAGCACATGCATACTTTGGGTAGAGTCCGTGGCTGGAGTTTTGCTTCCTTCCTGAACTGAAATCCTGGTCGAGCGTGTCTGCTTAATAATCGCCATGGCTCGCAACGCATCATAATTGTTTAGACGGAATCCATTCATGTATGCATCCACCACGACTGCGAGTGAAGGAATGGACCCTGAAGCAACAGCACGCACCAGCTGCGAGGTTTGTCGGAGACCGTCATTCTTTCCCGCCTTGCGCGCAGCTCGTTTCTTTTAGCAGTACCGGTTCTCTTCTTCGACGTAGCTAGCGCCCAGGCGGGGGTGCGTCGACTCTGCATGTGTTGAATAGTCTTCGGCTTCCTCGCTTTGGCCTGGAACATACTGAGACTGTGTCACAGCCTCAGACTGTGGCTCTGACTGAGATTGCTCACCCGTTCCAATTTGTGTCGGGACTTCAGAGTCGCCTCCTTCACTGTTTTCTTATAGCGCGGTAGCTCCATCTTCACTATCTCCATCTTCAGCGACTCGTGATTCCAGTGTTGCTTACGTCTTCAAGTTCACTTACGAAGTCATAGACAGCTCTTCCACTTGGCGACAGGACTTCATGAATTTTCCGGAGTTGTTGGATGCTATCAGATTGGGACTCGCGTTGCGGTACGCGCGGTGACTTGTCAGTTACGTCATTGTCGTGACGGTTGTCGTCGTGGCGGTTGTCGTCGTGGCGGTCGACGTCTACAGAAGGGCACATCCCCGCGCGAAACTGCAGTCAGGAACTTCTTGAGTGCGTCTTTCAAGTCGCAGTGCGCGGAGGTACCCCAAGTGGAGCCAATGTCAGCAATTTGTCTTCCATAACTTAGCAGTCCGTTGAATTTATCGTTTTGCGGTTTGCTTTCGCAGGATGCGCTGCCGCCTCGTTAATTCTTCGTAACTCGAAGGGAATGTCAACATCTTCGCAGCTGTCTCTCTGCATTCCGGTGACTGTTAACCAGCCAACGCGGATGAATGATGCTTTCGGGAACAAGCACATTACAGCCCGTAACCTTTCTGTAGTAGATGATATGACGACAAAGCAGCATCCTAGTGACCCGAAACACGCAGGAGCAGCTCCAAACTTTGGGATTGACCATGTACTCGTCGGGAATGTCATTGTCCTTCCCTGCAGCGTACTGCATCATCACGAAAGGGACCCATAGGATATTTGAGCGATACTCGGTTGTAGACTGCAACGCAAAGGCGTACTGGTTCAACCGCATACCGGGACACAGTGTTCAAAAGAGCGTTCATCTCATCGTCATACGTGCTGTTGGTATAAACTCAAATTTTATTAATCAGGCGCCGCCACATCTTCTCGTTGGCTGTCTGCCAGAATAGGATGGACACAACACAATCGTCAAGAGTAGTTGACCGCTTCACCAACGTTTTCAGCTTTTGCCAACTCGATTCTAATCTGTTGTTCATCGTGTTCCCCATGTGAGGCACGTTGCCTCTATAGACAGAACTCCACATTTCCTTGCATGCCGTCCAGTTCACATCAAAGTACTCGAACCACTGTCGAACCTTGACCTTCGAGCGCAGTACGACCTTCATCGTGTCGATGATCTCTTCGGACGCTTTCTCAGTCGGCGTGCTCACCTGCAACTGGATAAGGCGCTTCATTTCCTGCTTCGAGAATGCGTCCAGATCGTACTTCGCCTTCGCCACTTCTTCCTGCAAATACTTGACCACATGGAAATGGCACAGCAAAATTCTAGTGCCTGGAAACTCCTCTTTCAAAACGGCCAACTCAGTAAAATCTTTGTCCACAATCACAACGGCTAGCGAGTCATACCCCGGACAAGTTTCCTTGAGCTGTCGGCACGCGATCCGCGGAGTCTTCTTTCTTTCGTTTCTAGCAAATAATGCTGGATAACACAACAGCACAGTGTACATTAGACTATCACCGCCAAAAACGTTCTACACAGTCTGAGACTGGTCCACAGTTTCAGACTAGTAACTAGTTTTAATGTAGTACGCTAACCTGCCCATGCTGGCCCTTCCCCATCGCATCGTGAATCATGAAACTGAACAATTTGTAGTTCGATGCGTTCGTGTCGTGGGTGGCGTCGATAAGAAGCACCTCAGGGAACTTCTCGAACATAGCTCGCATGTGCGAAGACTGAATCAATATGCACTCGACATCACCCTACCAAACAACAGGAACATATATCAATATTTGAATAGACGAGTGCAAGATAGATTACCAAGGTACCTGCTCGTTTGCGTACACGCGGGTGACGTTGCCAGATTTCAAAGCAAAATCCTCCAAAATTGCGCTGACGCGTGCCTCCAATGTCGGAAAATCATAAGATTCCCTTTGGAGCCTCGCGACCAGATTATGGACATCCTGCATCGTTGGTTCCACACTTGTGTTCTCCGCAATGTACTCCAATATCCGCTTCCTGTTTGCCCCAGATCGGTGTAGTGTCCGCACGGTTTCCACAACGTCTTCGTCTTCAACCCTTCGCAGTTCATGGTAGGTCTCGTACGCTTCTCGGCTAATTTCATGATTGTAGCCTGTAATGTGTTTCGTGATACAGACCTCCCAAGACCCCGTTTCGCGGACGCATGCATTAATCTGGGATACGTCAGCGTTAGAGTCGGTAAAAGTAAAAATGCTAAGAAAATATCAGTCAAATACCTGTGCACGACATCCGATTTTTCTCGTGTGCTGATAGGGTCTTTTGCCGTGACCTCTGCCAGCCCGAGGCCACCCGCTGTGCGTGCAGACGTACGTTTTGTTGCAGAACATCAGTTCTTCCGGGATTAGATTCCCAGGCGTTTGGCTCGCCCTTATTCGCTCGTTGCGTGTCCTAACGGGAGTCGCTGTTCGGACAGAGTATAACTAAACGCAGTACAAGAGCATGTTAGATGCCTGCAGTACACTCAAAATGATACACATATTGAAACTGTTCCACATTCAAAGTATTTCACACAAACCTGGTATGTGCGCTTGCTGTAGTTGTGAAGGTACTGCTCCAGGTCCTCCTAGTCGTCGAACAGCTTTCGGTCCAGCTCTGGTACCTCCACCAGATCGTCCACGGGAACAACATCGTACTCGTTCTCTCTTGCAGTAGCCACAGCAGTGGAACCGAATGCGCTGCCTTCTTCTCCGGAGCTGGAGCTTCCCGAAGTTTGAAAAGACACAAATGACGACGCAGCTCTCGCTCCAGTTTTGCTTGGGCGCCCATGTGATCTGTTCTTCTGTCGTTTCTGGTGCTTCCGTCCCCGCGATCTCCTCCCCTTGCGTGTTTTGGAGGTCTTCCGCTGGACCAGTGGCGGACATTCGGGGTCTGCGTCGCTCCCTCTCTCTTGAAGGCTCCAGTTGCTGCCATGTGATGGTCCACCCTCGCTCTCATCTGTCCTCACCGAGTCCGCGGGTGGATGAACAAAGCGGAACGGCATCTCGGGGCGTTTTGACGTCATCGAGGAAAGCGAGGGTGCTGGCCGCGGGATTCTGAGTGAGAGAGCTGTAGCCACTAAATTCGACAAGCAAGAGTGTTAGTCGCTTTGATAGGCAAAGTTGGATAGGCAACAATGATTTGTGGATACACAGTCCCACTGTGGATACCACTGATACCCTTTTAAAAACTGTGTACGTTGTCACTCCCGCCAACCGCGACGCTTTCGTGCGATGGGTCACACGCTTTCGCACATCCCTCGACATACCAATGATGACACGCAAAGAAACGTGCGTGGCAGCTATCCGACCTTGGCTACTGTCAAACACTGCAGCGCTTCGCCATACTTTTGCGTTTCTCCCGTACCCAGAGCTCGAAGTGAAGCAGTGGTCGGCCCAGCAATTGCTGAAATGGGGTCGCGTCGAAGCCCACAGGGAACAAACGAGCGCTATGGCACGGATACTGCAGGACGGGAGCTATCCCGCAGAAGCCAGGGAGTTTTGTGGACAATGGTTTAATGGCTGCCATTCAAGAACCCCTTCCGAGACACAGCAAGCTCTAGCTGGATCGCCGCAGCAATGGGACTGTTTGCGACGATGGGTTTCAATGGAACTCTGTCGTGATAATTACATGGCACTTTCTGAGGATGGCTGGAATATTCTCATGTCCTTCCCTATGTGATAACTACGTGGTTCGCAACCCCCATGGGTAGAGTTCCTACCGAAGCTCGCTCAGTGTGGCAGTAAGAATATTCATTCCTTGAGATGCTCTGCAATAACGTACAGATATATCAGGAAGCGTAGATCGTTGGAGAGGGCGGCCAAAAGAAGAGTGAGCCGTCCCCGCAGTTCGGCGCGGTTAGAAGCCACGTGGCTTCTACAGACCGCCCTAGTCTGCTTTTGTACTAGCTTTAATATAAGCTACGATAAGTAATATATCCTACGCTAGATCATGACTTGTAACTGACATATGTCCGTTATCTGATAAGTACACTCACCCACCCTCTAACGCTTCCAGTCAGTCTGACCATTCTCGAAAATCCAGAACAGCGCGAAGTCCGACTGTCTCAGTGGGAATTCGCCTACATTTGTGCTATCTTCGCCTTCGGGCCTGGCTTCACTTGTTTCGGGTAGGTTCTCGCGGGGGCCGTCTACGTGGCTTCTGCGTCTCGTTCAGACCTGTCGCTGCTTGTAGAGCTCCGCGGTACGGCCGGGCTCCGCGTGACGAAGGCGCACCTGGCTTGCGCCGCTAGAGACCGCCGCTAACGGTGCCGCAATCGCGCCAGCTGCCCCATTTTCTTCTCCGCTTCGACCGCCTCACTTCTTCAAAGCCTGCGATGAGATCCGGCACTTGTGAAAGATTTTCCACTGGTTCCCATGTCGGCTTCTCCTCGCCCACCTACTCCACGAGAAATTCCGTGCGCCGTTTCCGCCGACGTTTTCCCAAGAGGCGTTTGACTAACTGTTCGACACTGCCATCCGCCAGGATCACGTCGTTTGGCCTTGACAAGCGCGTTGGGTCCCGGTATGGCTTCAGTGACCCAGTATTAAATACTGGATGAAACCTGTTTCCGGTTGGATGTTGAGCTCGTACGCGTGGTTGTGCACCTTCCGCACAACTGTGTACGGGCCAATCCATTTGGGTCCGAACTTACTGGAGTTGGGGAGCCTGGTGTGTTTGGGATCCAAGTGCTTCGTACTCAAGTACACACGGTCGCCGACGTTGCCGACGTTGAACACTTTCTTGCGCTTGAGCAAGAGCTCCACGGCAGCCTAATAGTATCGTTACCTGTCGTTCGTGAAACTCAGCTGCCTGTCGACTCCTTGGTACGTTTGAAAGCTGATCAGCTGTGAATGGGAGTGGATTCAAAGGAATGTATCCCAGATCGGCCTGAAATGGCGCGAGTTTCGTGCTGGAGTTGACCGTCGAGTTAATTGCAAATTCGGCGTTAGCGAGGTGTAAGTCCCAGTCATCTTGCAGTGGTCCGACGTATAGTATATGGTTCATGCTCTCCGCCTGGCCGTCACCTTTGGCGCGATGGGCTACGGTCATACTCAGCTTCGTTCCGATGGACTTAAAGCATACTGCCAGAACACAGACTCAAATTTCCTGTCCCGGTCCGACACGATGTTCGTTGGCATGCCATGCAATTTCTACACATGATCGATGAAGAGTCGTGCGACGCCTGCAGCTGTCACCGTCTTTGTTGTTGGAATGAAATGGCAACCCTTCGTCAACAGGTCAACCACGACCCAGATTGAATCGACCTTGCGTTGTGTCCTTGGTAGATCGGTGATGAAGTCCATTGAAATTGATCGCCATCGTTTATCGGGTATATTCAGTGGCTTGAGTAACCCTGGTGCTTTGGTAAGTCGTGGTTTGTTGCGACGGCACGGCTCACAGTCTGCGATGAACTTCTGAATCCATTTCAGCATCTTGGACCAGTACCAACATCTTGTCATAGTTAAGTACGTCCTTTCGGCACCTGCATGTCCTCCGTAGTTGGAATCATGAGCTTCACTGATGATAGCCTGCCGCAACTTCACGTCGTTGGGCACTATCATGCAAGGCTAGTCGTCTGCTGGGGATTGGTACCAAAGCAGACCGTTTGCTTCAGAAGAGTGTCGATACATTTTGTGATGTTGTTTCCGCTCTTTGGATTTCACGTTGGCTGTACGACGCTGGATTGGTCCAAAAATTGTCTGAGCATCTCGATTTTTCTTGTACGCTCGCTTGATCGTTGAGAATAGTTCCGAGTCTGTGACAAATTTGCTAATCGCAAGACTGAAAGAAGTGTCGTTGAAGCTCGTCATACTCAAGTCCTGAAATAACTTTGTCTCTGGTTGCAAGTCTGGTCGTCGGCTTGTAGCGTCTGCAATCCCGTTCTTCGCACCTGGTAGATACGAAAACGTGGGTTGATACTCCGCGAGGATGTTGTACCAGCGCGCAAGTCGACGATTTGCCATCTTCTGCGTGAACAGTCCTTCGAGATTTTTATTATCCGTCTCGACAACTGGCAGCTTCTCCAAGCAATAGATTCGAAAGGCTGCTAGTGCATGAACAATTGCCAAGAGTTCTTGCTGTTGTTTCGGGTAGTTGAGCTCCGCTGCCTTCATCTTCCGACTAGTGTAGGCGATGGGGCGCTCAACTCCTTCGACGACTTGAAACAAGACTCCACCGACCGCAAACTTACTTGCGTCTGTGCGAAGATGCATTGGCTCGCCGAAGTCTGGCAGGTGTAACACTGGTGGGTTACACAACCTTTACTTCAGTTCCTTGAAGTTCTTCAGCTGCTCGTCGTTGAAGTGGATCTTCGCGTTGCGCTTGATTTTCTTCTTCAGCAGCGTAAACATCGTCGCTGTCAGCGATGCGTACTCCGGATAGAAGCGTTGGACGTAACCAGTAAGACCAAGAAAACTGTGAAGCTCCTCTTGAGTCTGTGGTACCGGCCAGTCCTTGATCGTCTGCACCTTGTCCGGATCCATTCGTACACCTTTTCGTCCAACGAAGTCACCAAAGCATGGAATCTCTTCAGCGCAAAATACGCACTCGGATAACTTGACGTATAACTTCCAATCCCGCAAGATATCCAAGGTCTTGCGCAGCGCTCCAGATGACCCTCAATGTTCTGGGACTTCGTGAAAATGTAAATATCATCATAGAATGATTTCGTGTTCTCCAATCCACGAAAGAGTTTCGATGTTAACCGGTACATCGTTGCGGGCGCATTACAGACTCCCATTGGTAGGACCAGATATTCCCAGACCCCGTTCGACGCTTGAAATGCCGT
This sequence comes from Phytophthora constricta, assembly GCA_011947335.1. Lineage (NCBI taxonomy): Eukaryota > Oomycota > Peronosporomycetes > Peronosporales > Peronosporaceae > Phytophthora > Phytophthora constricta. Next base: position 31,328 of record JAAVTI010000588.1, on the reverse strand, counting down.
AAACTTGATGTCCTCTTCGCGCATGCGTACCTGGTAATACGCGGACATCAGGTCCATCGTCGAAAACCAGTAATGCCGGCCATGGCGTCAAGAATGTCTTTTTTCGCGTCATAGGGATGCTCTGACGCACCGTGTTCAAGTTCAAGTATCGGTAATCATGCACGATCCTCCAACCAACAGGTTTCCGAACGCAAAACGTTGGAGCGGCATGAGGGCTTATGCTCGGTCGAATGAGCTTCGTCTTCACCATGTCTTCAACCCAGCACACGATCTCATGTTGCTGTTCAGGTGGCTGCCTCCACTGTTGTCGATACATAGCGAGGTTCGGATCGCTCACATCGCTCAGATGCTCAATGTCACGCTGCTCGGGTAGACCTTAGGAAGTTCTGGACGAAAAACATTGTCCCTGTACTCCCTGATGAGCTCAAAGCTTGGATGATCACGAAGCGATTCCCAATCGGTCTCCAAATATCGCTTTGCTTTCGCATTGCCGACATGGTCGGGTTGGTCACGCCGCTGAAGTGAGCGCGCGACCTGCTTGATTGTTTCATTCGACAATACCAACATGAAGTCGTGTTCGTCAATCGACTTGGTCTTGATTCTCAGGAACTTCCGCATTTTCTTGCGTGTGATGTACTTGGTCTGAACACCAGCTTCATCAACGGCACCCATCGTGAACATCTTCTCCACGGCGGTGTCTTTGCCATGGGCACTGCTGCTATCTCCAGCCTCTCTTGCAGCACTCCCGCGCGTTGACGACACCAAGTCGTCACTCACCATCGAACCCCGGTCGATAGGCGCTTCATCCTGTTGTTCTCGAACAATACTTGGGCTCTTCATCTGCACTGGCTCACAAACAGGTTCCACCGCGGACTTCACATCCGTTTCCAGCGCGGCGCCTCGACAGGAATCGGGTCTTTTCGCCGAAAGGCCTTTCGCCTCGACAGGTCTCCGAAACCCGGAGGCAATCACCGGTCCGCCTTCCTCGATCGGTCCGCTGGTTTTGCCTGGTGCAGAGTCTTCTCTCTTGTTCCTTCGATTCGTCGACCTCTCCAGTCAATCTGCGGCTGCATGTCCTCGAAGAATGGGATTCCAAGGATGCAGTAAAATTCTTCTGGTATCGCATACACGACGGCTACGCACTTGTACGCCTTGTGTAATCCAGACACCACGATATTGAGAGGCAGTACTTCCAGCACTGTCTCCACAATGTGGTTGTCTCCCAGTTTGACGCGTATGTTCTTGCCGTTGAACGTTGTCGTCTTAAGTTGATTTCTCTCAACCCAACGCCGCGACACGTAAACCGTGATTGCGCCACAATCCAACAACATGCTTCGCATCGAGATGCTCGTGGCTCCAACACTGATCTCTCCGGTAACGGAGAACTGTGGACGAGACTTGTACACCAAGGGTTTTCACGCAGAACATTAGGCTGATATTCTCAATCTTAAGAGTTCTGGTTACGCTCTCGGCCACGCCAGGACCCTCATTCACTGACGTGGTTGTGCGTTTCTCTGCTTTTCTTGTTCTTTCTTCCGGAGGAAGTAGTCGGCCTCGATATGACCGGGCTTCTTGCAGTGGTAAAAGCACGTCGTTCGCCACTTTTCGACTTCGAGCTTGGCTTGAAGCGACCTTTCTTGTGGAAGGGCTTCCCGTTAAAGCGTCTCCCTTGATGTTGGTCAGGCTTGCTTGAAGTCGTTTTCTTGTCCGGGCGAACTTGGCGGTCACGCACATCATCAACGAAGTGGGTTACTTCGTACTTGACGGCCAGGTCCATTGCTCCGCTCAGCGCCTTCGGATCCTCGAGCTTGACGTAGCTGCGCGTGCGAGGCTTGAGGCCATTCGCGTAGCACAGTACCTGGTCGAGTATGCTCATCCCTTCGATACGGAAGACGAGAGCCGAGTACTCGCCGTTGTACGTCTCGATATCAGCCGTTTGCTTGAGACGCTGCAGCTTCTCGCGCAGCACGGACTGGTAGTTCGAAGCCTCGAAGTGCTTGAGCACATGATCACGGAAAATCCCCCAGGTGTGCTCCTCGCTTCGAGTCACCGATGACCAGTGGAGAAACCAACCAGACGCTGGCTTCTCCATCGCTGATCCAGCTATACCAGGCAGGCGCGCGCTTGAGTCTTCAATGGCAATGCCGTTGATCCGGCAGGCGCTCTCGATCTGGAACAGCCATTCTCGCACGTCTTCTACCCTCTTGCCCGTGAACTTAGGCAGATTACTTGGCACTCTTGACCGGTCTGCCATCGCTTGCGTGAGGCAATCGATCTCTGCTCGCAGTTGCGCGTTTGTTGTAGGCATGAGCTCCTTGTTGTCAGCTTGCTGGGACCAACAAGTGCTACCAGTATATCAGGAAGCGCAGATCTTTGTGGGGGGCGACCAAAAGAAGAGTGAGCCGTTCCCGCAGTTAGGCGCAGTTGGAAGCCACGTGGCTTCCACCGCCCTAGTCTGCTTTTATGTATAAGCTACGATAAGTAATATATCCTACACTAGATCATAACTTGTAACTGACTTCTGTCCGTTATCTGATACAAGGGAAGTATGGCAATTGGGGGATGGCGCTAGAGGCTCCTTCGGGGTGGACTTGAGCGGATTGTGAAGCCGCTGGGCTGAGCCACATTCGCTCCCTCCAATACTAAGGGCATGCCGGTCCAAACTGAGTCTTCGAAGGCGCTTTCTGCATCGTCGACTACAGCGTTTGTCACTCCTTCGAAGCAGACGACAATACGAAAGACTTTCCTGCCACAAACGGAGGCAGAAGACATTAAAGACCGCAGGAAATATTTCCAGAAACAAAAACGCAAGATGGCGAAGAAAAGAAGGCAAGAGGAAAATGCTGCGGTTGCTGCGTGTGCACAAGCAGAGCAGGGGATGCATGCCGACGACCGTACATATGGTTTTCCAATGCTCGCGATCGTGGTGGGGTAAATGAATACGTTTCATTTCAACGCATACTCGGGGTGTGGAGTGGTGGGTCGAGATCAGAGAGAAAACGAAGAATGAGCTCTGCTGAGCAGACCTCATCTTGTAAAAGCTAATTCTACCTAGCTGTTACTTCCCATTATGCGATCAGGAAACAACGGCTTCCTCATGAGCGGGCGTTACCTTCCGCATTTTGGCTGGAGGAAACCGACCACTTATTACACAAAATGTGAGAGGCTTTGGGGCCCCTGATGAAGCACGTCGTGCATGACGGCACACATGAGGTCGTACAACATCGCGCTAATTCAAGAGACGCATGGGCAACCTGAGAAAATAGAAGAGATGCAAAGAGAATACGCAGCTAGATGAGAATTTTCAAGGGTGAAGAATGCCGGACGCTGTCTCACTGGGGAGCAGCGGATAGCCGAAAAGGTGGTGTTGGAATACTGATCAACCCTTACGGGGCATTCACAGAGGCCGAGCCGTTATGACCAGAGTTTTGGTCGGCCCACTTGGTGGCTGTCACGAAAACAATTGATGGACAGGAGATTTCTGTGGTTAATATCTACGCACCTACTGAGTGGAGCCAGCGAGAACAGTTTTGTCAGCTTTTGAAGACATTACCAAGTCCACGCCATGAACGACTGTTTATTAGTGGTGGCTTTAATTGCACATTAGGTACACAACTGAATCGTTCGTATGCTCGGGACCCCACGGCCCACGATTCACCGGAACTAAGAAGCATTTTACCTTAGTGGGGCGCTCGCAATTGTTTATCAGGTAGTATGCCCGATCCATGTGACGCCGACCGCCTACTGAAGCTACCTTTCAGAAAAATTACCACACCTTCCACTACACTGGCTCTTTTGCTGGCCCAGTTCAGGTGTCCCGACACGGGGACGTCTTTGCCGAAGGACTATCACGCTGCATGCTGCGGCACGGAAAGGACCGGGTGAACTCGAGACTGCTGTACAAGGAGATGGGCGTGGACGGTTTGCCGTACCAGCACGAAATGCCTGAGGTCGTTCAGAAGTTTTTGCAATGGGATGCAGCCACGGAGGTCGACATGAAGAAGACGACGGAGGACAATGCGGCTGTCTTTGACTCGGACACGAAGCCGGGCGTGTTTTCGACGCACTCGATGAATCTGCCGTTCCAGACGCGCGTTCATGGACATGACGCGAAAAAGTGTGTGTGGAATGGAACGAGTGGATGCAGTGACGGCTGAAGCAGAAGGGGAGGAGATATCACTTGGTGACAGCTGACGCGTTGGAGTCAGTATTCGTACGCTTGGAATGGATTGGAATGGAATGAATTTGATTTCCAACGGATGCAAGGTTTTGCTCTAACGTAGTTGTGGTCGACGAGTGTATGCGCAAGAGTGGAGCGACTATCATACCTTAGACTCAAAGAAAATAGCTAAAGGACCGTAGCACAGACTCCATCGCTTATCATCAATTCCTCTTCGCCACGCTTCTTCGAGAAATTAGTTATGCTGTCCGATGCTGATGGCTCGGGGCTTATGTCAGCTTGAACAGCTTGTTAGAAACGAAGGCAATCCAGCCACGACTGGCATTTTTCGGCCAGCTTTAGAAGAGGCGACAAGTAGCGTGCAAGTCTCGACCGAAAGCGAACCAAGTAAAGATATCGTGGATATGTGAGACGTTTGTTACTCAAAATATTATATTGCGATTATGCTTTGGAAACTTGATTGTTGGCTGCCAGCTCTACTTTCGGAAGAGAAACCCGAGTGCAGCAATATGATCGAAGCTCATGTGTGGCTTTCAAAATACTCGAGAACTTTTCTTTTCACCAAGCTCAACAGCCGAAAGCAGTCCGCGCTAATGGGCTTCTGATTGGTGCCCAGACTGTAGCACATCTTTAGCCGATCTTGGTTTTAGACTTCTTGCTTTTGCCCTTGCACTTGCCAAAGCTTGTTGAACTATGAAGACGATGCACCGTAACCCCCGTCTTTGACCTCGATTTGGTTTCATCGTGACAATTTTGTAACTCCGTTGCGATGGCGTTTATTGTTTTCCCTGCCACTCGCGATCTTAGCCGAAAACAAGGAAATAGCATGCTCATGTATTTATTCTGCTGTGGAGGATGCATTATTGTTATTTTTCACGGCGTTTACGAAGTTCTATACACTTTGAAGGAAACTTAAGCCGATCATCCTAACACCCCCGCAATGCAGGGTTATTGAAGGCCTTAAGGCATTGCCACTTCGTGTGGACGAGCTGGGTCTGCACTCGTCTGAGCCCTCAGCCGATTAGGCCATGGCACACCATTGCGCAGACAGATACTCATGTAAACGGAAAATGCCTCCACGTATTCCGTAGTCGAGGAGCAACTGTTGCTGACCCGATGTAATTCAAGTGCATTGACAGCAGTGCAAGCCCGGTTGGACTGATTAGCTTCGACTGGAATCAATGGGGTCATTAAACATGCCGACCGAGCGCTTCGCACCCAGACCAAACTAAAATTCACCAATTGCCACCACAAACTAGCGAAACCTAGATATTATGATACTGGAAATCATGTCAACGCCCTACTGTTGAAGTATGCATCGGTAGCCCATGACATCTCCAGCAGGTAGTTGGTGAACACACGCACAAAAAATGCGTGACACGCATCCTTCATTTGTGTAAAAATCAATTCCGACGCGGGCCTCGTGCTAGTTTGTTCAGCGAGGTCGTAGTTCGCTCTCTGCTTAGTAAAAATTCTCATTCCAGTTATAACGAAACTGAGTTCGGCGTGGTCGTTGGAATATTTATCCTGTTCCTGTTGCCGTGGTCGTGGGATACATTTATATTGTTGGTTGTGGTTTTGCCAATCTCGGCCTCAAGCCGTGGTGATGACTATTGGAGACGTCATTGATTTGTATTCAGGGCTCAATACCGCGGTGCTGTTGTAGGCTTTCACTGGGTCGGTGGTGGCTGACGTTCTGCTGTGAACTCGACCGCACTCTTCATCAAGGACCCCTCCCTCTGACTTCTCCGGTCGGTAGATGTTATATAACAGGATCTGAAGCGTGCCCAGCATCACGCCAGCAGCATTGAGACCAAAGATGAAGTAGTCGCTGTCGACGAGTCCCGTGGCAACCCATAACACGGATGAGACAAACATCATGAGACTGAAATTGATCGGGATTGAAGCCACGGACATAGTTTGGATGACACGTTTCAATCTCACAAGTGGCGACGCGAACATGATCACGTCGATGACGACGCCAGCGTAACCAAGCGTCGGGCTAGCATCGTAGTGCGACTGGTTCATGACATTCGCCTCGCTGAGCACGAAAAAGGCCACGCCGTAAATCGGGAATGCTAAAGCGTATATCTTGAGATCTTGGTACTCCAGCGAACATACAATATGTTGCACACGAGTGCAACGAGTCCATCGAATCCTTGGCTGACAGCAACTGGAAATGATGATTTTGAGATGCTCCGCAGAACAAAATAGTTTTTCTGGACGGTGTGAGAAAGATCAAGTCGCCGCTCAGTCACAAAGGACGGTTGCAAAACCACTCGCACCGCGGATGCCTCTGCATTATCTCATTCTTCATTTTATCCGGCAGTAGCTAGTTTTAACCCCCTTTCCCGCTCAGCTCAAGATGCACGTTTCACTCTCAACGCGCTCCTTCGTACTAGTGACCCCGGACAAGATCAAGTACGAATGGGATCGCCCTATCTACTGCAAAGTGAAAAGTTCAACTCACGATCTGTGCAAATTGAGGGTCTCCATGACGCAGTCGGATTTTTATGGATCGTTACCAAGACCTCCGTAGGAAACAGCACGGTTTCGGCCCAGGAAGCATGCTCGAGTACCCACGGCCCCTTACTCCGCCAACCCGTCATGGTTCAGCACCAAAATGCTTTTCATGTTGGTAAAGTGATTTCCTCGTCAGCCGATCAAGCGACGGTAAAACTACTGGACGAGACAACAACAGCAAGCACCATAAATGTTGTCAGGATCGCCCCTGTTGTTGCTCTACTTCTCCACGAGCTTGCATTCCCACCGCCGACCGGTCTCTCGATGAGCTTTAACAGATGATTGACACGATAGTCGACGGTATTTGTGGGTCGAGTAGGTCTGAGGGATCGCGAGATATCGATTCTATCGTAGGCAAATTCGTGGAGACGGCATCACTTCCACGGTCAGATGCCAACCGAACCTGGATCGATCCTACGACCGGGGAGGAATCCGTATTCCCAGTCCAAGACGCAATCGATTATGCTTACTTTGTTGACGGTCACCTAGAACCAGTCCCAGCTTCAATCGGAAAATCGTTTTGCTGTCCCCCGCGTCGTCTTAGTTCGTTAAGGCGACCGCAGAACGCCGAAAACTTAACATTTTTTAAATACTTAGAGGATGACGACGATAATTCAATGCCGGAGCCATCTGCTGCTGAGGACGACAGCACTCCAATGCCTCCTCGCGGAAACGACCAGCAGAGCTCCCTCTTGGTCCTGGTCTCAGAGGCCGACAGCGCACAGCCCACCAAGCGTCCGGCACATTACAAGCGGACGCGCAAATTGCCTATTACTGTTGAACCGCCCCGAACTGTCAAAACGCTTCCTGTAATCACAGGTCACTGCAGCCGTCGCACCACGTGATGCACCTCCAACCTTTAATGCACCGATCCAAGGACTGTCGAATTCTGTGCAGCTATACCTGGTGTTCGATAGTACATCGCAGTACGCATTTGGTCAGTCTGCAGACGTCTCAGCAAGATCCAGGTATGCCTTCTCTCCTCCCGTGCCGCAGAAGCGCATTCACGCGCTGGTTACAGCTCCACAATATCGAGGTAAGTACCCGTCTGTTTTTATTGAAAGTCTAATCACTCAAAAGCGGTCACGTTCAAGCCTTCGCTAAGTGTGCTAGTCCGGGCGCTCGACCTCAGTTTTGGTACTCGAGGTCTATCGATCATGCATTTCGCTCCGCTAAAAACGCCAAACGACAAAGCAATATGGATTTTAACGGGTGGAGTGAACATCCAAAACTTCTCCGCAGCAGTTCCATTACCACCAGCAACCCAGCCAAACAATTGACGACCCATCAGATGCTGTCCTTGCTCTGAAACGTACAGCAACGAGTATTTTTCTGAGGGGTTACATGACCTCGTGAGCGCAGTCGTAAAATTCACGGCATATGGTCAGACAAACCGGCGATTTAATGTTTGTGGTGTTCTGGATGGACTCTATTCTCGAAACGTTTCGGGTGGAACTTGGAACTGGAGAAAGTGATGACTCTGCCATTAAACCCTACTGCTCTTTTCATGACCCTGATCTTTGTCAGATCATGTTACAAATCCAGCAGCAGCAGATTCAACAGCTCCAAAATGTGATTTCACAACCCGCGCAGCCTCGCCCCAAGCCGCACCAACAGGTAACGCTACATCACAGGATGGTAGCAATCGCAACGGAAACCGGGTCGTAAAAGCAGAGTACACCATTCTCCCAGATATACGCATTGCTACCAGTTCAAAATGGCAAGCGCCTTTTCTTCGATTCCTATTAAATGCGGGTTGTCGATCGACAAACAGCACGACCTGCAAAACTTCATCTCGAACTCACTTTGTGCCAGACAAGCTAGATCAGCTCGATCGCGAATTCATCGACGCCAAGTTTGGCGGGGTTAAAACTGAATACGAACAACTGTGACGCCAGGGAGGTCGCAGCACATGCGCTACTACCGACAAGCCCGCACAATCAGCAGCTCCCCAAATTCAACGACCACCCTTCTGTCCACTCGAACACTCGCAGCTTCACTCGGGGCCAGCGAAAATGATCATCTATCCGTCAGCAGCAAAGGTGTAGCCACGCTTGCCTCTTTCGCCGATACCTAGGAACATACGAGGTTATTCATACACCGAGACAATCGACGCACTCCTCGCTCAGACCCCACCCCCGTGTCCAACCACCTTCAGCCCGCGCTCCCCTTCACGAGGTTATCCAGGGCGATTGAATTGGTCGTGCAGCATAAGCTAGAGGAATGGCTTTTGCGCGAGGAAATAAAGGCATTCATACCCCTGCGGCGTTGTGGATTTTCCAGGCCCACCTCAACCCAGGCGCCGGGCTATGACATCGACCTGCAAGCCAAACACTCGTTTTCGGCTATCATTCAAGACCACGGTCTTTCACTCGAAGGCGCAGTCCACTTGTTACGCAGTGAGCTAAATGACAACACTCGTCCCAACAAAGCGCATGACCCCGCTCGTTTAAGTTTCATCCCGTTGGGTTATCCTCATCTAGCAACCTTTTAAGCATTGTTTCACATAGCATTACACCTAAGTGGGCGTCCGTCTCCAAGCCACCAAAGCGCTCGTATAAAAATTATCAATCTTTCAATCGCCACATGCAATTTGCCTTGAAAATCATTCGGGAAGGTCAAATACTGGCAAACTCTTGGTTGTCGACGCCAGTTTATTGGAGCAATGGTCAAATGTGCGCTACAGTCCGTTCGGGGCAGTTGAAAAATCAGGTATAGACCCAAGCATCGAAATTGGGTTGATCCACGATTCATCACATTCACCTGGTTCATCAACAAACGACTACCTTGACAAAGACTGCCTACTGGAAATCAACTACCAGTACGTCACAATACTCACACTACGGATAGAGTTTCTCGCCGCGACATACCCTCGCTGCACAATTCGGATATTGAAGGGCGATGTAAAAAGTGCTTATCGCCACCTCGTAACCCATGCAAGGCACGTCTATCAAATTGCTGGTATAATTCCCGAACGCGACGCACTAGTCATCGATCTGGCCGCGCCCTTCGGCTGGTTAGGATCCCCAAAGTTTTATGCCGCTTTCGGTCGAGCAATTTCCTGAATAGTCACTCAAAATTCTCCATCTACTGTCTCCGATTCGTCAGACACAACACCATTCTTCGGGAACGAATGGGTTGACGATCATATACAAATCGGGATTGACATAAATGATCGACTGGAAGTCGCGGAAGATACACTCCGCCATGCAATGCTAGCGGTTCTCGGCCCGCGCTCGATAAACGAAATCAAATTCTCGAAACGGTCAACTCGGCTGGTGGATCTCGGCTATATTTGGGATACTACAAATCGAACGCTTTCAATTACACAAGACAAAATCGACAAAGATGTGGCTCGGATCCAAAATCTACTTGATCAAAATGCAGCAACTCGGAAGGAACTCAAAAGTTATTGGGTAGTCTTCGCTACATTACACTTTGCCTGAGATCAGCGAAGCCTTCTTCCAGAAGATCCACTCTGCAATGCTGAAATGGCCACGCTTTGGAAAAATCAAACTGACACCACAAATAACCAACGATCTCCACTGGCTTCGTTTCATCCTCCGCGACGGTCACCTATCGGAGCCTCCTCTGCGCTCGTTTGGTAGAACGCCAGAGCCAGACCTGTATTTATATATGGACGCCTCCAACATGAGTTTGGCCGTTCTAAACCCGCGCGGAACGCGTTCATTAAAGTTCCCTTTGATGACTAGGAGCTCAAGCTCATGTCGGGTGGTGAGTTTTCTATTAACGTCCATGAACTCTTATGCATAGCGCTCGCATGTGGACATGAGCCAGATATTGGATATCGGGGTAAACTCCAGCACACATCACATTCGATGCTGGAGCGACAACGCTTCCGCGGTGGCGTGGAGTAATAAACTTTTGAGTACATGTCATGCCGGCCAAGTAATCAACAGATCCATCGGCCTCGACGAAGCGATTTTCAACATCCGTATATCCGCCGCACACTTGCCTGGAGCTCAGAACACAATGGCCGATGCCGCATCAAGTTCCTGGAGTGCCACAACATGGTCTAACTTCTCTGTGCAATGGAAACAGGTTCCAGTCTCGACAACATGGAGAAAAGTTTACAAGACATTCTTCGTAAATTGCAGACCAAATCTCTGGCCCCGTCGTCAGCAGTCAAATAGTCAGCAAACTGGAAGCAGTGGACACACTAGTGCCAGTTCATGCGATGCTCGCCCTGGCTCGCAATCGATCGAGCGCAGCACTCGTACCAACTCGCACTCCTTGCAGTGTTTTGCTGGCGCTTCGGATTTGACGGTCACAGACACGGTAAAAATCGGCAGCAACGACCCTCTCCAAAATATGCCATATCTCATGGCATCATCAGTGCTACCTCGGATTAAACATCGGGCTGCTCGCCGGACACAACCTGGCAATCACAGGCATGCTTCGAAGGGACCAACCGCCCTCAAGAAAGCAACCGGTCACAATGGCGATACTCCGAGCTCTTCACCACGCCCTCGATTTCTCAGACACCCATGACCGGGTTTTGTGGGGTGCTACGCTCATGGGCTTCTTCTATCAGCTACGGCGCTCCGAGTACCTCGCGCAAGGCCGTCGAGTCCGACCCCATATCATTTCAAGAGCAAACGTCCAGCTACTAGACGCGAATAACATGCCGTGCTCAAGTCTAGACGCGGCAATCCGCGTAGTCATTCTCTTCCAAAGTAGCAAGGCCGACCAATTCGGAGGAGGTGCCTGACGCTCGCTGACACGTTCTGGGTCGCCCTGGTGCTGCCCTGTGCAGGCCGTATATTTCCTCGTGAAGCATCACGAGTCCATAAAGGCACCCCAAGCTCTCCACTGTACCAAGTCTCCCGCGGTAGCTACCTTCAAGTAGGTGATGTAGTCCAAGGCATCAAAGCAGCAGCAAACACGGTCGGAGAAAAACCACGTCACTTTGGCTGACATTCTCTGCGCAGCGACGGAGCCACAGATCTTTTCAACGCCGGTGTCGACAGCCTGGCAATCAAAAGGATCGGCCGCTGGAGATCCGACGCAGTCGAAAGATACACTGTCATCAAAGCTGATCTCTCGAGAAAACTGGCGGAAAAATGTTGTCAAGTTGCGATTAGCAGCGATCGTCATCGGGCAACCCCACGCCACTCCCTGGCAGCGGGGCACTGCTAATCGAACTTCCATCGTGTGCCACTCGGCACAACGTTTTCCCCAAACATCGTCAAGAAAATGTTTTCTCAAGATACCGTAGAGTGTCCTGTGTTTTGGTCATTGGACGAGCACACGGTGAGCAACCTGGTGCAGTTGAAGCTGTTAGCTGGTGAAAACGTACCAAATGTGGCAGTTGACGAGTATGGAGACGAGAGGAAGTGCGGACAGCTCTTCAGTACTCCTGCACTGATGAATCTTGTACATATCGGAGGCGAGGCTGAGGTTCAACATTACCTACCCGAGAGCGGTCACAGCGTCATTCAGCCACCCATGGTTAATATTGGGGTAAACTTATGTTTACTCTGTCCACGTGCGATCGAAGATGGAAATTGACAAGTGGTTGAACTGGACAACCAGTGAAGCTGTTGGAGGAAGACATAGGTATAGCACAAGGACGACCCGCCGAGGCATTGAAAGGTTGACGTCCATGATGAAACCTCATCGTAGTGATTGGATGGAGCGTTTATGATTGGCTCCGCCTGCTTGCAAGTGTTGATTGTTCATCCAAACCCCGCGCTTGCAAGGGAACCGGTGCATAACAAAGCTTCGCTACCACTGCAACAAGCAGCGATGACCCACAAAACTATCTACGTTGCTCAACATCCACAGAAACAATGGTACAGTTTTAAGCCCCCGACCACCTCACCTCACGACTAAGTGTCGTCGTTGGTTCTGCACGAATTAAACGTCACCAAACAATTGCAGGTTGACGCTGGTATTCGCACTAAATTGTGAAGTCTCCACACCTTTTACTAGCAGAATTCAGCATAATTTCACGAACGCCAAGGTGAAAGAAAGACGAGCTAATTCGGTTTTTGATTCGTATTTGTGTATTCGGGTAGGTAAGCAGCTATCAAACAGTGGTAGCTGCCAATGGTGGCGGAGTCAGCTTGTATGCGGGACTGTTGACGGAAACTATGCCGCCGTTCTCGCCCTTAGGCGACACGATAACAATAGACAGATTGGTCGCCGGTAGCACTGCTCCATCGTATCGACCTGGTATATACATGTGGTAGAAGAAGATCTGGACGCAGCCCAGCATAATGCCGGCGGAGTTTACCCCTGCAACAAACCAGTCGCTGTCCACGATTCCTGTTGCCAGTCATAACCCCGTGGACAACGTCAACATGACGCTCATGCTCATCGGGATAGAAGCAGTCGACTTAAGGTCAATAACCTTTTGAGCGTGGCCAGGGGACACACGAACATCGCCGTGCTAAAGACGACCCCAAGTACCCGAGAGAAGTTCCCAGCTCGTACTTTGTCATGCCCAGAACACCAGCCAGACCGCGAATTGAGTAGAGATCCACCACGCAGTACATCGCGAAGGCCCATGTGTACAGCTCAGAGGTCGCAAACTTCAAACGATGGATGTCCGTACCCGACCAAACGTTATCGTCGCGGTGACGTGGATGTATGTATCCGACCATGCTTGTGGGGCGGACGTCCATGACTGTCTACAAGTGAATCAGAGTCAATGCATTACAATTTGATGCAAATACGGTTAGTATTCAATCAGTGTTAGTGTTGTTGATATTCTTACAGGATATCAAGATTAGAGCGCACCACAAGAATATTGTCGGGCACTTGCGGACTTTACACCGTTCTTTTCTTTTCAAGCGCGTTGCCTGCGATTTTTTAATTTGCTTTCTGATGTTGCACTTGATGCTGGAACGCACAAAATTCATCTTGCCACGATTCCCAGGACTGGCACAAAGGGAGTCTCCCCGTTTGGAGAAGGACACGGCGACTCTTCAACCACCTCAAGAGATCAAAGTCGCGAGTCTCGGTAGTGCTAAAGTCTTGGGTCATAGTAACGATACAACTCCATGTGATCCGGCGAGCAATCGTCGCGTAGGCTACCTCCTTCTTTATTGCCATCGGGGTCATCGAGGATATCAAGGTTTTTTAGCGCTTCTACATCCTCTGGGGGGCGTAGCTGCGATCTTAGTGAACTTTTAATCACGACGTATACATGATTCGGGGATAGCTCGGCTGTTCGTGTCCAACCGCTAAAAAATTATGTTATCCACACCCGACCACCGTAAAACCTCAAATCTGTTAGTTTGTCCATGGTTGTTCATGGCTATGGTTACACGGGTACCAACTGGGCATGGACACTTGTTTGCGACCTCTGGAACAGCTTAAGCAGTTATTTGCGTTTGTTTGCCGGGCTCCATCGAAAGTACAAGATGTTGAACACGATACCCCGAGCTGACCGATCAATGTGGTGACAAACATTGGAAACATATTGTCCTTTGCCATACCACGTCCTGGAAGCACACAAGTGCAGGGTCAGGATCACGACATTACTCCGACAAAACGTAGTGCACAGCACTCACCATAGGTTGAAATTCAGAACCAACGCGATAATGGGCAACTCTGCCATCTCGCCGATGCTTTTGCGTCGGTGGACCTTGCAGATGTCCGGGATGGGGCTCAGTTTGAAAAGCAGCTCCACAACGGCGGTTGCCACGGCCAGAAGAGTTGTCCACTCACTCATGGTGAAGTTGTCGCCTGCAAACCTGAACTTTGCGAGGAGATTGCAAATTCCGAAGTGACATTCATTTAAAGTGGATGAAAGCACATGACCAAGCTTTGAGTGAGCAATGTGTGACTGCCAGTCACTGACTGGCCTTGCAAGCACGTTTCAAAGAGCCTGGTCGTGCTTAGCGAAAGTCATCCAGCAACGACGGTAGGATGGCCCTGCCGGTGATTAGCTGGATAGAGTACCGCTGTGTACAGTGTAGACGTAAACTCGATGATAGGAAGATGGTCGCCACTGTGTGAAAGACCGGAACGGTGTATAACAGGCTGTGCCGCTACCGACCATCACTGTTCATAACTGGTTCCTACAGACTACAGTTTTCACGGAACAAAAAAGGCATATCCCTATTGACAGACCTCTCTAATAGTGGGAAATCTACGTTTTCCCTCGATTAGCTTAATAAAGGGATGACAGGGCAAGTTAACCCTTTCACTACCAGCAAGTTTTTGCAGGTCCACTGTGGACCTATTATTAGTCCAATCAGTGCATGAGGTGGTAAACACACCGGCCAATCATTTGGCGATAACGGCACACGTGGAGCACCCAATTCAACCCACGGTATTGCCATTTGAAAATCTGAAACAAAACGACGATGACCAGCAGCGGCAACGCACATGCAGCGATATGCAGATACTGCGGTGCTTGAAGCACTGCTTCCCCTGCGAGTGGGATCAGTACGGTGCGGAGATCTTACCGAGCAGACAGAGGATACCAGCCTGCAAGTGAAGGCGGCGTGCGCCGTGTAGCATGAGGAAGGTTTTTAGATCTATCACTACAAGAAGAATGGGTGCCTTTCGAAAGAGGCATCGTGCTCTTCCCTATGTGCATTGAGAAGCATATGACAAAGACCACTGCAGTCGGCAGGTAGATTCACTGGTGTTTTATCTTGATGCCCTAAAACATCTTCGTCGACCAGAACTCAGCGAGTTCTGTAAGCGGTGAAATGCTCATAGCAACTTCTAAACCCAGAAAGGCATCCATTTCAACTGAGGTTATAGTCATGGCGAGATGAACTGATACACCAGCTTTGAGAGCTCATAACGTTTTTTGTAGTGATGGAGTTTTTTTAGAGTGGCACCGTTGCAAAGCTCCGTGTCTTCTCGTTAAAGTGCACAGAAGCATTGCCCGTACTTTGCTCTTTCAGGAGTACTATACTTAAATGTCCGTCGAAATAGTGTCGCTGAGACAAGCCACGCTGTTTTTGCACAGACAGCTGTTTTGTAGCGGTTTCTACGGTACATTTCAAAACCTCTCATAGTGCTTCTTGAACGACATCGTATTTATTCTGAAAACGAATATTTATAAATAAATGTGGTACTCTTCGAGGTTTTGCGCGTCGTTGTCAGTTTGGCATCCGCGACGTTACCGCTTACCAAGCTCTGTAGCTCTTGGACTGATGGTGCTGGCGTCGTTGCTGGTTATGGTTTGTCTTCCAGGTACGTCCTCTCTTGTTTGCGGACCTTCTTGTACGCGCCGAGCCACTCATGCGTTGTTATGGCTATCAAAACCGCAGAAATCTTGAGCCCCAAGTCGGCCGAGGATGACGGAGGATCCACCGCAATCCTGTTCTTTAGCACCCCCAAATCATCTCGATGGACTGCAGTTCGGGGTGATAACGGGGGTACAGGACTTCGTGGCCGTACTGCCGGGCTTTCGTGACAGCCTTGTACGTCGTAGGAGGCTTCGCCTACATAGAATATTAGTTAGTCACCTGGTAATCAGTAATAAAAGCGTATTAGACGCGTACCTGCGCATTGACCCGTTTCAGCTTTTTTTCGTGTAGTCATCCCCGCTCACTGTGATGCCGTGCTTGTGCAGCCACGTGATCATGCTGGCCTTGATGGTCGAACTGCATGGCTCTGGCTCGTGGTACGCCGCACCGTCCATGTGGATGCGGCACGGCCCATATCGTGCCTGCAGAACCATGCACAGATCCCCAAACCAGGTCTCAAACAGCTCCCCCGTGAAATTGCTGTGGTAGTCGGTCTCGCCGTCCCCCTTGAGATGCGACGCCCAGCTCCGAATCGAGCCTGGCACCCACTCGGCGTGCAGCCCTCCATTTTTGACTATCACAGCCCCTCACCGACGATACAGTGGCGCTGCCCTGCTCAGGACGCTACATAGCGAGGTGAGTTCTTGAGCACCCCTGTCGCGCCGGCAATGTGATTAACATTGCAGCAACTTTCATCTAGATAGGCCTCAGTTAACCTTGGATACAAACGTGCAGTAAGATTGGACATCCTCTTCTCTAAATATGCATATCTAAATACAACGTTCACCTCGGAATCTGCCCTTGGATCTATACGTCGGCCGTGTATGTAACTGACATCCATTCTCTTCAACTCATCACGCATTGTCCTTTCAGGACGACTACACCTGTCAGAGTTTCTACGTCAGCACAGATGGCTTTCGAAGTCGTCGGCTTTTTCATTACATTACGTTTTTATGATATCCGTAATATATTCGTGAAGGCCTGCGACCTCTGACCTCGGCGGACGACCGCGCTTCGCTGTAGGCAAGGCAAACATTTCATCACCCTGAGCATTCCACGCGGCCACCACGCGGGCAACGGTACTCTCCGACACCGCAAGACACGTGGCTACACGCTCGCGTACGGAACGACCCATAGGGTCCAGCCGTTGATGAGCTTCAGCAAGAAAATACTGTTGTGTATGCACGATGAGCTGCCTTTCTTGGAGTGTTTACTGGACCATAGCGAGTTGAGGAATCCTAGCTGTTGGTTGTGGATAGGAAATCTATGACGCCTGGTAGCCAGCAATTTCGTTGGTGGTAGCGCCATCGCCGTCCGTTACGATTTGGCGGAGATACGACAAAAATTGTGTATTTGCTGAGTCACGTCATCTCGCCAGTACGATAGCAGCTCGTTGCCTTTTTCGCAGAGTTTTTCATTTGTTCAGTTCCTCAATGGGTTCCGAAAATCTCTAGTGAAAAGTAGTGAGAACTGCCCGAGGTCCTGGCGCTCTCTGTAGGCAGCATGTACCTATCGCTAGCGAACTAAATGCAAACCAACATCCCGAATTAAGTTGTCGACGTACGTATTCCCTGTGCGGCGCTCTGGTGTCGTTGATGTAGGCCTTGTTTCTGGGCTCGATTCATCATCAAACTCAGTCCTAACCTCATCCTCTGCATTCCCATCGAGCGGTAGCATCCCCTTCTCGATCTCGTCTGCTTCGTCTCCGTCGAACTCCCAGTCACTCGAAGCCACTTCCGCGTTGTTCAGCAGTTCAGCGATGTCCATCTTGCTCTTGGCGCGCTTCTGGCAAGGAAAATTTCGTGACTACCAGAGCTTCAGATTATTGTGGGATGTACGGTACTTCTAGGAGGATGGTCTCTTGCGGGTCCAGAACGGACGTGTTAGCGCCCGTCAACATGGAAAAAGGCTGACCACAAGTCATTTTCAGCCAATAGGAGAGAAACACATCATCATTTATCGGGTCCATGGTGGACCTGCAAGGGGCCTGATTTTGCTCTGTAGTGTTAGTGATACTCGCCGTATAAAAAAGTATTATAAATGTACCGTATTTGAGATCTCCTACTTCAGACCCAGGATTCTTGAAGTTGGAGTGTTGGAGTGTGGACACGAGATGTACATGTACCGACAGCGTTATGTACACTGTTTGTCCCATTGCAAATGTGTGAACATGTTAGTTTTATGAACAATATATATGCATTGCCTCAGCCAAAAGCCAATCAGAAATTGTTCACAAATTATTAATAGCATGGAATCCATGTCAGGGGGTCGAGACGATTGCATCATAAAACTCTATCACAGAGCGCTTGTTGTTGTAAGAGATGGCTACACGTTGACATAGCTTGGGAGCTTCCCCGTGCCTGATGTTCTTTTCTCGCTAGCTACTGTTGAAAGGTCATTTTGGGGTCTGACGCCAGGATCCCAAGGGTGATGCGCTGGCCGCCGAAGGCTAAGGATGGCGATAGGTAAGGATAGGATTGAGTAGCTAGGTCTATTTCGGTTGTCAATCTCACTCTTCATTCAACCTCGAATCGTGCACTTACAACAGGTTACTGAGCCCAACCGGCCGCACAAGGGCTAAATCCGGTGAAGGAATGGGGAGCAAGGCCGCCGCCCGAGCAAGGGGCGACGGCAACTCGGGCGACGTTGCGGCGCCGGCCACGGAGAAGGACAAGACGACGGAGATGCTCCAGCTGATCCGCGGCTTAGCAGGCCTTCTGGAGAAGCTGGAGGAGTCGCAGACGAAGCTGAAGAAGCACCTGAAGCCTCCACTGGCCCCCAAGGCCATCTCCGACTCGAGCTTGTTTCAGTCGGCCCTGGGGCGAGGCTCCCGGATGCACATAGACGCACTGGGCGCTGGCGGCTCGCCCCACGCGCCACGTTGACCGGCCGCGGCCCCGCAGTACTTCGGGCTCCGCCACGCTGAGGTGGGAGCCCATGAGCTTGGCATGTCTGAGCTACAGCGGCTCTTCCAGGTGGAGCGTGCTGCAGAGGCAGCTCGAGCTCAGCCACCGCCGCAGCCGACGCCCGAGGCGCCTGCACAAGCCCCACAGCAGCCAGCAGCGCCCGCCCTGCATGTGCAAGGCGGGGCGTTTAAATACCCGGTCGTCGGCCAGAAGAAGCTTTCGATTCGCGCTTTCGACGGCAAGGAGCTCTACGTGGGGCTCGGCTCGGGCTTCCTGGACTGGGGTCGGCGTTTTGACCGCCAGATCCAGCTCAGCCAGTCCTCGTGCGGCTTCACCTGGAGCGAGGACGTGAAGGTAGACCTCGTCGGCCACTACCTCTCCGGTACGGCCGAGAGGTACTACAACAAGCAGGTGGACTCCTGGTGGAGCCAGTGCCGCTCTCTTCACTACGTCATGGAGAATATGTTGGACGCCTTCAAGACCAATATCACACGGGCGCAGGTGATGAAGCTTTTCACGGCGCCCAAGCATCCTAAACGATCATGGCAAGAGTACTAAATGTACCTCGTGGCCATCTCCGAGGCCACGGGGAACAGTGACTACATGGTGCTCACCAATATCGTGGAGTACGCGTCTGCGGACCTGCGCATGGTCCTGATGGCCAAGGTCGACCAGTCAAGGACGGATTTCCTGGTGCATTTCGCGCAGTCGTGGGAAGCGGAGACAGCCCAGAAGAAGTCTCTCGGGCTTGAGACCGTGAACGCTGTGTGCGAACGCATAACCATCGCCAAGAGACGCGCAGCTGCCACGAGTGCGGCCGCGTGGGTCACTTGCGCGCAGCGTGTCCGGACCGCAAGCAACAGGGGCACCTTACGCTGGCCGTCGGCGAGAAGAGCGACGACACCGAAGAGCTCTGGATCCTGCACAGTGGGCCAGCAGACACTTGGTGAACGACGCCTCGTACCTCGCCGGCGCCGAGGACTATGCTGACGAGTGTGTGCAGCCCAACGGCGATCCGCTGGGCATCACGAAGCGCGGTAGCGTCATGCTACGTGTCACGGTGTGCGGTGAGCCGCAGACCGTGGAGCTGAACAGCGTTTACTACGCGAGAGACGTTGTACACAACTTGATCTCGTACGGCTTGCTCGATTACCGCCGTTTCGAGCTGACCAAGCGTTAAGGGCGGCGTGTCGTCGCCTCCAAGGACGGAGGGCGAAAAAGTGGTCTTCGACGTCTACGTGCAGCGCAACATGCTGGTCGTGCCAGCTACTGCATTGCTGAAGCGCGAGCTACCGTCGGACGTGATCATGGCCGCGTTGGCCAAGGAGGTCACGGAGTCTGCGGAGGTGTCGGGTGACGTGCAACAAAGGACACTTCTGCACTTCCACATGCGCATGGCGCACATCAACTACGACTCCATCGAGCGGCTGGCCAATGATCCGAGTTCGGGCATTTTCCTAACCGACCACAAGAGGGTCAATTGCCTTACGTGTGCGGAGGGCAAGCAGCCCAAGAACGCGAGGTCCAAGAAGGACACTGGTGCCCACTCACCCATCAACAGGGTGGGTGGGGTGATCTGCTCGGACCTGAAGGGTCCGATGACCCCAAGGACCGTCTGGGAAATTGCTACATGGTAAACTTTATCGACTTCAAGTCGAACTACTGCCGCGTGTTCGTAGCGCACCAAGGACGCGGCAGCAAATATGTTCGAGCACTTCCTTGTGTTCTTCGAGAAGGAGTTTGATTGCAAGGTCCACGTACTGCTCAACGACTCCGGAGGAGAGTACGAGAACGTGGACCTGTTCTGCAAGCGCACGGGCGTGACCCGACAGCGCAGCGAGGCCAGGAACCAGTCGCGCAATGGCAAGGCCGAGCGCATGCACCGCACCATCATGAATATGGCGCGGTGCATGATCTTTACGTGTGGTCTCCCGCTGAGGTTCTGAGGTGACGCGGTCCAGTACGCGGCCTACATCCTGAACCGCGCCCCCACGAAAGCAAACCCAGGTCGTGTGTCGCCGCTGAAGGTCTTAACAATCCAGATGCCCCTCTCGGCGAGATCGTGGTGTTCGGCGCTCCGTGCACCGTACACCGTGATCCGCGCAAGAAGATTCTCGCCTAGCGTGCGCAGACGGGCATGATCGTGGGGATCGGCGCAGAGACGAAGGGCTACCGAGTCTACTTGCTAAAGGACCCCGTGGTAGTGACCACTCAGCACGTCAAGAACATAGCGTCGAAAAGAACCGGCAGGTTCAGAGGCTTTACCTGCAGGGCGACGAGACTCTCGAGAGCGACGACACTTCGAAGGGTGAGAACCAAGACTCGTCGGCCGCGGACACGAACACCAAGAGCAAGAAGAAGCGTAAAGCGCCAAAAAAGAAGAAGACGTGGCCACGTGAACGCCGCGTGACGCGTTCAGTGGCCAAGAGCGGCGAAGACGCATCGGCTGAAGCGGCGCCGTCACAGGGGCCGACGCATGACGTGGTGAATAGTGTCGTGGAGTACGACGCAAAGTCCTACCAGGAGGCCATGCGCAGCAAGCACAAGGACAAGTGGCTTGCTGCGATGGGCGAGGAGCTCCACGCGCTCGAGGACAATGGCGTCTGGCGGATCATCCGCATGCCCGAGGGCGCCCACGCGCTAAACACCAAGTGGGTCTATAAGACCAAGATGGACGCGGAGGGCGCCATTGAGCGCCTCAAGGCGCGTCTCGTCGCGTGTGGAAACGAGCAGCAGCAGGGCGTGGACTACAGCGTCACCTTCTCGGCGGTTATTGAAATTACTAGCGTGAAACTCATCTTCGCGCTCGCGCGCAAATGGCGCGTTCCCGCCAAGCACGGCGACGTTACGAACGCCTACGTTAATGCCAAGAAGGAGGCCGCGCTCGACATTTATCTCCACATCCCTCGTGGGATGGAGATTCCAGAAGAAGTACGCCGCAGACTCAGAGTGTCCAGCGACAGCGAGCTGGTGCTGGAGCTGGAGAAGTCTCTATACGGGCTCAAGCAAGCAGGGCGCCTGTGGAACCAGTTCCTGCACCAGATGCTCATCCAGCTGGAGTTCAAGTAGAGCCTAACCGACTCGTGCGTCTACTACATAAGACGCGAAGGCATCCAGCTGGTCGTTGGGGTGTATGTCGATGACCTGCTGGTCACGGGCATGCAGCAGCAGGCCGTCGACGC
Source organism: Phytophthora constricta (assembly GCA_011947335.1). Lineage (NCBI taxonomy): Eukaryota > Oomycota > Peronosporomycetes > Peronosporales > Peronosporaceae > Phytophthora > Phytophthora constricta. Next base: position 9,298 of record JAAVTI010000588.1, on the reverse strand, counting down.
GTTCTTCAGTGAGCTCACCGAGTTATCGATCAAGGATCTCGGGCCAGCGAGTCGTTTCCTCGGCAGGAGGGTCGTCTATGACGACGAAGAAGGCTACAACATCGACCAAGAACTCGCGATCGACGAAATGTTGCGCGAGCACGGGATGGCCTCGGTGCACGGCGTGCGCACTCCCATCGGCGCCGAGTCAAACGAGGTCGACGAGTCGATGGATGAAGTTCTGCCTACATCTGGAGGAGCCGACGTTGTCACGGTGCGCAAGTTCCAGTCGCTCGTGGGGAGTCTTATGTGGGTAGCGCGGTGCACGCGACCTGACATCGCCTTCGCGGTGCACAAGGCCTCGCGACGCACCCACAGCCCCACGATGTCCGACTGGAAGCTAGCGAAGCGGGTGGCGCGCTATCTCGCCGGCACCAAGGATCTACGGTTGAAGATGAAGGGCGAAGGCGCCGCCAACGAGCCGCTGGTCGTGACGACCTACAGTGACGTGGACTTCGCCGCTGATAAAGCGGACAGGAAGTCCGTGACCGGCGGGCTGCTCACGGTCGACGACATGGTCATCTCGTGGGTCTGCCGCAAGCAGAGCGGGGTGAGCCTTTCCACCATGGAGGCCGAGTACACTGCGGCCTCAGTGATGGCCACGGAGCTGCTTGGCGTGCGAGAGCTCATCGGCGAGCTGGGGATTAAGTCCAGCGCCCCGATTTCGCTGCGCGTGGACAACCAAGCGGCAGTCAAGCAGCTCGATGGCGAAGGGTCATCCAGCAAGGCGAAACACATCGACGTGAGGATCAAGTTCGTCGGCGCGTACACGAAGAGTGGCGTGCTCAAGCCGGAGTATCTGGAAAGGGAGAAGATGCCAGCTGACATCTTCACCAAAGTGCTGGAGGCGCCGCGGCTGGTCGACTTGCGAGCGATCGTCGGGCTCCACTGAACTCGAGCGGAGACCATCGGCACCAGCGTGGAGGAGTGTTGGAAGGTCATTTTGGGGTCAGACGCCAGGATCCCAAGGGTGATGCGCTGGCCGCCGAAGGCTAAGGATGGCGATAGGTAAGTAAAGGATTGAGTAGCTAGGTCTATTTCGGTTACTAATCTCACTCTTCATTCTACCTCGAATCGTGCACTTACAACAGCTGCTGTCCTGGTGGGCGCCGAGCCGGAGTGCGCGCCACGGCTTCTTTCTTGCAAGGAAGGCGAGTCGGCAATTAGCACTATCTATGGACGGTTGGCTCATTTTCACACTCTGAATTAGGAGATCTCAATAGCTGAGCTGGAGCATCCGTGCATTCTGATTGGTTCATAGCGGTCTGAATTAGGAGATCTCTCTGAAGTAGGAGATCTCAAATACGGTACCAGAATGTTTACACCTTAGTCGATCATTTTCCTGTTTGTGAGGATACAAGTTCAAACTGCTTTGCGTGCAGGCTGTCGATACTCGTCCCGCTCCCAACCGATGATTGAAAAATCTGACTCCACTGTGGCGGTATTAGGAAAAATCGTGGTCAACGCTTCACGAAAAAGCTGTAGTGTCAGGCTGTAGTGTCAAGGCCGCGATTGGCAATCGCTGCCTTGGCCAGAAGAGTATTCCCTTTTTTTGTTAGCCAAGGCGAAGAACAGGGCAGTGGATGGCGGGCGTGAGCATACACTGGCACTGATCGTCACAGATCTGCTTTGTACATTCCCGTCCCTGAAGCTGTTCGGCTCGAGCGGCCATCGTACTACGCGTTCTTACTGGAGGTTTTGGAGACGGACGCGTGCTACCGACCGGATATGTGCTACATTCCAGGCATACCGTAGCTGGGAGCGATGCTGTGTCTGCACATGCTTCTTCAGCTGACACCATTTATTTATTTAGGATGCCAGTGTAATTGAAAGGGGCCACTTGGGGCAGCATTTGATCGTTCGAGTATTCTTGTTGATTGCTTAGTAACACCGTCGCGGTTCGACCTGTATCCGTTTGCGAGAGTTCCTCGCATGCTGCAAGTTTGCATTGCGAAAAGTTCATATAAAATGCACATATACAAAACACTGGTATAATGTTCTAGAATTGAGGTAAGCTAAAAGACGAGATACGAAAAACTTGCTTTTACAGTACCACAAACGTTTATGCGAACTTACTGAATTACTGCATTTTTTCTTCGGTATGTTGCGAAAACAAGTTTTATAGTATTTCAGACTCCCATCCCTATCTAGAATCTTTATTTTCACGCTTTTGTATTACCTGAATAACGATCATGGTCAGTTTTAAAAGGCATTTCTTCGTACTGAACCCAAGAATGTTTCCAAACTTGCACGCCTGATGGACTGAGCTGCAATGACGGAGAAGGACGAAGAGAATGACCTGAACGAATGCAGAAGAGAGCCCACAACTCCGGTACTGCAAACACGCGCCCGTTCTCTTTCGTTCGTTGTTGACTTCAGATATCAAAGGACTGAACCAGTCGCTCGTTCTGTGTAGAGGCCAAAACGATGGTGGAGCCCTTATAGTACCTAAGTAGATTTGCTAGTTGTGTGTCGATATCGCTGCTAAGACGGTGACTGATTGTAGAGCATTGAACATGATTTCGTAGGTGCTGAGCCAAACTTGATGAAGGGTGTTCAAGATTTACCAGGTGAAACGTAACTCAACTAGGGCAGCCGTTAGCTCATTTAACTGCATTGAGGTGCCAAATAATCTACAGACTTGGCGTCTATGTGGCCGTGGTGGCGATTGTTGGGGGATTTAGGTGGTGCCTGTGTCCTCAAGGTCGAGAAGGTATGAGCAGTGATGGTCCAAGCCTGCAAAGTTCACAAGGACTGTAACAAAGTTTACTACGGTGTTTCGTAATGGTGTTGAGCAAACAAGGGCAATCTGAATTTGAACCACGATCCTTGGCTGCGTGGGTTGTCATGCAAAGTCGACTCTTGGCTGCGTGGATGCATCTGCGCGTGGTGTAAAATGTACGAAGTTGAGTATTGAAGAAGAATTTTGGATATTGATACATGAGCATCTTATGATGTGTTCAAGCCCATGACAAATGCGACGATGAATCCCCATGAGGACGGAGACTGGAGGGGTTATAAAATTGTAACCGAGCAAGAAGTCCGACTGAATATCATGCCGATACCGGATTCCATTGAAAAGTGGCGATGACGACAGAATGAAAAGGTGATCCAATAATATGAATATTTGGTGCAACAACTTCGGTCTCTTTGACTATAATGGTTGGGACCGCACTCTACAGTGGAATGATGACGAGTGACAACATCTAGAGCGCAAAAACTATTATGTAGTGGTTGCATAATGCCCCACAGGCAGGTCTTGGTACATGTCTCTAGCTGATTCGGATTTTCAGCTGTACCGGCCAAAGTGGAGGCTATTCAGCACTGTTTAGCGATGGCGTTGAACGACGCATTGGGGAGTACGAACGAAAGACTGCGCTTTTTTGTGCTCTACTTCTCTCCGACATGTGTACCCCTGTGAGCTAACCATAGCTTTAAACTTGTGTCTCATGTGATCACGACAAATACCTCACAAATTCGAATGCATACTACCTAGGTTAGCTACTTTCGGCAAAAGCAACATCTGAGAGAGTGTGGGCGGCGTCCAAACTTGTAGTTGGGGCTGGATGTTATTGCCCTTACAAGCGCAGTCCACAACAAAGATGTATAAATCGGCTATCCACTTGGACCCCTTCGAGATTGGCGTCGGAACATCAATTGATTGTCGTTATCCAAAAGTATAGAGCGCGTAAACTCTCAACCAGCTGGTACGCTGCCTCTCAACACAAGAGTAAATTTCACGCCTAAAATTTAATGAAGCCGTCTAACCAAACCCAAAAACGAAGCGCATTTCTGGACAACGTTGCATTTGGAACTAGGAGGTAAGGACATACACGGCCACTGTACGCTCGAACACCTGTGATTTCCAGCTATCTTCGCCGCCAAATGCTAAGGTTTTGGTCAGCACGCTCCAATTACGGTAGCCACAATTTTTACGCTCAGTCGACCCTATCCTAATGTCCACTTCGCCGCGGACGAGTTGGAACATGATGCCCACGCACTTCTCTCACCGCATCCGGTTTGGATTGATACTCCTGCTGCGCATCTACTTCCGCAATGCTGTCCTAGACTGTAGTAGCAAACTACTACTAGTATTGGATTTGTTAAAATTTTCCTAGCTTAGCACGGGAAATGTCTACCTATTTCATCAGCATATTCCATCGTTCAACGAAAATCATGCAGTGCCTAGGCTGCTATGACCGCTATGATGTATATCCATTCACTGAAGTCTTTATTAGCGGTGAAACAGGTAGCGAGTCCGTTACTGTACATATTCTCAATGACTGCACTAAATCAGCAGAAGACACGAGACCAGATGTCTGCTAAACAGTTATTGACATCGTTATTGCAGTCATAGCCCTGGCTACGACTTCACTTGTAAGTGCTTACCCAATCAAATACTAGGATTGTTTATCCCAAACTAATGAACAGCACTCATTTTGGTTTGTGGTTTGATACAGCAACATAACCACCACGGAACTCGATTTGCGGTGTCCATTGTAGTTCTTTCAAAGCCGTGAACCGCTCCGAAGTCGACATCTCCGAGAGTTTTAGCTGTGGATTATACCGGTTCCAAGAACGGCTGCGTTCGCTTGTGTGTATTGCGTCAGCGAGGGTGCCGTGGAAAATAATGAAGATATCTTGCGGGTCGATGGCGCCCTCTGCAGTGATGTTCTGCTCCAGCAGGAACGTCATTCGTAGTCGCCGTACATGGGTGGCGCATTCGGTGTGCTCGGGCCTCCACACTTGACCACTGGGGTGCTGTAATGTCGGCCTCTCTTCTTTAAAAGCATAGAAATCTATCTCAAGCATGCAATGGCTAGCGAAGTTCCCTGCATAGTCGCCAATAGACCAGCCCCCGCACTCGATACCATCGAGGAAATGCCACTTGGCGCCACGCGGAAGATGCGCAACAGTCCATCCAGCACAAGTTCCATTGATGATAGACCATTAACAAGCGAGACCACCGAGCGCATCGAGAAATAAGAGCCATTCTCTCGAACTGCGACTTTGATACAGACAAACTCGTGGAGCCATCGTGCCATCTCCGCCACCGACGGCTCCATTGGCAAATTTCGGTCCTGTGGAATCGCGTTTACATGAATAGATCCTGGTTCAAGCAACCATTGGCGACTCCACGGACTTTGTGCAATGCCACCTGTCCAAGGAAGAGCATGTGGCTTTGTCTCCCCATACTGAAGTCCCCCCACGATCATCAACTCTCGGGTCTGAGCTGTGAACCCGTGGAAGAGAAGGTTCACCGCCTCTGTTTCCGAATTGAGATTCATCAGCAATGCCGAGACTTCGGAACGAAGTGCGCTGAACGGCCTCTGCTTGTAGACTAGCGACAGCACTTCATCCACCAGAGCTGACAACGTGAGCTGACCAACTGGGAATAGCGAAGTGGTGGCTGGAGACCCTAACTGAAACAAATCGTTGAGCACGTCGTACAGATCCAGAATCAGCGTCATAAACCGCTGGCGTAGGCAGGCTTGGTCGACGATATTGCCATCTATCGGGAATGCAGACTGAAGCACGTACTCGACGGCCCGTGAACACAACGCACGCAGCAGCAGATGCGTTGCCGCCTGCGTGACTAGCATGTCACGCGGCAGAGGTTGGTCTGAGGCACATGATGACGAACCTCTGCATATACTCATCAAGAATGAGCTCAGGACACCCTCCAACAGCGAACCCCTGCGGTCTGGTGGTGCTCTTAGTGCGCCGGCGAGGCGCAACCAGTGAGAACGAACCTCTGTACTCAGTTTGTCCGCAGAAATCCCTGCCTCGGGCAGGTCACACAGCTGAGAAAGCGCCACAAAATCAACAGATGTTGCGCTTTTTCAGCCAGATTAGAGTGAAGGGCACGCTCATCGTACTGCCAAAAGGCTCGATCGCTGTCATGCCTCTCCGCGGTCACGCCATGACCGAGTGTGTCAACCATTCTTGGAGGACCAGGCACCGTGGCACTCTGTGGTCGATGGAATTCACCGACGTGATCGAGAGTATCCGTTGATAAGTCAATATCCATGTCACGTGCTGTCGATCGAAGCGTCATCTCCGGGGAGTCCACATCGATGGCTGTAAAGTCGTCTCCTGTACCATCAAGTGCTGGCAGATCACAGCCGGCGACGCTCGAATTGTTGCCCGAGCGCCGATACGAAATGACCTTGAAGCCTGGAGACTGGTGACGGGCCACAACAAGTGCGTCAATACCTCCTGACTGCGACCTGGCGCCTGTTAGCTGGAAGACGTAGAGTGCCAAATGATGTGTCATCTCTCGCTGCGTCCTCGTGATGCTACTGTCGTAGCTGTAGAACCACTTGGGAAAACGATGGTTGTTGAGCACGTACAGCGTGGCGTTCTATCGTATTTGAGCACACGAATTATAACACACAGCAAAACCAATTAACATCGTTCCCTCCTGTCAAGCTTCTGCACAGTAAAATCGAAGGTGGTAAATAAAGCAGCTAACCTTGGACAGTAATTGCTGCTTCGATTCGCCTTCTCGATCTGCTCGGATCCAGACTGTCTGCTCTTCCTGACGACTACTGGGGGCTAACAGACTCACAGGCAGCGAGATCACCTCCCCGGTTCCAGTTTTCGTTCATGTTTCTGCTTATTATCCTCGTTCCCCTCGCGTGGTGCGTTGGGTAGATTGACCGGCCAAAGTGGGACAACCCTCGACGGCTCAAAGCGAGCGCACACGACCAGGTTCCTCTGGCTCGATACTGGCAGCTCAGAACTGAAGGTCACAAGTACATGCACTGAGGAGCCGCAGTAGCACCGCTGAATGTGCTCCGGACAGCAATGCGGGAAGCATCTCAAGAGCTGATGTCGTTCAACACACAGTGCCATTCTCGTGTTAATGATCGAGTCATTGGGAGAACTGAATGGCGTCGCAGCAGTGGACATACCTTCACCCCTCGCTCCCGATTGCTCCTGCAAAAAAGCGTCCCCGTCAGTATTCTAGCTCCCCTTTTTCCTAGGAAAAGTCTCTCTGTAACCTGATGACGTCTATCCTACCTGGCGTAGTATTGGCGAAAGAGCGGGTGGTCGTCCTCGCTGCAGCTCAGGCGCATAAAGCGACAGGATACCACGCGGACCATTGAATCAGTTTTGTTTTCCTACGAGTTCTCTCTGGTTGTCTGCGGGATTCTCGTCGGTGTGTGACGGAAGGAGAAAAAAACTACTGCGCTCCCACATCCACCGTCCCACTCGCTGCGTCTCAGCGGCGTTTGAAACGAGTACAGTGTGTGGGGGCTATTCGTGGAGACGGGAGTCCGTCTCTTGTAGAGGGGATCGAGTCGGTCTGGTCACCCGCCAGACGGTAGTTTTACCTTAAAATAGTATCGAGTTCGACGTGAACCATAGTGGACGCAAGTTAACCTGCCAGAGAAAACGTGGGCAAATGTTCTTACTTACTCTTTATACGGGACTCATCTCATCACATGTTCAGCCGACCGACGAGCCACATGGCGGACTGCCCGGTATTTTGTCTGTTGGGCGTCCGGAAAGAAGCATGCCGGTACGAAGAAACCGTTGGGTTTCCTGGGATATTTCATACGGAATGCAGTAGCATCGAGGACCCACCCAGCTATGTAAGCTCAATCTCCGGTAATTAGTTATTCCGCGAAAACCACTATTGATAAATCGAACTTTTGTATGAATACAAAACACATGTATAACGTTCCAGAATCGAGGAAAGCAAAAACGAAAAACTAGTTTGTTTTAAACATTATATTTGCTAAAACTAGTTTATACTGAGGCTATTTAAAAGCATATTTTACACTTTTATCCGTTACGAGCACGGTCAGTTATGAAAGGCAAACCTACACACCGAAACCAAGATGAACCAAAGTGTGCAAAATTACGCTTTGTGCACGTCTTAGCACGCGGTAAATACCGTCCCAGCGACCTTAACGGATGGTACGCTCAAAACGCCCTGTTTGAAATCCGCATCAATACCCTATTTCGCGTCGTACGAATACACCACCACGTTGTAAACGCTCTGGCAAGCAGTCCTGTTGTAGTAGCCTCTGCAGCCAAACTCGTGTTCTTGGGGCCAAAGGCTCTTTGATGTCTAAGAAGGGTATTTCGGCCTTTTATGCACAAAAACACTTGAATTCATCCTATCAAACGGTTTGGGTTTCGGCATTCATGCTCCCCAGTATATCGCTCCAACAGCAAAGCAAATGCTTCGCTAGCTAGCTGGACCCGCAAAACACTGCGACCATTCTTCATTCTTCCTCTTGTCTATAAATCAACAAAAGAAAAGACTGGACTCGACAAACTCGACCATGGACGGTTGGATAAGTTTGCTTAACGTAGTGACCGCTATCGGGCAGGTCATGCTAAACCTCAGCCTCGCGCCCGATATGTACAACATCTATCGGCGCCAAAGTATCGGTGACACGGCAGCTCTCCTCTCGTGTCCATGTTCATCAATTGTTACATTTGGTAAGACGACTGCAATTTGCTCGCGTTTCATGTCCGTGTACTTACTTACTTATCGTTTACAGGATGTACTACGGATGTCTAACGGGTTGCACCTTCCCAGTCGGTGTTACGCAGGATTCGGTGAACTCGCCGCCTTCAGCTATAACGTCGTCTACTTCCTGTATAGCCCCAAGTACACGCGCAAGGAGCTACGCAAAGTGTACGCGGGGGTGCTCCTTTCCACTGCATTATCACACTGTACGTTGTGCTTGGCGTGGCTGGTGTGACGCTGCAAACCCACTTTGAGGTGGGTACGTGGCTTGATACATCGGGACCGCTGTCAGCGTCGTTGTGTTCGCCTCCCCATTTGCTACCTTGAAGCGGGTCGTGCAGACCAAGTGCGCTGCCTCCATTCCGGTCAACCTCAGTTTGATGATCTTCGTGTCCTCGGTCTTATGGGTCGCCTCGGGACTACACGACAGCGATTACTTTATACGGGTCTGAACGCCGCCGGTGTCTTGCTGGGCTCCATCCAAATCGTATTGTACTACATGTACCGCCCAAGCCGACAGAGCGACGCGATGAGGGGACAAATCGACCCATCGAGCGAGGATTTAACCATCAACGTTTCTCCAAGAGCCAAGAGCGCTGGTGTGACTTTAACAGAGAGCCCCACATACAAGTCGATAGCTTCACCTTTGGTAATCACGGCAGCTTAACAGGCATGACAGTCGTTAATTAGTTGGAAAAGGAATTGGACTTTAAAAAGACTTGCCAGCGTCAGTTTAGGCTCATGAACATATTAGTTGCATTTACTCTC
>JAAVTI010000586.1:0-333972 GCA_011947335.1 Phytophthora constricta | reverse complement strand
CTAGGAAAAGTCTCTCTGTAACCTGATGACGTCTATCCTACCTGGCGTAGTATTGACGAAAGAGCGGGTGGTCGTCGTCGCTGCAGCTCAGGCGCATAAAGCGACAGGATACCACGCGGACCATTGAATCAGTTTTGTTTTCCTACGAGTTCTCTCTCTGGTTGTCTGCGGGATTCTCGTCGGTGTGTGACGGAAGGGAGAAAAAACTACTGCGCTCCCACATCCACCGTCCCACTCGCTGCGTCTCAGCGGCGTTTGAAACGAGTACAGTGTGTGGGGCTATTCGTGGAGACGGGAGTCCGTCTCTTGTAGAGGGGGATCGAGTCGGTCTGGTCACCCGCCAGACGGTAGTTTTACCTTAAAATAGTATCGAGTTCGACGTGAACCATAGTGGACGCAAGTTAACCTGCCAGAGAAAACGTGGGCAAATGTTCTTACTTACTCTTTATACGGGACTCATCTCATCACATGTTCAGCCGACCGACGAGCCATGGCGGACTGCCCGGTATTTTGTCTGTTGGGCATCCGGAAAGAAGCATGCCGGTACGAAGAAACCGTTGGGTTTCCTGGGATATTTCATACGGAATGCAGTAGCATCGAGGTGCAACAGCCTGTAAGCTAATCTCCTAATTAGTTATTCCGCAACATCGAGGACCCACCCAGCTATGTAAGCTCAATCTCCGGTAATTAGTTATTCCGCGAAAACCACTATTGATAAATCGAACTTTTGTATGAATACAAAACACATGTATAACGTTCCAGAATCGAGGAAAGCAAAAACGAAAAACAGTTTGTTTTAAACATTATATTTGCTAAAACTAGTTTATACTGAGGCTATTTAAAAGCATATTTTACACTTTTATCCGTTACGAGCACGGTCAGTTATGAAAGGCAAACCTACACACCGAAACCAAGATGAACCAAAAAGTGTGCAAAATTACGCTTTGTGCACGTCTTAGCACGCGGTAAATACCGTCCCAGCGACCTTAACGGATGGTACGCTCAAAACGCCCTGTTTGAAATCCGCATCAATACCCTATTTCGCGTCGTACGAATACACCACCACGTTGTAAACGCTCTGGCAAGCAGTCCTGTTGTAGTAGCCTCTGCAGCCAAACTCGTGTTCTTGGGGCCCAAAGGCTCTTTGATGTCTAAGAAGGGTATTTCGGCCTTTTATGCACAAAAACACTTGAATTCATCCTATCAAACGGTTTGGGTTTCGGCATTCATGCTCCCCAGTATATCGCTCCAACAGCAAAGCAAATGCTTCGCTAGCTAGCTGGACCCGCAAAACACTGCGACCATTCTTCATTCTTCCTCTTGTCTATAAATCAACAAAAGAAAAAGACTGGACTCGACAAACTCGACCATGGACGGTTGGATAAGTTTGCTTAACGTAGTGACCGCTATCGGGCAGGTCATGCTAAACCTCAGCCTCGCGCCCGATATGTACAACATCTATCGGCGCCAAAGTATCGGTGACACGGCAGCTCTCCCTCTCGTGTCCATGTTCATCAATTGTTACATTTGGTAAGACGACTGCAATTTGCTCGCGTTTCATGTCCGTGTACTTACTTACTTATCGTTTACAGGATGTACTACGGATGTCTAACGGGTTGCACCTTCCCAGTCGGTGTTACGCAGGGATTCGGTGAACTCGCCGCCTTCAGCTATAACGTCGTCTACTTCCTGTATAGCCCCAAGTACACGCGCAAGGAGCTACGCAAAGTGTACGGGGTGCTCCTTTTCCACTGCATTATCACACTGTACGTTGTGCTTGGCGTGGCTGGTGTGACGCTGCAAACCCACTTTGAGGTGGGTACGTGGCTTGGATACATCGGGACCGCTGTCAGCGTCGTTGTGTTCGCCTCCCCATTTGCTACCTTGAAGCGGGTCGTGCAGACCAAGTGCGCTGCCTCCATTCCGGTCAACCTCAGTTTGATGATCTTCGTGTCCTCGGTCTTATGGGTCGCCTCGGGACTACACGACAGCGATTACTTTATTACGGGTCTGAACGCCGCCGGTGTCTTGCTGGGCTCCATCCAAATCGTATTGTACTACATGTACCGCCCAAGCCGACAGAGCGACGCGATGAGGGGACAAATCGACCCATCGAGCGAGGATTTAACCATCAACGTTTCTCCAAGAGCCAAGAGCGCTGGTGTGACTTTAACAGAGAGCCCCACATACAAGTCGATAGCTTCACCTTTGGTAATCACGGCAGCTTAACAGGCATGACAGTCGTTAATTAGTTGGAAAGGAATTGGACTTTAAAAAGACTTGCCAGCGTCAGTTTAGGCTCATGAACATATTAGTTGCATTTACTCTCGCGTCTAAGGTCACTCGTAGACGTTGATGAAGTCCAATTAGTACTGGAGCTCACACCCTCGTCGTCTCTGTAGGTGACGGTAAGGATTGATACACAGGGCTCTTGATACCCTCGAAAATACCATCCTTCGGTGATACGACGACAGAAATTTGCTTGTCGGCAAACCCCAGACCTTCGTCGCTGTTGATAGTCATCTGCTGCATCTTCGGCCGGAAACGTTTGTACACTGCGATCTGAATGATACTGAGAAAGAACCCCGCGATGTTCAGCGACATGATGATCATATCGTTGTCCACAATCGATATCGCTACCCACAAGGCGGTATTGAAAAACATCATGATACTGATGTTGATCGGCAGCGAAGCTGCGGACTTGGTCGCCAACACGTGACGCAGGTTGCCCAGTGGAGACGCGTACATCCAGAGGTTGATCACTATGCCGACATAGCCCAGCGTTTCGCCCACTTGGTCATCGTTCTGGTTCGTGACGTGCGTTAGACCCAGTACCGCGTACGCTGTGATGACCAAATACAGCACCAGTGCTGCCGCTAACAGTCTGTGCAATTGACTGCGACCCGAACTCCAGCGATAGTACAGAGCGGTGAACACGATCGCAGCGATCTCTCCGACGAGTTGCATCACCATGAGCGGGAAAATGCTGTCCGTCAGGTAGCCATACAATACCCTACCTCCAACGCACACGCACAACATCAGTACGAAAACTGAAAACCAAACTATAGTACTAATTGATGCAATCACGCACCAGAGGTGGTTGTTGACGATCATTGCAATGAGTGGGAGTGCCGCCATCTCACCCGTGCTTTTTTGCTTGCAGGTGTTGATGATGTCGGGTCCGGGACTGAGAATCATGCCGATCTGAGAAATGGACGTCACCACTCCGTAGCAGAAGCACCCACGTCCCCATCGTTTCGATCTTGGTCGAATGAAGCAAATTGAAAAGTGGGGTCGCCATCGCGCAGGACAAGTCGGCGTTGAAGCACCGATAGCGTCCATTGGACGAAAACGCGGTGGACAAGTATCTAAACAGCTTGATAGGACGGTCTCATCATACTGACGCCAACGGCCTCAAGCCAGAGACAGGCAGAGCCGCCAGGAACCAGCCAAAATCCGAACCGGATCTGCAGATCCGTTATTGAACTGCGTCACGCTACCGGTAGTAACGCCTTCGTTTACCCCAGGAGAGCAGATCCAAACACCGGATTGGTGGTGTGCGGACGTCCAGTATTTGCCTGCAATCAAATCATTAAGTCGACGAAGGGAGGTCGGCCATGGTGTTTCGCTAGTCGAACAATCCAGACGCAACGACCGTCTGCACTTGAGATCTAAGACTAGGATTCCAAGTTGAGCTAGAGTTTTTAGCTGCCATGTGATAGATAGGCATCCTGCCAGCGAAGTTCTCTCTCTTCTCGTCGTTTCTAGGTCAAGAAGCGACCAAGCGTCCAAGTGTAGCCATCGCCTCTTCTTTGCTTACTTCGAAATGGATGTTCCAACTTTCAGCAAACCTTCGTGTACAAATACATTTCCCTGTTGGATCATGAGAAGGTTGTTGAATCACTGAAGACTGTATTATAGTCTGTAGGGAACAAGTGGTGAGCAGTGACGGTCGGTAGCGGCACAGCATGTTATATGCCGTGCCAGTCTTTCACACAGTGGCGACCATCTTCCTATCATTGAGTTTACGACTACACAGTAGGGTATTTTCTTATCTTCGGCAACGAAGATAAGCAATGTACATTCGTGCAACCTTCGCACTACATTTTTGTAGCAGATAATTGTCGTGAAGGGTCACGCAAGATTTTTTCAAAGACAAGTAGAAGCACAAGAAAGAGAGGAAATAGTAGGATGGAGGTCGGCGGTGAAGCAGATGTCGACGCGATCGTGGACTTAATGAAGAGTGAGCTCGGTGCTTCTTCCAGGAAACAAGATGCTTCTGCCAGGACAAAATTCAACATCTTTCTGAAGAAGCACGTGGATAAACTGTGACTTTGGCTTCGCTTACTACTGCGCATGTGACCAAGGAAATGTTCGGTAAGCTGCTGTCCTTCCTGTATAAAGATCTTGACATTCATTGGCAGACATCTATGAGCTACCTGAGCTCTATCAAAAGACAGCTCGAGGAGACAACAGGAACAGACCTTTTTCGCACGGATCCCGAGTGGTATCGGCGCTGCCGACGGCACCTGCAGAAACAGTACCTCCTGATCGCCATATCGACGAGCAAGAAGCTGAAGGAGCAAGCACCACCTATGACCATAGATGACCTGCGCTCAATTTCGACGATACTATTTCTAAGAAATGACAAGAAAGCACTTCTTGATCGAACTCTACTTAACAAGCAGTGGGTGGCCATTGGTCGCAGTTCTGACGTGGGCATGATACATTTCACGGACTTGCACTGGTACGGAAACTTTTCCTTATCGACATGACTCGGTAGGTTCAGACAACGCTTTTGAGTTCATATTTCTGAATGATTATTAGCGTTTTTACCGCAGTATTAAGGTGCGACAGCAGCAGAGTATATCGGTGTTTTGCTCCCCGATATGCTGGAGCGTCGACCCATTTCATGCGCTGGCATCTCAGCTAGTTGTTGATCCATACAACGCGTCGCCACGAGTGTTTTCGCAAGTCACCGCGACTAATACTGATGCTCACGTTGCGGCCTACATAAATCGTTTGCTGAAATCACTATATGAGCACGACAAAGACTCAACATTAACGCGAAATCTACAGTCGCACTCGGCTCGACGCGGCGGTGCTGCGTATGCCAGCTCGAATCCTAGCGTCAACTTGTCTGATTTGGCTCACCGTGGACTCTGGTCTATGGATGGATTCGCGACGCTGCTTGAATATATATCGCCAACATCCTCAAGCGACCAGAATGTAGCAAAGGTGCTTGGAGGGTGGACGGATACCAAACAGGCTGGTCATCCACCAACTCTAGCATGCTTCGAGAAAGAGTCAAACCAAACATTCACTAGAGTTAGCGAGTTTGCCCAAGCCCTCCGACTCTTGCACTTTGTGAAGGTCGCCCCGAAAGGCTTCGCGGACTGTCTTACCGCCACGCTGTTGATGTACTACCGTGATACGTTGGAGGTGGCGCCGCAGCATATTCTGCCTCAAGAGCTTCAGCGAGTGCACGCGCACCTGCCTCCGCTTCTCCAGTGCCAAGAGGAGCTTCTCGACTGGGGAAGCAAGATTCGCAAGCGATTCGTCATGGACAATATCCTGTCACTACCAATTCAACATGTTAAGGACAGCCTCACCCCTCACGAGCAAGCAGAACAGTTTGTCGGAATGCATACCTTCGGTGACACGCTTGAGCGACTGCTTATTGGTCACCAGCAGCTGATTGCCGCGAACGAGGAACTGCGGAGCATGATGCACCGAATTCTGGATCGTTTTGGCCACCCGCCAGCCCCGCTGTGCACCGCATGCATTGCGTCCACCAGTAGCATAGGTCTTGGCCTCAGCGACACTGTAGCAGTAAGCTCGACACTAGCTCCACTGGTCGGGCAGTCGTGGCCGACGAGCTTGACGACCTTGAAAGGTAAGTCTCTATCTGACTTCCTCGTTCAGTTCGTCGTGGAGGGCCTAGGCTCTCTTCCAAAAACGCCAAGGAACTGCGGCCAAAAGGATTGCCTGCGCGCTGTTGAAATCGTAGCTTACATTGCCGACTTAAGCAGCATTCCGCCGATTCCGCCTCCGTCACATGAGTCCGAGAGAATGCTGTGGGTATCGACAATGCAGAACATGGCAAGTCGGTGTGAGGCAGAGTTAGTAAACGGGTTTACGAAGGCTGCAGTGGGAACGCAACGCAAGCGCAGGAGATCCGGTAAACTTACCGGCATAGTCAAAGCGTGGAGTGAGCTGACTGCGCAGCAGCGCGCAGCTTTCCGGTCGCTGCCGCGCATTACGTTTTCACCGACCCGTGGGGCAAAGACTTGATGCTGGTCTTGCTTCCTGTGGAATGGCGGTATATATTGGTAATTGGACAGAATAACTTGAGCTCACTTGATGCACATCAATTACATTAAAAACAATTGTACGGCTTCATCATGCCTGTGAATCATAGTTCATCTGATAGTTGGTGGGCTCCCAATCGCCGAAACCAAAACCTTCACGAAGTCCAAGCCCTAGGTTGTCATCGCAACGTGCTGAGTCCACCGCCAATCTGTCGATCTCCACCACCAACAGGCACGAGCATGAGTCCATCGCCTAGCCGCTGGTCAAACCACATGCGAACACACGCCAATTGCACCATCCACAAGCACGAGGTCACCACCTACGATTACAGGCCCAGTTCACCAGCCACGAGCACGAGAACGAGTCATTCGCCGCCGCGGGTCGCAACTCCACGCAAGCACAAGGCGAGTCCAACACCCACAATCACGAGCTCACCACCACGAGCACAGGCCCAGTTCACAACACACGAGCACAGCACGGGCTCAACACTCACGGGCACCAGTACACCACCAATGAGCACCCACGAGCATAGGCCAGTACACCACAAACTTCACCACCCACGAGCACGAGTTCACCACCCACCAGCATGGGTCAGTAAACCACCCAAGACCAAACCTGAGATCACCACCCACGAGCACGGGTCAGTTCGCCGCCCACGAGCACGGGCCTGTTCACCACTCACGAGGACAAGTTCACCATCCGCGAGCATGCGTACGAGCTCATCACCCACGGGGCCAGTTCGCCAGCCACTAGAGCGACCAAGAGTCCATTGCCGAGCCGCCGGTCTCTACCCCCACGGGCACACGCCGGCGATCTCCAACACCTCCAGGACGTCGACGAGCACGAGCTCAAGTTCTCCGACGAGCCGCCGAGCACGCGTTCACGGTTGAGCCGCTGAGCTGTCGAGCCGACGAGCCGCTTAGCCGTCGAGCCGCCGACCCGTCGATCTGCAGAGACGCCGAGTCTTACCACGGCCACCTGCGATTCGCAAGATGCGCTTGAGTTGCCACTGCTGCGTCCGCCACCGAGAATATGCCACTGGTCTGCTGGTTGCCACCTTATTTTTTTAACCAATCCTAAGCGTTGGACGAATCAACGTGAGTACAAATATTGTGCATTAGTAAAACCAAGTGTAAGCGATCGCCCAATATGTAATCGCTAACTTCGTCCAAGGTCAGATGCTGGTTGGAGGCCGAAGATAAGCCGACGATAGGCGGTACAGCGGTACTCTATCCAGCCAATCACCGTTAGGGCCATCCTATCGTCGTTGCTTGGATGACTTTCGCGAAACACTTTGAAACGGGCTTTCAAGGCCAGTCACACATTGCTCAAAGCTTGGTCATGCACTTTAATCCACTTTGTATGAATGTCACTTCGGAATTCGCAATCTCCTCGCCAAGTTCAGGTTTGCAGGCGACAACTTCACCATGAGTTCGTGCACGACTCTCCTGGCAGTGGCCACCGCCGTTGTGGAGCTGCTTTTCAAACTGAGCCCCATCCCGGACATCTGCAAGGTCCACCGACGCAAAAGCATCGGCGAGATGGCAGAGTTGCCCATTATCGCGTTGGTTGTGAATTGCAACCTATGGTGAGTGCTCTGCAGTAGGTTTTGTCGGAGTGATGTCGTGATGCTGACCCTGCACTTGTGTGCTTCCAGGACGTGGTACGGCCTTGCAAATGAAAATATGTTCCCAATGTTTGTCACCTAATTGATCGGCCAGCTCGGGGGATAGTGTTCAACATCTTTTACTTTCGATGGAGCCCGGCAGACAAGCGTAAACAGCTGCTTAAGGTGTACACATGGGCCTTCGTGATGTACTGCGTGGTCGATCTCTACTCAATTCTCGGTCTGGCTGGTGTTCTGGGCATGACAAAGGATGAGCTGGGAACTTCTCTCGGATGCTTTGGAGAGAAGTTCCCAGCTCATCCTTTGTCACGGCGATGTTCGTGTCTCCCCCACACTCAAGAAGTTATTGAACTCAAGTCTGCTGCCTCCATCCCGATAAACATGAGCGTCATGATGGCGGTGTCCACGGGGTTGTGGGTAGCAACAGGAGTCGTGGACAGCGACTGGTTCGTTGCAGGGGTGAACTCCGCCGGCGTTCTGCTGGGCTGCATCCAGATCGTCTTCTACCACATGTACAGGCCCGGTCGATACGATGGAGCGGTGCTACCGGCGAGCAATCTGTATATTGTTATCGTATCACCTAAGGGCGAGAACGGTGGCACATTCTCCGTCGATAGCCCTGCCTACAAACCGATGCCGTCACCACTGGCAGCTACCACTGTTTATTAGCTGCTTTCACCAGCGTAGATCTGGAACTAACTCGGCGAATACGCAAATAAAAGAGCTAGCATGACTTTTACCTTGGCGTTCGTGAAATTCTGCAGAATTCTGTGTGTGAATGGAAGTGTAGAAGGGCTCAGGCGTTGAAGTACGGACAGGATGGACGGTTGGAGAGGTGGATCGGCGGCAGGCACGACAGGGAAACCAGTCGGGATTCGCAAGGTGGCGGCTGCCACGAAGTGAGGCAGGTCAAGGACAGTAGCGATCTTACGGGGTTGCCAGTTGGCGGTGAGGCAGGCGACGGTTTACAGGACGGAGACCGGCCGCGGAAGGCAGGTCACTTCTGGATTCGACAGGAAGACAGGAGTGCAAGTAACAGGACGGGCTTCAGCTGACACGAGGTGTCGGTTGCGAGTAAAACAGGAAGACTCCGATTGGCACTCAGGGTGCGGACCGCGAGCAAACGGCGGCGGACGGAAACTCGGGGTTGAACCCAGGCCAGTTGGAAGAAGCGAACGGGCGGTGGTGAACGCTTGGTGTGCAGGGTAGGAGGTCAGTGTGCCTCCCAGTCTGCTGAAGGCTGCGATTTTTTTTTAGGAAGGGAAGGCGCGAGTGGGCGTACTCCCAAGTGGCTAAGTGGGCGAAGCCGACAGTGTTCGGTAGCAGTCAGTGTGCTGCACCCGGTGCCCGAGTAAGTAGCTAGTTGAACGTTGGTGACGGAAGGTTGGTAGGAGGACGGCAGGGCAGTAAAAGTTGGTAGTAAATAGGAAGCGGAGTCGACGGACGACGCGACCGGCGCGGAGGAAAGCAGTTGATCCTCCGTCGGCCATCAGGTGTGAAACGAGGCAACAGGCGGTTGAACCCGACCAGTGCAGGAACAGCACTGCGAGCTACGACTAGCTCGGCGTGCAGAGTAAACTAGCCACGTTACATGGTGGTCATACAGGGGCGTCCTTCAGTTAAGTAACGGTGTTGCTTAGTACGGAAACTGGACGGATGACAAAAACGAAAACGGCGGTGGCGGTATCAGGCGGTATGGTGACGCGTTCACGGTCGGCACCGCGCACGCCAGATGCTGGAGCAGTGGCGACGCCAGGAATAGCGTCGCAGGACCAGCAGACTGGGGCTCAGGCGGCTGTCAGAGCAGCTACAATCAGCATTGGCCAAGGTCAGGCGACTGCGGCGACAGTAGCAGACAGCCAAGCAAGTCAAGCTAGTGCGGTCCCAGCAGTCAGCGGCGACGGAGGCAGTACAACGAAGGTGACCGGTTCGGCGGATATGGCGAACTTGGCCACGGTGGTGCAGCAGATGCTGGCAACGATGACAAGGCTGGAAAGCCGAATGGACAGTTTGGAAGGAGGTCAAGCGGCGGCGCAGTCTCTTGCGGCGACGACAGCCCCGAGACAAGCAGCGGTGACGGAAGTGGCGGTACCAAGGACGACCACGACGGCTACGGCGTCAAGACAACAACAGTCGGCGACGACAACCACGGCGGCGGCTTCTAGTCAGGCGCCAGGACGGAGTGACACGACGACAGGACGGAGTCGGAGAGGACGGCTACCATCCAGGTATCCACCTGACGACAGTGACGATAGCAGCCAAGACAGCAGCAGCTCGAGCAGCAGCAACAGCAGTCGGAGCAGTTCATCAAGTGGACGACGCGGTCGACGGCGCAACACTCAGCGACGTGCACCACCGAGCAGGCCTCAGCCACCAGCGCATCATCGACACCACAGGAAGAGCATCAAGGAGCTGGAGCTGACTATGTCCAAGCCTTGCCCCAGGTATCCGTGTCGACATGGATCTCGAAGGTCGACTTGGCGTTACAAGGTGCTCGCATCTCGGGACGCGGTGAATGGACTGACGAGGAGCGTGTATTACAGCGTCGGCAACAAGTTGCAAGACAGCGCGACACGGTGGTGGGTGCAGATGAATGAAGATTTGACAGATTCGGAAAGGACGTGGACGAACTTGAAGGCGGCACTACTTCGGCGTTATGGAGAGCGACCCGACAAGGTAACGGCGGAATGGAGAGTAAGTGTACGACGGATGATGCCCGGCGAAACATACGCTGACTTCGCAGCCGGACTTCGGGACCAAGTTGGAAGGAACCGGATCAGTGAGCGAGTATTATTAGCACAGTTCTACCGAAACCTGGACAAGACTACCAGGCAGCTGGTAAAGCAGCGGCCAAAGCCGAAGACGTTGGAGGCGGCTGTCGATAAGGCCACGGAAATCGACGACCCCATGGACAATGTCGCACAAGGCATGCAGAACATTGGGCAGGCGTGGGCTACGGCTCCAAACCCGTATATGGTGCCGATGGATGGTACGATGGGACAGGTGATGGTGATACCAGGCGTCGGTGGTGCCGGATTGACGACCAGTACGACAGAGCACTCGGGAAAGAGCACGCAAGACGACGAAGGGAACATCGCGTACTTCACCAATCCACAAGGTGTCTACAAATAAGTACTGGGGCACGTGGGATGTGCCAGGAGGTCGCATGTGGAACGGCAGGTATTGGGCTAAGACGGCACGGAAGGAACGCCACGAGCAGAGGCGCAAACAGAAGGAGCAACGGTCCAGCGGCAAGCGTGTCACCTGCAGGTCGGAACAGAAGGCCAAAGCAATGCTAGCTATAGGTGTTGACTCCGAGGAATCCAGCAGTGAAGGCGAGTCTCCACCGCCCAAACGGAAGAAGAACAGGCAGCTGTACGCAAGGTGACGACCGAGGAGCAAAGAACGAGCAGTACACGACCACAAGGCGGGTCCAGCAGGGCACCCAACGACATGAATCTGTGCTACGCGTGCGGCAAGTCTGGACACTTCGCGGATCGGTGCCCCGACCCAGAGGCAAAGGCGCGAAACGATGCGTATCTGGTCGCCCGAGAAGCAAGGCGGAAACCGGCGGAAAACGAAGAGCGGGCGCAGTAGGGGAGTATTGCGTCCGTCGGTGGAACGAGATCCCCAGATGTTGGTAACGAGTGCGGCAGCAGAGGCGGCAACCCGGACAAACAGTGATGGCGGTCAGGCGGCACAGGTGACCCCGCTCCCACAGCCGGTAGTGGAGGACGAAGAACCAGTGGTGAGCGTGCTGATGGCAGGAGGACGAGAACAATACGGTGGGGACGAGACCCCGAGTCGAGAGCCACGTGTGTTGGCTGGAGACGACGGACTCGCACAAGTGACGGTGGACGAAGCGGATAAGGCGATGGCGCAGTACTTCAGTTTGGATGCGGAATACATGAAGCAGGACGCGCGAGTGGCGGGCCGTAACGGTGGCAACGAGTGCCACATTGGATGAAGAATTGAAGGCAAGAGATGGCGAGCGAGCAGGACGATATGTGGCGACGGTGAGACCTGACATTACGTCAAAGCGCTACAAATACCCGGCTCGAGATGGTCAAAGTGATACGAGCGACGGTGACGGCGGCAAGCGACGACGTCTGACAGAGGAAGGCGGACTCGTAGCTGTTGGAGCAGTGCACGCAGTTGGTGGCGACGGTCTGGCAACAGGCGACGAGGAGGTCAGGCTGAGGAAGGCGAGACGGTGACGGTAACGGCGACGCCACACGACGAAGCAACGACGGCCCAGTTAGGTATCGAGCTCGGTGACGAGTTAGTGGCGACTTTGGGTAGCATTTCCAAGGTGCGAACGGTGGTGAAGCAGTCACGGCAAGACGCTAAACGGCGGCGGAAGGAACGCGCTGTCGACAAAGCGTGGCGACCTGACCTCGAAGAGCAGGAGGACGTGGCGCAGTTGGTGGCGGCGGTGGACAACGAACAATGGACACGGCGACAAAGGCAGGCACTGGCTGCGCGAGCTGAACTGACGGAGCAGAAGAAACAACAAGCCGGGGACGTGACGACACGAACGACGCAATCTGGGGCAGGCGCGAAGGTGAGCCTGGTTCAGCGGCGACACGAGACGGCAAGTGTACTGGCATCTGCAGGTACCCACCAGGACTGGACGTGGAGGCGGACGATATGGTCTGCCGACGGCGACAATGAACGTGGACGGCGAGCGACGGTCAGTGAAGCTGGATAGTGGAGCACGGTACTCCGTGGCAGGCACGGACTGGATGATGCGAGGCGAAAGGGCAAAAGAGAAAGCACCAGTGGACTTTGTCGAGGGCATAGGCGGCTTCTTGCTCGACGTTATAGGTGTGTGGACGTTCGACATGCAGAACGCCTTTGGACAGACGGTGCGCGTGAAGGCGTGCATAATTGAAGGGTGCACTAGTGAGTTCCTGGTTGGTGTTGACTTTATGCGGGGACACCGGGCCACCATGGATTTCGACCGCAACGAGGTTCGGTACGACGAACGAGGCCGGCAGGTGGTGATCCCTTTCGGACCAATGGTGGAGACGGACAAACGAAGGTCGCGGCGGTGAGATTGGCAAGCGGGTCAAACTCGCACACAGCACGGTGACGCCGATGGAGGTGACAGTGACGGCGCAGGACGGAGAAAGAGGCATCATCGTACCCGCGGCTAACTGCAGTTCGGTCATGTTGGCGGCTACAGTAACAGAGGCCCGTGGCGGCAAGGCTTGGGTGCCGGCGATCAACGTTGGCGGCGGTCGGATCAAGTTGCCAGCCAAGGAAGAGTTGGGACGGTGGATATCGCTCGAGGAGGACATGACGGTACTCGCAATGAACGGCGAGCTGAATCAAGGACGACTGGACGAGTGGCTCGACAAGCTGGGCGACAATCAAACGCCCCTCGACAACGAAGATGAGGTGAAAATCGGCGTTGAAAACATGAACGAAAGGAAGTTGGTCTTACGACTGCTCAGAGCATATCGGAAGCTGACTACGAGTACAGGGGACTGTCCACCCGTGGTGGCGTTAGACGTGCAACACCACATCGATACCGGTGACTCAGCGCCTATCATGATGAAACGGAGGAGGCATGCACAGACGGAGGATTCATCATTGAAGAGAACGTCAGCAAGATGCTTCAGGCTGGCGTGATCGAAGAAGGAAACGGTGCATGGGGATTTCCGGTGGTGCTGGTACGGAAGAAGGACGGAGAGGTGAGGTTTTGTGTGGACTACCGCGCACTCAACAGCGTAACGAAAAGGATGTATATCCATTGCCGCGGATCGACGAGACATTAGAGGCGCTTGGCGGCGCTCGGCTATTCACTACTCTGGATCTTCGAGCAGGGTATTGGCAGGTTGGTGTGGCACCAGACGACCGAGACAAGACGGCCTCCACCGCAAAGCAAGGGCTCTATCGATTTATCAGAATGCCTTTGGATTGATGAACGCGCCATCGACGTTTCAACGGATGATGAACGGTGTGCTACGTGGACTAACGTGGACGACGTGTTGGTGTACCTGGACGACATCGTGGTGTTTACACGAGGTGGTCTCGAACGGCATATTGTGGAGTTAGCTAGTGTGCTAGAGCGGCTTGCGGCTGCAGGACTAACACTAAAACTCAAGAAGTGCACGTTTGCTACGCGGTCTATGGAATATTTAGGACATGAGCTCAGTTGTGAAGGAGTACGGCCGGTGGAAAGGCTGTTGACGGCGGTAACGAAGTTCCCGAGGCCGAAAGACCCCGTGGAAGTGAAGCGATTTGTACATTTGGCGGGCTACTATAGGAAATTTGTTGAGTCTTCGGATCAATGGTGGCGCCGATGACCATGTTGCTGAAGAAGGACAGCGTGTGGGAATGGACGGAAGCGCAAGAGTTCGCTTTTGAGAGAGTGAAGGCGGCACTGACAAGCAAGCCATTGCTCATCTACCCGAACTTCGAGCTCCCATTCCGTCTAGTAACGGATGCTAGTAAAGTCGGATTAGGCGCGTGCCTTATGCAGGATCAGGGCTCAGGATGGCAGCCTATCGCATACGCCAGCAAGGTGAACAGCAGTGCAGAGGCAAACTATTCCATCACAGAACTCGAGTGTTTGGCGGTGGTCTGGTCGGTGAAGCTCTACAGGCCCTACTTGTACGGCAGAACATTCACTATCATAACAGACCATGCGGCGTTGAAATGGTTAATGACACGGCCGAATTTGGCGGGACGACTGCACCGCTGGTCGCTGACTTTACAGGAATACGAGATTGAAATTTTGTACCGGCCCGGCAGTACGAACGTGGTAGGCAGACGCGTTCTCCCGAGCACCAGCGGCAGTATTGGTGGCCGTCGGACGGTGGAAACGCAAGGACGGCGCACCAACAGCAGGCGTGGCGACACGAGGCTCGAGATACGGCCCAGCCGTAAAGACGGCGGAAGTGATAGAAGCTACGGTAGTGGAGGAACCTCGACAGACGGCAGCAGGACAAGACGGCAGTCTACACGTGCAGCAAGGGGTGACCGCCCCGTGACACGAGCCGCCCGGAGACGAGAAGAAGCGGCGGCGGCGGCCGAAGCAGCAACGGCAGCGGCGGCTCTGGATAGACAGGAAACGCAGGAACCGGCGACAGCAGTACAGGCCACGCGAGATGCGGCGACCGTGGCACCAGGGCCGAAGCCAACGACGGCGACGGCGGCAGGTGGCTCAACGACGATAACCCCGGCTCAGGCGACGACGACCAAATCACAGGAAGCGACCGCGGCGGACGGGCTACGGCCAGCGTCGGCAGTATCAGGCGGTGGCGGTCAGCAGGCGACAGCATCGGACCGAGGTCCATGCTCAGGCGAAGGCAGCGACGGACAACACGCACGGACACGGCAGTGCGACAGAACGGCGACAGAAAGCGGCGTCGACTAGTACGGCAAGCACGGCGGGGCGTCGAGATCGGAGAACGCTGGACACGGTGGCAGGCGGGCAGCAGACGACTCGCCAGGGAGTACGTGAAGGTGGTGCAAACGGCAGGAAGCAGGCAATGAGTCGTGGCAGCAAGCACGTGACTCGGGCAGCACCACTACAGGAAGTGGCCCAGGAGACCAACGATGTGGCGGTGGAAGAACAACCCCATCAGGCCGACAAGCCAACAACAACATCAACGGGCGTGGCGGCGACGCAACAGACTCGACGAGTCATTGACGAAGACGGAAAGTGGCGGACCAGGCAGAAAACAGCGAAGCAACAGAACAACAGACAGACACGAGGACTGCAGAATCACGGACAGACACCGGCAAGGCGGCACCACGCACAGACACCAGCACGGCGGCATTACGAACAGACGCGAGCAAGGTGTCCAGACGAACAACGGTGACGGGAACGGAACAAATGACGGGTGATCCGGACGATGGCGTCGAGGCAAGGCCACCCGAGGGAGAACCAACATTGCAGTTGAGTGACGATGACATCGTCGAAGCGCAGCAGAACAGTCGGCTGGTACAGAAGCTAAGTGACGCAGGCACTTATCAGGGCATGAAGGTGGAACGGACGTACGGACTAGTGGTCATCCACACTAAGCAAGGACGGCGAGTTGTTCTACCACCAGCATTGTGGGGAGCAGTCTTCAAGGATATGCACGGATCAGTATGGGCGGGACACTTGAGAGGACCCCACACGTACGGTCGAGTGGCGAAGTTATATTGGTGGCCAGGTTTGTTACGAGCAGTGAACAAGTGGGTTCGAGGGTGCCAGGAGTGCGGCAGTCGGAAGGCACGGCCAAGAGAGGTTGTCCCTCCGTTACGGAGTATTCGTGGCGGTGATGTCGGCGACCGCTGGGCGCTCGACGTGGCAGGACCTTTTTCCAGTGGCAGCAGGTGGACATCGATACGTGGTGGCGGCGTTGGAGTACGTGACTCGGTATGCAGTGGCAACCTGCATGGCGGAGCACACGGCGGAGAACGTGGCGGCATTCATTATGGAGGAGATCGTGTTGAAGTTCGGGGTATTTAGAGAGCTGCTGACGGACGGAGCACACGAAATGACAGGTCATGTCATTGAGCAGTTGGTTCTCATGCTCCAGGCGAACCAGATTAATCCAGTTCCGTATAGACCTCAGATGATCGGGTTAGTTGAGCGGTTTAATCGCACGTGGAAGGATTGCGTGGCGACGTTCATGGAAGATGAGAGACAGAATGACTGGAAATTGTGGGTTAAGTTTGCGGTGTATGCTTACAACTCCGCAAGGCATTCGACGGTGGCTTTATCGCCAAATGAGTTGATGATGGGACGGCGGTTGAGAGCTCCGAACGAGTTGATGCGGCGGACGGAGGTGGCGGAAGCTGGCGAGCTTCCAGACTACCACAAAAAGTTGCTCAGAGCGATGGCAGTGAGTCGTGAATGTGCAGAACGGGCTAGGAAGAAGGAACAGGAGCGCCAGGCGCGCTATTACAATAGGAATGTGCGACGGAAGCGGACGTTGTTGGTTGGTGACCGAGTGTGGGTGTACAACCCGCCGCGAGGAGCAAAGGCGACGAAGTTTGTGCATCAGTGGATGGGTCCGATGCGCACCATCGAACCCGCAGGCTATGACAATTTTTGCTGCAACGAGAGGATAAGGCAGGGAAGCCCGAAGTAATTATAGCACATGCTTCATTTTTGGTTAGCTACCACTACCCGGAGCCACTACTGAAGCAGTTGGCGGCGGACATTACGGCGGAACTGATCGATAAAAATCAAGGCTCGTTGGGGCACGATGTCCAGGCGGCAGGAGCGACTGTACGAGCAGCGACGGCTCCTGTTAACACAGCACAGGCGGCTGGTGGAACGAAACGCGGACGAGCTGCAGTGTCGAGCTCGGACGGAACGGCCAGTACGGACGACAGATGGACGGAAGGACGAAGACGGAGGAAACGGAATCGTGCAGGACAATATGTCCTCCAGTGCGAGTTACTACCCGTTACAGGTGACCAGCGATGGCCAACAACGGACGGACGGCGGAAGGAAAAGTGGGTGTCGGTCGGCAAGTTCGACGCACTATTTAACGACGGACGGGTCGTGGAAGACCCTTGAGTTGAGGAAGCCGTGTAGAAGGGCTCAGGCGTTGAAGTACGGACAGGATGGACGGTTGGAGAGGTGGATCGGCGGCAGGCACGACAGGGAAACCAGTCGGGATTCTGCGTGGCGGCTGCCACGAAGTGAGGCAGGTCAAGGACAGTAGCGATCTTACGGGGTTGCCAGTTGGCGGTGAGGCAGGCGACGGTTCACAGGACGGAGACCGGCCGCGGAAGGCAGGTCACTTCTGGATTTGACTGGAAGACAGGAGTGCAAGTAACAGGACGGGCTTCAGCTGACACGAGGTGTCGGTTGCGAGTAAAACAGGAAGACTCCGATTGGCACTCAGGGTGCGGACCGCGAGCAAACGGCGGCGGACGGAAACTCGGGGTTGAACCCAGGCCAGTTGGAAGAAGCGAACGGGCGGTGGTGAACGCTTGGTGTGCAGGGTAGGAGGTCAGTGTGCCTCCCAGTCTGCTGAAGGCTGCGATTTTTTTTAGGAAGGAAGGCGCGAGTGGGCGTACTCCCAAGTGGCTAAGTGGGCGAAGCCGACAGTGTTCGGTAGCAGTCAGTGTGCTGCACCCGGTGCCCGAGTAAGTAGCTAGTTGAACGTTGGTGACGGAAGGTTGGTAAGAGGACGGCAGGGCAGTAAAAGTTGGTAGTAAATAGGAAGCGGAGTCGACGGACGACGCGACCGGCGCGGAGGAAAGCAGTTGATCCTCCGTCGGCCATCAGGTGTGAAACGAGGCAACAGGCGGTTGAACCCGACCAGTGCAGGAACAGCACTGCGAGCTACGACTAGCTCGGCGTGCAGAGTAAACTAGCCACGTTACAGAAGTGTGGAGGCTTCATTATGATTAGTGCGCCAACCTGCAATTGTTTGGTGGCGTTCAATGCGTGCAGGACCAACGACGACACTTAGTCATGAGATGATGTGATCGAGGACTTGATACTGCACCATTGTTTTCTGTGGATTTGAACAACGCAGTTAACCTTGTGGTGGTGGCGGAGCTTAGAAATCCATTCTTTGCACCGGTTCCCTTGTAAGCGTGGGGTTTCGATGAACACATCGAGACCAATCACCACTTTCAA
This sequence comes from Phytophthora constricta, assembly GCA_011947335.1. Lineage (NCBI taxonomy): Eukaryota > Oomycota > Peronosporomycetes > Peronosporales > Peronosporaceae > Phytophthora > Phytophthora constricta. The sequence continues at coordinate 315,430 of JAAVTI010000586.1, read as the reverse complement.
GCGGGCGGAGCCAATCGTAAACACACCATCCAATCACAACGATGGGGTTTCACCATGGACGTCAACCTTTTAATGCATCGACGGGTCGTCCTTGTGCTATATGTCTTCATCCAACAGCTTCACTGGTTGTCCAGTTCAACCACTTCTCGATTTCTCTCTTCGATCGCAAGTGGACAAAGTAAACAGAATTTTGCCCAGATATCAACCATGGGCGGTTGGATAACGCTGCTGGACGTAGTGACGGCTCTCGGGCAGGTTATGTTGAACCTCAGCCTCACGCCCGATATGTACAAGATTCATCAGTGCAGGAGTACTGGAGAGCTGTCCGCACTTCCTCTCGTCTCCATGCTCGTCAACTGCCACATTTTGTAAGTTTTCACCAGCTAACAGCTTCAACTGCACCAGGTTGCTCACCATGTGCTCGTCCGATGACCAAAACACAGGACGCTCTACGGAATCTTGAGAAATAGCATTTTCCCGGTCGCTGTTAGCCAGGGTTTCGAGAACTCGTCGCACTCGTGTGCAACATGGTGTATTTTCGCTGGAGTACCAAGAACCAGCGTCAGGGTCTGCTCAAGATGTACGCTCTCGCATTCCCGATTTACGGCGTGGCCACGCTCTTTTTCGTGCTCAGCGAGGCGAATGTCACGAACCAGTCGCACTACGATGCGAGCACGGCGCTCGGATACGCTGGCGTCGTCATCAACGTGATCATGTTCGCGTCGCCACTTGCGAGATTGAAACGTGTCATCGAAACCAAGTCGGCAGCTTCGATCCCGATCAATCTAAGTCTCATGATGTTCATCTCATCTGTTCTCTGGGTTGCCACGGGACTCCTCGACAGCGACTACTTCATATTTGGTCTCAATGCTGCCGGCGTGGTGCTAGGCGCGCTTCAGATCCTGTTATATTACTTCTACCGACCGAAGAAGTCCGAGGGAGGGGTCCTCGACGACGAATCCGGTCGAGTACACAGCGGAACGTCAACCACCACCGACCCAGTGAAAGCCTACAATAGCACCGCGGTATTGAGCCCTGAATACAAGTCAATGCCATCTCCAATTGTCATCACCACGGTTTGAGATCGAAGTTGGCAAAGCCATAACGTGAACACAATCTAAATGTTTCCCACGACCACGGTAACAGGAACAATATAAATGTTCCCGCGACCACGCCGAGCTCAGTTTTGTTATAACTGGAATGAGAATTTTTACTAAGCAGAGAGAGCGAACTACAACCTCTCTGAACAAACTAACACGAGGCCCGCGTCGGAATCGATTTTTGCACACAAATGAAGGATGCGTGTCACGCAATTTTTTGCGCGTGTATTCACCAACTACCTGCTGGAGATGTCATGGGCTACGGATGCATACTTCAACAGTAGGGCGTTGACATGATTTCCAGTATCATAATATCTAGGTTTCGCTAGTTTGTGGTGGCAATTGGTGATTTTTTCGGTTTGGGTGCGAAGTGCTCGGTCTGCATTTTTAATGACCCCATTGATTTCAGTCGAAGCTAATCAGTCTACCCGGACCTGCATTGCTGTCAATGCACGTGAAGTCCATCAGGTCAGCAACAATTGCTCCTCGACTACGGAATGCGTGGAGGCATTTTCCGTTTACATGAGTATCTGTCTGCGCAATGGTGTGCCATGGCCTAATCGGCTGAGGGCTCAGAGGAGTGCAGACCCAGCTCGTCCACACGAAGTGGCAATACCTTCGATAACTCTGCATTGCGGGGGTGTTAGGATGATCGGCTTAAGTTTCCTTCAAAGTGTATAGAACTTCGTAAACGCCGTGAAAAATAACAATAGTGCATCCTCCACAGCAGAATAAACACATGAGCATGCTATTTCCTTGTTTTCAGCCAAATCGCGAGTGGCAGGAAAAACAATAAACGCCATCGCAACGGAGTTACAAAAGCTTGTCACGATGAAACCAAATCGAGGTCAAAGACGGACGCGAAAAGAAAAGTTCTCGAGTATTTTGATAGCCACACAGGAACTTCGAACATATTGCTGCATCCGGGTTTATCTCTTCCGGAAGTAGAGCCGGCAGCCAGCAATCAAGTTTCCAAAGCATAATCGCAATATAATTTCTTGAGTAACCAACGTCACACACATCACAAGGTAGCCCCACGATATCTTTAGTTGGTTCGCTTTCGGTCGAGACTTGCACGCTACTTGTCGCAGTCGTGGCTGGACTGCCTTCGTTTCTAACGGGCTGTTCAAGCTGACATAAGCCCGAGCCATCAGCATCGGACAGCATAATTAATTTCTCAAAGAAGCGTGGCGAAGAGGAATTGGTGATAAGCGATGGAGTCTGTACTATGGTCCTTTAGCTGTTTTCTTCGAGTCTAAGGTATGATAGTCGCTCCACTCTTGCGCGTACACTCGTCGACCACAACAACTTTAAATCAAAACGTCGCATCCGTTGGAAATCAAATTTTTCCATTCCAATCCAGTCAAAGCGTACGAATATCTACGATCCACTGCATCCAACGCGTCAGCTGTCACCAAGCGATATCTCCTCCCCTTCTGCTTCAGCCGCCACTGCATCCACTCCTTCCATCTCACATAAACTTTTTCGCTTCATGTCCGTGAACGTGCGTCTGGAACGGCAGATTCATCGAGTGCGTCGAAAACACGCCCGGCTTCGTGTCCGAGTCAAAGACAGCCGCATTGTCCTCCGTCGTCTTCTTCATGTCGACCTCCGTGGCTGCATCCCATTGCAAAAACTTCTGAACGACCTCAGGCATTTCGTGCTGGTACGGCAAACCGTCCACGCCCATCTCCTTGTACAGCAGTCTCGAGTCCACCCGGTCCTTTCCGTGCCGCAGCATGCAACGTGACAGTCCTTCGGCAAAGACGTCCCCCGTGTCGGGACACTTGAACTGGGCCAGCAAGAAGAGCCAGTCGTCGTCCCAGTACACATTGCGCGTGTGCACTTCGTACCGCTGGAAGAGCTGAATGTCCTGAAAGTGGCGGATCCCCTGCGACCCGAACACAAAGTACCAGCCATTGCGGGCGCAGGCGTGCAGGATTCCTTGCACGCCGCAGCCGTACCAAATGGCCAGCTCCATGCTGCGGTAGTAGGCGTTTTCAGGCAGAGTGCCCGTGAAATGGCAGTCCTTGAGTGACGCCCGTGTCTTCCACACACCAGGGTATCGAAGCAGTGCACCAGGAACTTGCGGTGTGAGCTGGCGACGAATGATACCAGCCCCCATGTGCCACAGGATGCGAGGAATCATGACGAGTATCGGTCGGAGACCGTGCGAACCGGCGGATGAATAGCTGAGACCGTCGACAAGACGAGCCGAGGATTTGCTGACTGAGACCACGGTGACCCCAGTGAGACAACGAGACCGGATGGCAACGGTACAAATGGCTTGGAAAGAGGCTGCAAGTGTTTGCTGTTGCACTTGACAGCAATACTCGTGTGTTTATTTACTGGGACTTCATCGTACAATGTGTTTGTTGATTCACACATCTTCACCAAGCGAAGGGTGTGAAAAACGAAGTGATGTTGATTGGAAAACTACACGCGGTTGCTCACATCGGTCGAAGCTTCGGCGATTGGTGAGCAGACTGCGTTGTACGCCGGACTCTGCGGCTCGCACTTGGTCTTGACTTTGCCATCTCCTGGGAGTGGTGAGATTGCCAAAGACATGGAGACTGCCTCGACCCCCGTTGGGTTGGCCGCGAGGGCTTCCGGGTCGCCTTCCTCCAGCCTCAACGGGTGCGTCTTGGGGTTGTAGATGACATACAAAACCAAGTTGACGCAGTTCACCAGCATGCACGTGAGATTACCGGCGAAAAGGAACCAACTCCCGATCATGGGGCAGTACACGATCCACATGATGTTGTTGAGTGCACCGGCCGCCACCATTGGGATTGGAATAAACGCCGCCGATTTGTAGTGCAGCACCTTGAGCATGCGCTCGAACGGGGAGCTGAACATGCTCAGACCGGCGAGCACGCCGAGGATCCCCAGCGTCATGTCCACGCCATCCTTCGACTGGTTCGTGAGCCCGGTGCTGCCGAGAATCGTGTAAATCGTGATGAGTGCCAGGATAACGAAGCCGACGACAATCCTGAACAACGTTTTCTTGCGGTCGCGTGCAAAGCAGAAGAACACGGTGACGTAGATGCATGCGATGATGTCGGACGTGAGGAAGGTAGCGAACATGGGGAACCAGTTCTTCACGATGGCACCGTCCAGCATCCAGACGTGGCCATTGGCCACCATGCAGACTAATGGCAGCACGGACGCAATGCCCGTGTCCTTTTGCGGTAAATACGGTACATGGATGGCGTCATGCTGAGCGTCACGGAGATGGACGTGATGGAGGAGGCCAGCACGCGGAAAAGCGTCTCTACGATCACGTTCACCATGGTTCTTGGTTACGCTTGACTTGATTTGGACCTTGGGCTTTGGAGAGACTTTGAAGTGGGAGCGAGCGAACAGGGACACCAGGGCTGAAACGACGTACGTCGAACGACTCGAATCGAGAAGTGGTGAACAGCGGGAGGCGAGCCACCTCTGAGACAGTTCCCCACATCTTCGCGAGGTGAGCAGAAGTCGTGTGTTTGAAGCTGCTGAGCAAAGCCGCGTGACGACTTGACTGGCTGGCACCTCGACTTTTGCTGTAAGGACAACTGCGACTGGATAAAAGCAGCAGAACCGTCCAGTCGACGTTGCTGCTGAGCCCTGTCCAAGTTATATACTTGCTGCAGTCGATAGAGAGCGAAAAGCGCAGCAAACTTTCTTTGCCGACACTCAGCACAGCACGCAGGGTGTGCTATCAATGATGTGTGTGCATCACCGCTCCTTCTTCGCTTGGGAGCCAATCGATGGCGCCAAACAGCGAGATGAGATCGAAACACTCATGCGAGGCTCGCATCGGCGAGGAAGCAAGCATGCGATGGGTTGTGAATCACAACTTGTGATAACCTCGGACTTGGTTGCAGCCGTAGAAGGAGCTGCGGTTGAAGCGCACTTCAAGTTGACCCCTCCATGATAACAAAGCACTAACGATCGAAAGCATAAGTCATCCATGTTAAACACCTCCCTCACTAGCCGGTGCGCGCGGCGACCACCGAACGCGAGCCAAGATGGCATCACGTCCTGAAAATGTATGGGGCGAATCGGCGACTGCAGCGAGCTCTGAGAGGGGCTCACATACGTACTTTAGGAAACTACAATCGACTACTGATGGAGCGGCTTCAGCGGCGACCGCATCACTTGATACACAGGGCTCTGCGGAACCACCGACTGCAAACTTGGACGATCGATCACGACAGAAAGGCGTCCTCCTCGTCCTCCCGCTCCTTTGCAAGCAGGTCCTCCAAAGTGGCTCCAAAACCCAGCGGGTGCTTACTCGGGTGGTAGATCATGTACACCGTGAGCTGCGCCACGCCCAACGTGGCGCACGCCACGTTCGTCACGAAGAGAAACCAGAGCTCCGTCATGGGTGTGTACGTGATCCACATGGCGTTGTTGCATGTGCCGGCGATTACCATGTGGATCGGGATGAACACGCCTGTCTTGTACTTGACCACATCCTTGATCTTCAGGAACGGCGAACTGTAGAGCACCAGTGTCACGCACACCGCAAGGTAGCCCATGATGTCGTTCACGCGGTTCCTGCTCAGGCTGGTGAACACGCCCAGTCCACCCAACAGCGCATACACACTGATGAGGCTCAACACGACCGCGTACACTGCGATCACTCTCCACGCCTGTTTGCGGTCCGGCGTGTATCGCAGGAACACGAATAGGTAGATGAGCGCGATGAAGTCGCCAGACACGAAGGTGGAGAACACCGGAAACCAGTTCTTCGTCAGTAGACCCTGCAACGTCCATACGTGGCAGTTGGCAAAGACGGACACGAGCGAGACGATGTTGGTATGCCCAGTGGATTTGGTCTTGTAGATCTTGTAAACCGCTGGCGTCGGGCTCAGGATCATCATGAGCGACGTGCAGGCCGCGATGACGCGAAATGCAGACTCGATGGAGCTGGTCATCTGGAGGCTTTCGGTGGCGTTACTTGTCGCCTCTTCTCTCAGGCTAGTCGCCAAATGTAAAATGCCAGTCGTCGACGCCACTGAAGTAGGCAAAGTTCACAAGGGCCTTCAACATTCGGCGGCGGCATGTACAAGTTCGAGGGAAAGGAAGGTGAAGATGGGCGGATCGCCGAAACGAATGTGTGGTTGAACCTCGTCCAGTGCTTCCCCGAGACATTTCGCCTCGCTCGTCCGCACAAGTCGTGCGCTTTAACATTGCGCATACACTAGACCACACTTAGCCTTCTTGTGGCCGTCAAATGTTTAGGGGTCGTCGAAACCGGGTTTTGCGTCGTATACGTGTGTTTGGATGCCAGCCAGCACTGCGTACGAAAACTATCCGACGAACAAGACAAAGCAATTGAATGCGTGAGGCGCATCACGTCGAGTTGCTAGCTAATTTATTTTGGATAAGTTAATGTGACTTTACCTACCAGACGCACTACCTAACTTAGAAGCAGTCCATGGCTATCTTCGCCACGCTACGGCCTGCGTTGGCTGTGACCGCTTGATGTTGTGTTTTCTAGATACGATACTTACACTTACTCTCGAGGAGCTCGTATAATTTGCACACCGTTGCCGAAGCCACGCTCGTAGGACCCGCTCCGGCTGAGCTGGAACGAGCCGTCACGGCTAAGTGCTGGTGAACTCAGTTGAAAGGAGCTTTCGCGACTTAGAGGTAGCAGCGGCGATGGCATCGCCTGGAAGCACGGGCTTGAAGACTCCACCTTACCCATCATTTCGGCCTTGGGGGTGACCACGATAGTTATTGGGAGGTCGTCTTCCGGTAGCTCCACAGTAGGTTGAATGGCCTTGCTTGGTCGATACATCACGTAAAGCACCAGAAGCACGATGCCCAGTACGACGCAGATGGCGTTGGGGATGAACATGAACCAGTTGCTATCCAAAGGTGTGTAGATGACCCACAGCGCGTTGTTGGTGGCACCACAGATGACCATCGGCAGCTGGATAGGTGCTGCGTTCTTGTTGCGAAGCACGAACAGTGCCTTCTCGAAAGGCGCGCCGTACAGAATGATAGCGGCTATGATACTCATGTACCCGAGCACGTGACTGATGCTTGTGTAGTCTTGTCCCGTGGCACCAGTTGCAGCAATGACCGCGTAGATTGTGATGATCGTTAACACCGATACAACAGCGCAGACGATTTGGCGCACGTATTTGCGGTCTTCGACGAAGTTGTAGTAGATGGCGATGTAGGTGAGCGCGGCGAAGTCGCCGAAGCCAAAAGAGACAACAACTGGGAATATATTGCCGCAGAAGTAGCCGTAGAGCATCCACATGTGCGCGTTGCCGAGCAGAGATACGAAGGGGACGACAGAGATATGGCCGACCGACTTGGCCTTATAGATCTTGTATATGGAGAACGCCGGACTCAACGAGACCGCGAACGACGACAGCGCCGTCATGATGCGGAGCGCGAGGAGTACGGTAGCGTCGACCATTGTGTGTGTATGACGGAAGACTTGGAAGCTTGGTTTAGCACAGACTTGTGTGCATGGAAGACACCTCAGCTCTTGAGGGTGGTCTTGGAGACGACTTGCGCGTGGGCAAGCAAATTGCAAAGTAAGCTGAGTGGTGCGGCTCGAAAGTGCACAGCGCGAGTCGGAAACCCACTCTAATAAGAGCACGATTTTCGGCGGTCTCGAAGCAGAGGGGACTGTCTGTCCACCCGCACCGCTCTGAACTGAGTGGAGGCTGTCCTTTCGCCCTCGATTCATCGGACCGAGCGCATCTGCCCTGATCTAAGACAAATGCCTTCAACTCCAGTCCACCAGAACCGGGTACCTCGAGTCAGGGTGCGCTATCTTGGAAAAGTAAGGGAAACCCACCGACAATTCTGCTTGGAGCGACTTGGCGATGGCCATGTCACATTTTCTGAAGTTTTGACAGCTCTGGAAAATGCCCATCCACATGTCTACCCGACATCTAACGGTGATCAGTGGCTGCAAACAAGTGCGCTGTGATCGTCTAGCGATGATGTTCCCGACTTGGAGGGGCGGACAATAGATTGGTGCGTGACAAAGTACTCGTCACGCGTGGCATGTAATGCACTCCGCGTTGTCTGCCTACCAATAGCGGCGCGGGACGTGCGATTGTGGGGTGCCGCAGGGTCAAAGAAGAAACGGGATGCCCCGAAGCAGAATCTCAAAGCGACACGGCGACCGATGCACCCCACTAGAGCTCGAGATGGCCAGTCGAGTGCCGCGGTTGATGGATGCGGATTTTTCACGTGCTAGGTCTGCCATGAGCTCTCGCGAGCACGCGTCATCTGGACGGACTAAGAAGCGAAATGGCAAGGCAGAGCGCTGGGTTTCAGAGGCAAAATATTCACACGCTACGGACAGCTCCTCACTTTGTCGACAAGACACTCCTCAATATTTCATCATGCACGGTGTCCAGAAGTGGCCGAGCTGTGCCCGGGATCTAACGCTCTAAGCGTGCGCCAGAGTGACATACTTTGTATGTCATCATTTCTCGCTGCTGCCCAGCTTCATCGACGAATGGTTTTCGTGTAACCCACCTAACGTCAATTGTGGCATGAACGATTGGTTGCATGTGGCACTTTGAACAGTGAATCCTGCTGTATAGTCAATCTGCACTCCGTTAAAGCACAGATCTGCTGACCTCGAAGGGATACACGGCACCAAACGCACGTGGCACCTGCTGTTGGAGGCGGTCTGCCAGCCCATCAAGCTGAAAAGCAGAAATGATCTCTTGCCTGCATTTCCTTCATTCATCGAGCTACTCGGATATACCAGTAGTAGTTGCAGACGTCAGGGGCAACTTTGAACATCACGACCAAAATGCTGCTTGGTGTGGTTGACATCGAGCGACTGATTCTAACTGGGCGGCGAAAGGTCAAATGTAGCTTTTGCCTCTTCTTTGCATTAAATTTATGTGGACGACACAATCCACAGATTCCGCTTCGCTTATTGCCGCGGGTGTCTCGCCCATTTTATGTATTGGTATTGAATTAAAAGGTTTTCGTGCATACCCGAACAAAGACATTCATTTCAGTTGCATCCGCGCTGCACGTATTGTGCATTTCGGCCAAGTTTGACGATTATGGGCTATTGGACCAATTGCTCAATACAAACTCTAGTCAATTGGCAATCGCCGGATATCATAGAAAGTGCATGATCCTGCTGGAAGACCCAGTCCACATCGTACTTAAACGAATATATATGCCTTTGTATGCCGTGGGCGATTGCCTGGCGATTCGGCTCCGGCGATTCAACCAATCGCCCAATGCAATTTTGAGTAGAACCTACAATACAACTAGGGCTTCGCGATGGATAAACGTCATGCAAAACTAGAATATTTATTTTTAGAGGGAAAACCACCAGTCATTTAGTCGCTCATTTCTGCAAGAACATACAGTTTAAGAAATAGCATCTGGGTCTAAAGTTATCGACGTTTTGGAAGGGCGATGTGAGCTTCTTGCCCTGATACTATGCCACTCGACACGCTTGTATAGCCTCTGATTGTCAAACACTGTCTGTGGTTATAGCAACAACGAATCCTACCCAGAGCGTATAGCACACTTCGTTGTTCGTGCTATCGATTAGCCTGATTTCACGAACGCGACTGGATCCACCTCGCGTTGATACGCTCAGTAGTCCTCCTACGCTCTTTATCGTAGCAGTTAGATTCAGAAATACTCCCACATCCGAAGCCAAAATCTGACTTACTGTATACCACGGAAACGTATGCTGGAGGCGAGGAATTGAATTCAGATTCTCGGCGCGCCGCTTTAATAATTCAGCAGCCTGGGGAATATTAGGGTCAATCGCGCAGGATGTTACTTACAACGGTCGCAATCTCCAATCCACTACGACGTGAGACCCGGGCGCCCTTAATGGCGCAAACCTTGCCTAGCCAGGCTCGTGACGCAACTCTGGCAACCTCTCTCCAGATTGTACACTTGACTTCGGTGTTCAAGCTGTCTACCAGGGTTATGCTCCGAAGACAGCTATCAGTTAGTTCACGCAAGTCGTCCACTTGCGTCACGATTCTAAGGACATCAACGAATGCATCAGTGGCTAGAGCCCCGAGATCGATGATAGGCAAAAAATTAAAGTTACTGCGAGGAATGGCATTGTCATCGTTTTGCGGACGGATGATTGTATCTTGACCAAAAACCAACTCGTAAGCTTGTCCAGCAGCAGCGTATTTCCGCTTAGCGCGGCGAATCTTTGCATGTGACACCGACACAATCGAGCCACACAATAAAAGCGGCTCAACCACGTCCACTGCGCTTACAAAGGTTGTAGCCCAAATTTCGTTTCTGTTACAGTCAAGTAACTGAACACTAAATACCCGGCCAGAGTTTCCATCATTGTTATAATTTCGGGTGGGAGAAAGAATCGGAGGACACGAGCACGCAGTATCCAACCTCCATTTGTAGAATCGTTGATATCCCTCACGAAAATGGCGACTCCGGAGTTAGTTGTTTTTATATGACCTCCCGCCGTTGATACCCCCTCTAAATGTTTAAACGATTTGTGGTTGCCTCGATTTGGCTGGCGGTCGCCCACCTCGACATCGTTGTCCTCTGCTTTCGTTTCTTGGTCAGCAGTCATCTCCTTTTCGCATCCATTGGATCCCGGACCGACCCTATTGCCCTGATGACCGACACTGCTGATTTCCATCTTTCGATAAACCGCCAATTCCCTCATTCAGGCGACCACCCCCATCGTCCTTATCATCTACCAATTTCTCTTCCTGATCAGCCACCACCTCCTCTAGACTCGCCATGTGTGACTGCTGGTCTGTCGCCGAATCGTTTTTAACCTCTGCTCGTGATGCTACAGATGCCGGTATGGCTTCTGTTTCCGCAACAATCCGCTTTTCTCGCTCATGAGAAACATGAGAAGGCGACCTATTATCTTCCATTCGGGGCAGCTGAGAGAAAAACAAAAATGAACGGAGTACGTGACGACGCGCTATAAGCCATCGTTATTGGGAAGTGATGGGAAACCTTTTCCGAGAATAAAACGCGTTTTGAGAGATGGGAAACTCTTTTCCGAGAATGATGATTGAAGTCGCACGGATGAAACTGTAGGATTGACGTTGTTGTCTACATGATGACCTGTGGACTTAACTAACAAAATACGAGGATTTCTTCTGCATCTCACGATACTTAGATTTAGTATTTAGCTCTAAGGACCCGCATAACAATCTAACCATTAACAATTGTATTCCGATGATAAAAACTCTAAGCGTGTGAGAGCAACGCCTTACGTAAATAACTGATGCAGGCTAAATGGCTCTGCGCACGCAATCAAACAACCGGTAGACTCAAGCCGCGGCAAAAGTAAGTATCGATAAAAATGCGGCAACACCGCCACGATAAGATTATCTGCGATGTTGTTCGTCCGATTGGATCATTAAGGACCTGACATCATACCATCAAAAGCTGCGTGTATGATCTCATCGGACCAACCGTGCGTAATAGCAGCCATAGAGACCTCAGTCATGTTCACTACGCGAGGATAGTGTTCAGCCAGCCATCTTGGAACGTGCAGATGTCCCCTGATGACTGCGAGCGAAAAGCTCCGTTGCGTGCAGCCTTCGTCACGGTTACGGCGCAAAAATTGGAGAGTTACAGCGCTAACAGTAAAGGTTTGCAATATCCATGGCCCTAGGGGTGCATCCTTCATCCCGATTGTAGTGGAGCCATTGATCGTTTCGTTTCGTTTCTCAGTGAGGTACATTGATGTCACTTAGCTATGCTAACGACTTCTTATGTCCGTCGCACACTCCGCCCCTACGTCGCAATGTGCCCGCAACTAGCCATTAGACCGTGTTACTTCCAAGGACTAGCCAGCATCGCGCTGGTAATACCTTGGCTAACTACATGCACCCATCGCCCTCCGCGACTTCCACCCCGGGATCCAAAGACCCCTCCGCTGCGTGGTAATTCACATCATAGAAGGAGACCTCCCACAGCATGTCTTACCTCATCGTAGCGCAGTCCACGATCGTGGGAAAGACCCACTCAGCATCAAATAGAGTGGCGGCCAGTTGACTCCAACACCCAGCAGTAGCTTGAGTCGCGCTCGTCACGCGCGAGCTATATCCAATATCGACGCTTGTGTAGCTTGAGCCGCGGCCGTCGTGATCCGCGGAGCATTGCGAGTTGGTACGGCAGCCTGACGGCCACCGAGTAGCGCCCCCCAAAGGGAGGCCGGCGCTGGAGAAGCTTGAGCCGCGGTCGCCGTGGTCCGCGAAGCAGTAAGGGGCACTGTAGCCCCGGTGCCGGCACATTGGGTGCCGGCCAAAACGGTCACACTGCAGCTGCCTTCGACGCCGTCGCCTTGCTCCGCCCTGGGCCCCGGGGGTTCCGCCCAGGACGGCCGAAGATCTCGGGATCTTCGGACGCGACCCTTGGCGACGTGAGCTTGACCGGACTTTTTCGGGAATAGTGGAGCCATTGAACTAGCTCTATATTCCCGTTTGCGATCGCTCTATCCACCGCTCCAGTGGTGCAACCCTCTTGCTGATTAATATGTAACCATTTAACGATGCTAATATAGCTTCCAGCTGCAGCAAGATCAAGCGCTGCTGGCGTCGCCCCTTCTTGGCGATGATGATGGAGCCAAACGATCACGTCAAAGTGTCCACCAACATCAGCAGCATCCATTGCCAGTACAGTGCATCCTTCATCGCGATTATTGTGTAGCCAACAAACCACATAGAGATGACCATTTGCTGCTGTATGGTCCATTGCGTTGGTAGTACACCCCTCATGTCTGTTTTGGTGCAGCCATTTTAGCACGTTGAGGTGGCCACTCGCCGCAGCCCAGTCCATTGCGCTAACCGTGGCAGCACTGCGTAAACCTAACCACTCAATAACGTGTTGGTGACCCGCGCCGGCAGCATGATCGAACGTAGAAGGATGTTCCTGTGCCGGGTAGTGGTGCCGAAGCCATTTTAGCACATTCAGGTGCCCCCAAGGACGGCTAATATGAATGCGCGACTCTTACAAATTTCAGAATGAAGTCGAAGCCATTTAATAATGTGCAGGTGCTCGGACCCTGCAGCGATATCCATCTCCTCAATCGTGCAACCCTCATCACGATTTTTATGAAGCAACTCAACAACCACAAGATGTCCGTTTCCGGTGGCATCATCCATTGCCTGAGTTGTAGCAGTGACCCCTATAGCATGAGCCCACACCAAGAAATCCAAATCGCCCCGGTAAGCAGCAGGATCGAGACAAAGTGTCATTGGCACCAATCGAGCGGACCACATCCATTGTGCCAGCGATAACGGAGCACGAGATATAACTTTTTCGAGAATTTCAAGCGGCCAGTCTCGTAGTACTGCTACAACCCACAGCCAGCGCACGAACATGTATCCGTGTACGACGCAATACGAGTCACACCGTATTTCGAGTCAGTCGATTCGCTTTATCCGGGAGATTCTTCGCATACCCAGATCAAGATTTGCGAAGGGCGCATACTCAAATCAAGATTCGAAAAGAAGGCGAAGGGCGCCGCGCGCAATGACCACCCAAGAGCCTCCGTGGGGGCAAGCACTGCACGCTGTACTGCACGGAATGTCAATCTGCGAGCGCGAGGCGATTCCGCGTGGACAAAGAGGCCGTGCGTCGGCGCCTTCACGGCACCGTGGCGTTGGACGCCCGTCGAGGAGACAGCCGAAATACTTGTCTCGTGGTCACGAGAAAGTTGTGGTGGAGGTGGTTGAAGCCCGAAGTCAGATGGGTTTCTGCCTGAACGAACCTGAGCTGCGCTATATAATCCGCCAATGCGCTCTTGCGCACAACCCTGGTGGTGTGCCCGATGCGTTCCCGAACAAGCGCTGGGTCCAGCGTTACGTCGAGCGACACAAGACAGAGATTTCATTCCGCAAGCCCCAGATTTTTGACGGGAAGAGGGCTGATCACTCGACGGAAGAGGTTGTGCGGGGTTATGCTTCTCGATTGGAACCCGAGCTGCGTGGTTTGCCTGCTGAGTGCGTGTGGAACTGCGACGAGACTGGTGTGTGTGCCCAGGGAACAACAAGATTCGCGTGCTATGCTCTCGTGGCCTGTCGCCAACTCACGACGCTCACATGATCGTGAGAACGTGTCGATGAAGGGCTGCATTAACGCTGCCGGCGGGTGGATCCCGCCAATGTACATATTTGCAGGTGAAAATCGCAAGAAGGAGTGGCTTGACGGTGCCGTTGAAGGCTCTACCTGCGCCATGACCGATAACAGCTACGTGAATGGCAACGTTTTATACTTTTGGCTCAAATATTTCGTTGATAATATCGGGTCGGCTCGCCCTCAGCTGTTGATTATGGATGGCCATGTAAGTCACCTTACGCAACGCAGTGTCGAGTTTGCTATTGCCAACGACATTACGTTGTTCCTACTGTCTTCGCACACGTCTCATTTTCTACAGCCGCTTGATGCTGGAGTGTACGGTAACTTCAAGAGATTTTACGAGGAGTCTGTTGCAGCATTTCCGGCAAGCAACAGTATCGGAGACGCTGCACTACCAGTTCGCGATGACGTGCCTGCACTCACATGTACTCCTTTCGTCAAAGCTTTCGCGAAGACTAAGATCCGCGATGCATTTTTCAAGACGGGAATTTATCCGTTTGATGTTGACATAATGCTGGAAAAAATGGTGGGCTCGCTTTCATCGGCGCACAAGCAAAGGCTCCCACAGCATGCAGCTTTAGAGACTTCAGACATCGACTTGCAGCTCACTGATCAGCAGCAAAAACAACTGAAGGATAAAGGTTTGGATCTGGATGCTTTCAGCGTCGTTGCCTACTATGCGAAGACTGTGGCAATTCCACAAGAGAAGCACCGGCCGCAGGGAACGATCATTACACCTAAGATGACCGACGGCGTTCTTGTCACCAGTCCAGACATGCACGAAGTGTTAATCAGGCACACCGAGCTAAAAGCTATGCGCCTTGAAGACGCAGCATCCCGTCGTTTTCATAGAGCGCTAAATCGAGAGGAAGCCGAGAAAGAGAAAGCAGCGAAAAGGCGGCTGCCTCGCGAGAGATGAAGGAGCGTCATGCCATGCGGGATGAGGACAACGCCGCCCGTCAAGCATGCAGGCTCGCCAAACGGGAAGAGGCGAAGCGACTCACAGCGGCAAAACGTCAGGCAGCTAAACTTGAGAAGGATACCCTCAGGTCGACCCGCAAACGCGCGAAGCAGTCGGTCGCCGACTCGGTGGGGCTTTACCAGCCCTTCCGCGAGCGTCAGCGGCGCGTGCTTGGAGATATCACGAATGATCTCCATACTAAACTCAAGTAGCTATTGGTGTCTCTTCTAATGGTCTACCTCAACTACCCCCTGCATAGTTTAAACAAGTCAAACAAAAATGTCTCGTATTCGCGTCGTACACAGATATTGCTTTGCTTCATCGACCATCATCAACAGAGTACCATCTATTGGTATTTGAAACCTGGCATCTAGCCATTGCAAAACTGTCAGATGGCCGTGAGTGGCACCCAAGCGAAATGTTCGTTGTCCCCAGCAAACCAGACCACCGTGATCATAAAGCCATTGCAGTATATGCATGTGACGATTCGCAGCCGCTTCTTCTGGTGCTGTGGAAATGATCAACCCTGGCATGCTCGAACAAATCTTGCTATGGTCGCAAGATTCTCAATTCGAGCCGCGACATCGATCCGCTGTTAAAATAACTTATCAAAAGAGGAAGGTCGGACACTCTATTATCTTTGTGTTCACACATCCGGGCGAGCAGATCAAAATGTCCACGTTCCATAGCTGCATCGAACGTCCAAAGAGGCAAAGGGTCCACGAACTCGCTAATTAATATTCCAATCTCTGGTATACCGGCAAGCCTGGGGAACTGACGCCAAACAGTGATAGGCGCAAGGAGACAGAGAGCAAGCTTCTGGTTCTCGATTGTGTCTTGCATACTATAACCACAATACGTCAACCAGAGACGAGCCCGTGAAAGGAGAAGGAAGCTTAAAAGTGAGGTCAGCATATGCGGCGCGTAAGGAAGATATTTGAGGCGAGAAGGAGCCGGCATTGTGCAAAGCCCTCGTGACATGCTGATTGATGGACAGATGCACATTGCACAAGTAGTTTTGGAGAAAGAGAAACTTTGGAGTGATTGATGTTTCCGTATTCAAGTTAATGTACTGCGAAATCAAATGATTGATGCGTGGAGTGTGGACCTGACGATGTCCATCCAGAGCAATGTAGCTACCGCGGATAGGGGTCGAAGCTAGCGTTGATGGCCTACTGGTGGGCCCTCAATGGCGATAATATTCAAAACCGACAAAGCGTAATGGGAAAACAATGCGTTGACGGGAGGGGTAACACATCTATTCAAACAACGCTGGAGGATTTTATCAACAGCGCCGATAATATTGGCGACACAGAAAACGAAGCCAGCAGTGAATTTGGGTATCTTACAACCGAGCGGGTGGATAAATAGAAAATGTGGCTGTGTTTTCTAATGCGGGAATACATGTTATAATCGATGTCGGCGCATCGAATGTGACACCAGTATATGCAGTCTCGAAGAGTGTCGTAATCGTCCGTGGTTTCAGTCTGGATATACCGTTAGTAAGCCTGTCATCAGAGCCAGCCCTGGAAAGGGCCTCGGTGTCTTTGTGACGGAGAGGTTTTGAAGTGGAGACATAATAAGTGAATACGTCGGCGAGATAATCAACAAGGAGGAGAAAATATCTCGCCAGAATGGAAAACCATGTATCTACATGATGTCGTACGGACCAGGATGGTATATCGATGCAGAATACTACGAAAATGCCTCCCAGTTTGTCAATCATAGCTGCGAACTGAACTGTGTTGCGGAAGAGTGGACTGTTTCTGGAGTATACAGAATCGGTGTTGTTGCGATACGAAATATCGAAGTCGGAGAAGAAATTACCTTCGATTATGGTGACGATTACCGATAGGAACGTGCAGATGCTCAAGCTGCTTAAGCGGGGCTTAGCTCGACAGGTCTTTTTGTCTCCAGCCAGACAACTATCACTCTGTATAGTTCTTTTTCTTTTGTCGATACTGATGCTATTCTTGCTCATGTAGTTGCAATTAAAACTATTCCAACACCGGTTGAACGACTGCAACCGTATCTCAACGCAGAGAACACAGGATTTGCATGCAAAAATCGTATCTGCCGCTAATTGCTATAGATCCACAGTCAGATATTTAAACTCGAAAGCACTTTATCGCACCGCGCAAATGAACTCGGAAGTGTTTTTGAACGATCTCATTCGACTTCTTCGCGCTGTTAAAACTATTTCAATACCGGTTGAACGACTGCAGCCGTATCGCAAACACAGAGAACACAGGATTTGCATGCAACAATCGTATCTGCCGCTACTCGCTATAGCTCCAGAGTCAGAAATATTTAAACTCGAATGCACTTTTTCGCACCGCACAATTAAACTCAGAGACGAAACTAGGCTTACGCTTGGGTCGGTTGTCGAAGTCGACCCGCGGGGTGAGACTCCTCCCGATCCGCGAGCGACGGGGTTTGTTAATTGCGAGGAGCGAAAACTCTGTTACACGGATCAACGAACAATGTTTGACCATATTATTAGCAAAGTCGAGAGCGATGGACGGATGGGCCAGACTCTGAGTATTCTGCACGGTGGCGGTGGACTGGAAAGTCGATGCTAATGCGATTGATCACAACTGTTTTGAAACGGTGCGGGGTTGACACGGTGAATACCTGCTCAAAGGGTTTCGGTGCGTATCATCTTGTAAGCGGGAAAACTTTCCATTCAGCCTTTAAAACGTTTCGCAAAGGCGATATCAGCTCGAACGATTTGGAGCTCCTACGCTTAACATTTACCGAGAAGGTTGCTGTCATCATGGTTGACGAGATGTCAATGTTTTGTGCCTAGTTTCTGGTCCTATTGGATCAGCGTTCTGCGGGCAATATACCGAAGTAACGTCGTGTTTGGGGTCGACCGATTATGTTGGTAGGTTGTATAACCCCTGCTTCGTGCTTTCCGTCTCAGCGAATGCTTAGGTTGGCGATTTTTACAGCTTGATGTCTCGGCCGGGACTCCTCTCTGCAAGGTACTATATATGGTGACCACTTCGGGCTTGTTGCTGTCAGCACGTATGTTACTCCGCCAGTTTAGTTTTTTTCTTGGATACTCAGCATCGAGCGTCTGGTTGTTCCGTTCAGCAGGCCAATTTGTTAGCTTGCTGAGCATTGTCAACATTTATCCCGTCCGGACAGAGGTGGACTAAGGAGGAGGCCACCCGGTTTCGTCCAATGTCGGCTGACGTGGTTGACAGTTTAACAAACGAGCTTACGATGGAGGAAGTTGCGAGAGATCCAGCGTGGCTCGACGACCTGACCATACTCGTTACGAGCAACGTTGATAAGGCTATCTTGACATCGTGCACGGCTAAACTTTTCGCACAGTGACACAAACGCCTTCTGTTTCGGTGGAGACGCCAACTACGATAAGAACTACCCCCCGAGGTGCAGATAATGGTTTATGATGAAAATGCCAACCCGGAATTGTTTTCATACTTTGTAGTTGGTGGCCCTGCAAATGTTTTTGACAACAACAGTGTCAACGTTGGATGGGGTGTAGCCAATGGGTCGCCATGTCGACTCCATTCACTGGCTTGGAACGACGAAGGAAAACGCCGCGCAGTTTTGAAATTCAATAAAGACGGCCGTTTCTCCGGAGGGCATGTTGTCGATTTACCGTTTCCGCCAGAATTCATTAACGTGCAGCTGCTTGACCCTAATAAGGATGTACTATCTGGTGCGCAATGGCCTCGGAGAACAATCTGGAGCACGAGTGGCTGTATAATTCGACCGGTGAGCGCTTATCTAAAGCTAGCGTCATTATACCGATTGGTGTGATGAACCCAAGCATCAGAAAGCGGAGTATTCGGCTCGGCGCGGGTATCCTGGAAACGCCACGTGAGATAGGGTATATATAGCATGCGGTTGACCTAGGGCTTGTGATAACGGTGTGGAAGGCCCTGGGTTCGACGCTGTAGCGTGTTATGCTATTTTGGAACCTTCACGACCTCATGCTCCTAAGTGGGGGTTCGAGCACCTGTATGTTGGTATGTCCCGAGTGACCTCGGTGAAAAACTTGCGCTGATTTCCGTTGTCAGGAGCTTTCAGAAAGTCTAGACTCCTCAACCTGCGGCCTAACATTTACACCATGAGGTGGAGAAGATAGCAAAAGCGCTCATAGTGAAATGGTAGATTTGCTGAATCAATAATAGCGCGAGGAAGTCGAATGAGATCGTTCAAAAACGAGATCCGGCAACAAACTCTACTTCCATAGTAGATAAGGCAACGCTTGTCTGTTTTTGCAGACCCAGCCGACGTTCATGCCTCCAACGCACAGGATACCGCCAGTCACGGACTTCCGTTCGTTGCGATCGCCAGCGAAGTCAGCATCACTAAAACCTTCTAGCTTGATACCGTCCCATGCATGTCGCTTTCAATTCCGCGCATACAAAACCGAATTTGCGCCGTGCCCTTCAGATACGTCGCAGCTTTTTTGCTAACGGCCAGTCAGACTCTCGTGGTGCGTGAGCCCGTCTGACAACACGGTGCACAGCGTAAGCGATATCCGGACGGGTACAGCGGTCGATTCAAAACAAACTCCCTACTAGGGACTGGAAAGTTGGCACCGTTGGTCTCTCGGGCGTTCCGTCGCCTCCAGCCGGCAACAGGTCACCTAGATTTCGTCTTCTTGGCCTCCGCCGATAGGTACGCGTACGGGTGCGGCATGATCCAGCTTGAAATTGACCAGCATTTCCCGAATGGCTTATTCCAGATCGATGGACCACCCGTCGTTGTCGTAGGCGAACCGCATTTCCATGAACTTCGTCACACACCCCAAGTCCTTCAACTCTAGGACCTGCATCTCCTGAAAGAATTCGTCATCGAGCTCGGTGACCGTTCCGTACCTCGACATAGACGCATACTAGCAATATACCTGCACTTGTTCGTCGGAAGTATAGTGTAGCACTGGACAAACCCTAAATTCAACAGCGTTGCATGGAGGAGTTCATTCTAGAGGTGTCCCGCCTGCTTGAGCCCATAGAAACTCTTGTTCAGCCGCAATGCTAAACCTCGCTTGGTTTTCACGCCAAAGGGCTTGAGGACAGCGTCTGGAATCTCCTTGCCTTGCGGGTTGTATAGTGAAATCTCGATGCCGCCAGCCTCCTTTGACATAAGCATTGGGGACATCGCCGTGTCGCACTGGAACATCCCAGAGCAAATATGACTTTTCCAGTTGTGATATCCTGCACAGCGGAGAACGTGAGCGTGTAGTTGACGCCGAAATCTTGTTCGTTTCCACAAACAACGAGCCTCCCTTGTACCGAGCGATGGATCCATTGGCGTGGGTTTTCGTCTTGTACACCCATTTTGTATGCAGGGGCTTAGCGTCTGGGGGCTTCGCAACTACTTCCCACGTGACGTTGCTCACCAAGGCGTCGAGTTCTTCTTTTCATGGTCTGTAGCCACTTGCCTGCGTGCTCACTTCTCATAGCTTCACGAAAATTCTTCGGTCGCCCCGGACAGCGGCATTCACAACAGGGAAGTGCTTCTTGCCCACTTTGCGCATCCTCATTCGAGTAGGACCATCGACTCTGCGCCTGGCACGGCTACATCGGCAGCTTCCGCCGCACAAGTGATTGTGGCTCCTTCCGAGCCAGAATCAGGAGGAGCGAGTGGAGACGTACCAACATTATGTGAGGCTTTGGGACGTGTTCCGACGCGCTTTTTGCCTGTTTTGGTTTTTCAACCGAGGGCTCCTTCCGTTGAGTAGCTTGGTCACGTTCGGCAATTCTAGTGGCATAACTCGGGTCTTCCTTAATCAGCTGGTGGTGGACCTGCTCGTTGCCAGCCTCATCCAACGCCTCAAAGGTCTTGACGTGCTGAGTCACAATGACCACGCGGTTGCCAGGGAGGTATACGCGGTACCCCCTTAGTTTCATCGCTCCGGCCAACAATCATGCCTACTTCAGCGCGTGGTTTCCACGCCTTTTTACCCGGATCTCGGAATGCTGTACACAGGATTCCAAATGTGACGATTTCTGCTAACTTTGGCTTCTCCCCAGTGAGGACTTCGAGCGGCGAGGCACGATTAGAGTTTCCCTTTGAAGGTCTACGGTTGAGGACGTAAGCTGCGTACTCGACTGCATCACACCAGAAGTGAAGTGCCAGCCCGGAGAAGAAGATCATGCAACGAGCCGTGTTCAGGATGGTCCGGTGCATCCGCTCGGCTTTCCCATTTGAAGCTCGATTGTAGAGGGGCTACACAAGATAGTGTACCCGGGTACACTAATACACACTAGCGACCAACATTGCGAGCCGTCAATGCAACTATCATTGACGGGCGCTCAGGTGCACATCTATTGGTTGAAAGGGCCACATTTCAACCAATCGTGTGCATGCATTTCATGCAAACGCGTGAGAGTCAACCGTGCTCTAATCTTTGCAAATAGAAATCATCTTAAGAGGGTTTAGCGTAAAGATAAGGTCAGCCCGCCACGCGCCGCCGGGTTGCCATTCAATTCAGTTTTCTATTTTTGATTTAAAGTCTTAAGTGTTGCTTTAGAAATACGCGAGCCCGCGTATTTCTATCCTACATACAAACTTTAATTCTACGCTTCCTCACTACGCGCATACTGTGTATGCTAAGAAACAGAGCGCAGCTCTCGCCCTGTTTCATTGATTGTCCTCCTCGCTGCTTTGTCGAGTGACGCCGGCGGACTTGCAAAATAAGTCGACGTTCTTGTAATCTCCGCCACCGTCCGTCCGTAAGGACGTGGACTTTGCAGTTGAATTGGCGCTCAAACTGGACCAGGAAATCTTCAAATTTCTTCTCCGCCTTATACTTGGTTTTGGCTGTGAATACACGCACGCAGTTGCTGAAGTGGTTGATAAAATTGACCATGTACCTGTTCCCGGGGCGATCCGTCGGCGTCATTGGGCCCTTGAGATCGCTGCAGGTAACGCCGTCCACCCGATCTATTGGAAAATGATCTCCACTGTCTTTCTTCGACTGCTTATTTTTCGACTGTTTGCCCTGAGCAAACGTGAAGCAGGTCGGTCGTGATCGATCTGTGAGGTGGATGCCAGAATTCGGCTGGTCCGCCATCTTCTCCATCGTATCGTAAGCGATATGACCAAGCTGCTCTTGCAGCTGAGTCAGTGTGACGTTCATCGTCATTTCCGCTTCTGTCTCGCTGGTGGCCAGCACTGCGTGCACGATGCTGCACCGCTCCTTCGTCGTATGCTGCTTCACCGTGTCGATCATCCAAACAGCGTTTCGCCGTTTAACCTCAAGTATCTTCGCGTTGTCGGAGCTTCGCACCAAATATTTCTTGTCCTTTACGTTGGTCACTAGATAAGCTTTAGACTCCAATTTGCCCAGTGAGATCAGGTTGTTCGCCAGGGTTAAAACGTAACCGACGTTGGTGAGCACGACGTCCTGCTCAACACCATCCACTCGCACCCTGAGGTTAGCTGTACCCATCTTGGTCACAGCGATGAGCTTCCCGTCGGCCTGGCGCACCCCGTCATCATAGGGCACAGTGCTTGTCAGCAAAATTGCGTTTCCAACGAGGTGCTCGCTCGAGCCAGTGTCGAGGATCCAGGATGTTCTCATGTCTGCAGCTTGACCAGTCATCGCCAGCACGAATTTTCTTTCCTTCTTGCCGCCAGTTTTAGCTGGGTAGCTCTTTTAAGTGGTCGGTCTCCCCACAACCGAAACCGGTTCGTGCTTCGTTCGAGCCTTCCATTCGAGCGACAACACAATCGCCACGACTCCTGTAACCACCGCGACCACCGTGGCCTCCTCGACCTCCACGACCACCACGGCTACCAGGGGAGCTACCAGCACCGTTTTCTACGCGTTTTTTTCTCGAATGCGTGCGCAAAATCAGCCTGTTCCCAGGCTTGCTTTAGGTGATCGTTCCTGTGCTTGTTCCATCTCGTCTCCATTGCGTCCTTGGCCCTTGAGGCACCGACGGCATGATGTATATCACCAACATCTCGTGCGAGCACTGATCCGCATTGGCTATCGCCACTAAATACTGGTAGTGCTGCGACCAGGTCCGGTCGGACTTCTTGCGCTCCTTCATCAGGTCCGTGGCTTCCTTCAGTGTGATTGCCGTCTCGTACGGCTCCAGCATGCAGGTCATCGCATACTCCAGAGTCCGAGACGTGCGCATCCACTCGTCATTTCGTTGGCCGAAGCAGACCAGCGTCATTTTGTTGGCTGAAGCAGACCAGCGCCGAACCATCCAGGTAGCGGTTCAGCACCCTGATCTTGATGTTCTCTGGCCACTCACCCCCACTTATCTGATGCGCTATCTGTAGCTCGTCCAAGAACTTCAGGCCCCACGCGCGGAATCCTGGCCCAAGCCGTTATAGATCTCCTTGCCGGTGAATTTGCTAATGTGCAGCTTCATGTCCTTGTAGGTTAGCATCTTGATCCCGTAACCCTGCGGCGGTACAAACTGCGCTCCGGGTTGAGCATACTGCTGCTGTTGTTGCCGTTGTGGTGGCGGCTGTTGCTGCTGCTGTGGTGGCTCGGTCCACTGTTGTCCTTGCGGGTTGGTCGCGGCGGTCTACCCGGTTGCGAGCTCGGGTCGACTTCCATGAACTCCTCCAAAGAGTCCGTCCGCATCCGGCGAGCTCGGATAAACTCGCTGAAGGCTGTCGAGCCTACCGGCGGCTCAGACGGCGTGCGCTGCTGCCATTGTTGGCGTTCCCTGGATCGACTGAGTCGATCTTGCGCCATGCCTTCAGTAGCCCCTCGATGAGTTCTTCCAGCCTACCTTGCCTTGCTCCTTCTTGGGCAGAGGTTCGATTGCCCCTGTTAGACGCCTCATCAGCATCGGACACTCGACAGCGTGATTGTCACCAGCTTGAACGTCCGTGGTGGTGTCTTCTGCGTCAGAGTCGCCCCTGTCGGAGCTATTTGAACTCATAACCTGTTGGTTAGCGGTCGTCTTCAATGGAGCATGGCAAAATGAGAACTAAATTCCGAGTGCAAATGCAAGGCCTCCGAGACCGATATCCCTCCCGCTCATCTATCCTATTCTCGTCCTACGGGATGTGCGTTCACCAGATCGCACCCTTGAGGTCTGATCTCATCCCAGACAAGAATCCTTGTCCAACAGCAGAAGTTGGTCATGGAGCCGAAGCTCACGCCGCCCATGAGCACCATCATGAGGTACTGGAAGCCGCGGCTCGCGCTACCGTCCACTGCGACCTCGTCGACATCTGAATCAGATTCTTCAGCGAAGTAACTCCATCAAAGAAAGATCCCCCACCGGAGTCGCCAGACATGGGCTACCAGGAGCTGTCGTCTGACAGATCTTCCGCTTCGCTCTCTCGCGGGCACCGGAGTGAGCCAAGGAGTATACGCTCACGGGCAGGGGCGGACCTCCATACAAAATTGGAGGCGCGTGCCCCCAGAATTTGGGCTGATCGTTGATTTTTGGAGTGACACAAGGGCACACAACGCCACCAGCAAACCAGCACGCTTAAAAATAAAGTGACTGAACTCTGTCCCCCTCATATTTATATGGCTGGCTCCGCCCCTGCACACGGGGGCGCTCTGCGGTGGACATATCATGTTGGCCTCCGTCGTGATGATGTCCAACTCAGCGGCGTCTGCATGCGGTAGCGGCGCGGAGACATTGCTCTCTGGGGCTGGTCTTCTTTGCCAATACACCAGCCTCAAATTTAGACAATCCGAAAAAACACCACGTGTGCGAAAGTGCGTATAAGTACGATTTTCGACAACCAATCTTCCAGGCCGTTTTTCTCGAAAAAAGCAAATGGAGCGTAAGCATCTTTTTGTTTGACGCTGGCTCAAATTATCTCGACTGCAACATGTAACTCGCCGTTTGTAGACAGACAATGTAGCTCGCAATGTCTCTGCGAGCACAGCTAGCTGCTCGCGTTGCAAATTACTGCCGACACTGCAGGATCCCAGTGGCTTCAACAGGCTTCCTTACAGCAAGGCCGTGACGAAATCAAAGTTGCGATTAGAGGCAATCTTATTATCAGCTCTTTCACTACCGATGGATCGTGCCAGCACCTCAAATGTCTGCCTCAGCACCGTCCTTCGATGCCAGTCAACATTTATCGATCGCACCTCTCTTCGCTAAAAGCTACACGACCGCTGGCTGTCATTCATGACGCGTGGCTCGGTAGTATTCACTGTCGAATTCACTTGACTTATGGTTGAATATTGCATCGATTCCAACCGGGCAAAATTATGTGAGTTTTATTATGTGCTTGTGTAACCAATCACGTATCGATATAAGTTTTTAAACCAATGGAAATTATGTGCTTTCTTATTTTCAGCCAATCGCTGACCCGACAGTGGGCCTGGTGCCGTTCCAACCATTCCAATCATATCTGGTTGGAATTCATAAAAATATTTGATATTCAATACAGAAGTCAACATAAATCTATATTTACAAAATATCGGTCGGTTTCCAACTACTCTATCTGCAGGATGGCTTCATTCAGACTTTTCGCGTCAGCATGTCGGTGGCGTCGCTGCTGCCGGCAAATAGCGTACGTGCCCGGAACACAGCTATCGCATCGTTCACGGCTTTTCTGGAGGTGCAAGGTGTCGCTCTCGAAGAAGTACAGGTTAGAATTTTCAACGATACTACAGGAAAAACCATGTATTTGATTCTAGACAAGTACGCAATTCATTTGATCTCAAACGGGGGCAAGAATCGTGAAATGATGTCCCGCAATTCTATCCTATCATACTTGGTCAAGTAAAAAACTGGTTGATCGATATGTATCCTGCTCAAGGTGTAGTGGTGGATAAAAACTGCGCAAGCTCGGCTCTACGCTATCATCCTATTGCACAAAGCGCCCTAACGAGCTACCCGTAAAGCAGGCAACACCATGCTCCAAAATCGACCTCAAGATCATAGTGTCAAGCCTCTATGAATATGCTTCGTCCCCCACGGATTACCTTGATGCAGCCTTAGTCGCCATGATGTGGTACCTCTACGGCCGCAGCTCTGATGTCGAGCAGCTAGAGAGAAGCCAGCTCAGTGTGTATCCAGGTAAGTTTATGTATTGTTTTGTATTAATCTATAATGCAATGCAACTATGCTAATAGTTTCTGTAATGCAACAACTTAAATTAGGTGGAATGATTTTCCTGCGCTTCAAGCGCATTAAAACAGCTCTGCAACAAGGTGTTTCCTTATTTCTCGATCCAAACGACCTGTTCACATGCCCGCTGCATTTGCTTGCCGTGCCACTTGCAATGCATGCGACACCTGGTCGTCGGATTTTCCGCAATTCCCCGAACAACAGGCTGCAGATCTTCCAAGCAGTGAAGAGGGCGAGCTGAGTAGGTTACTGGAGGACCTGGATAACGGGGAAGATTCAATCGTTAGCGACCAGCAACAACGTCCTCCCAGCACAAGTCCTCCAGGCGCACAGGCGTACGTGAACAGATTGCTTACCTCTGTGGCCAGCCTCCCAGCAGCTATCACTGGGGGCTGACAGTCGGACTTTCGTCGCACTCTTTCCGCTGGGGCGCGGCCATGCACGCAAATGCCGACAACCGACTCAGCGCCCTCTGAATCGTCGACCGCGGTGGCTGGAGAACTTCAAGCGTCAACAAGGCTTTCTCCTACATGCTCAACACAACACAGGAGGATCAGCAAGTCGCTCGACAGCTTAGCGGATGGAATCCGAAAGCTGGAGCCACGCTTCCTGATCTCCACTGCCTCGATGGGGTCGTCCGTGCACGGGCTAAGACGATCCAGCACACCCTGTTTGCTGGAGCAGCCGGGTTCTCGAGCAGTACCTGGAACATCGACGATCAGGTCCTCGGAGTGCTGACGGCAACCCTGATGATGAACTTCCCGGAAATGCGATGTCATCGTCCCGACAGTCCGTTCGTCGTCCGTGCGCGCGAAACAATTGCAGCGCTAGCGATCCCGGAGTCGGAGCTACTTGCCATGGCAGTAACCATTCGCCAGTCGTTTAGTCCTCCTGCTGCAGACACAACGACCACATCAGGCGAGCAACTTGAAGAGTTGCTCAACCTCGTCAAAAAGCAGACGCTGCTGCTCAACGAGATCATAGCCCGTCAGGCTAGTGTAGAAGAGAGACTCGACTCGCTAGAGGGAAAAAACCTCGTGTATTACCGTCACCACGCAACATGACCCAGACTCGGGACGCGCAGCGAAAGTCGCCAGGCGCGTACGCAAGCAGCCACCGAAGCCGCTCTCTGATTCCTGGTACGAGTGGTTTGCTGATCAACCTCGCCCCTACGAATCTGCAGCAATCAGTAAGTCAAAGCTGTTCGAGTACAGATATGCAGTCGCGTACATGATGTTGTTCTTACCGGCAGGCTTCAAGATGGACACAACTTCACCAGCGTACAAATCGGAGGTACGCTCCCTTGGCCTCGAAGCAGAGCGCAATACCCTCGCGTTTACAGCTGCCGGAGGGTCCACGGCCGCTGCCACAGGACCGGTGGTCAAGTTGCTGCGTGATCTTGAGAAGGCCGGAGAGCTGAAGCACCTGATCAGTGCTCTGAGGCAACGACGTAACGATGGTGAAATCGTCGAGCCAACTCCGCTGCCGCGCTCCCCCAGTTTGCCCGGCCTTAAGCACTACATAGCATTAAGCTCAAATACACATACATTAGTCACGATAATTTGTTGACGGCTGGGATCGAACCAGCACCGGACCAATTCCGGCTCCTCTCCAATGAGGCCGTCAACACGTTGCAGCGCAGCTGAGCAAGTCACGTGCAGGACGGACTGGAAGCACAACGAACTCATGCAGGAGCCGCAGCAGCAGCAGACGGCGAGCAAGATAGCAAGCCCTTCGCAACAGTCGGCCCTGCAGTAGAAACAACATACACAGCACGTCAGACGGCGCGAGAGTCAGTTGAGCGTGAGCTTGGGCACGGACAGAGTCACCTGGGAGCTCGGTGCGAGTCGTCCGGGAGTCGTCCGGGATCTCGTCTTGGGCTTGGCCGTGATCGAGTCGTCCGCGAGTCGTCTGGGAGCTTGGCTTGGGCAGAGCGGGTGAAAAGAACGAGTGGGCCACGCGGTGCACACAACGTGTCATGTGGTACACATAATATTTTGTCGGGCTACCGGTTTCTGTTTGGAACGGGTTGGCATGGTTGGCATTTTAACGGTATGGTGTGCTATCGACTCCGTTCGTGTTCAATACCGAACACGAAGAGGTATTTCACATGTTTGAAGGAACGGGTGGCGGGCGACACTGCCTTCCTATCATCGAGTTTGGATGAGGTCGTGAAGTGTTCTACTCTTTCGGTTAGAAAACATGCACTTTATCATGTGGATAGAGTCCTCTTCAGGTGATCATCTACAGACTGAAAGTGGTCCGTCAATCATCGAGTTTGGATGAGCATGGTCGACGAATAAAAACTGTGTGATCTTCGGCCAATTCAATACACAAGGAGCATCCTGCAGTTTTTCCTACGATCATGGGGTTCGTTTTCAGTGGTGCCTCGCCCCTCCTCACTATCAATTCTCTCCTAAACCCAAGATCCGAGGTCCAAGCCAGCCAAGCCTAGAACCATGGTGAACGTGATCGTGGAGACGCTTTTCCGCGTACTGACCTCCATCACGTCCGTCAGCATAACGCTCAGCATGATGCCATCCATGTACCGCATCTACTGCAAGAAGGACACAGGCGTCGCGTCCGTGCTACCACTGGTCTGCATGATGGCCAATGGACACGTGTGGATGCTGAACGGCGCCATCGTGAAGGACTGGTTCCCCGTGTTCGCCACCTTCCTCACGTCCGACATCATTGCATGCATCTACGTCACCGTGTTTTTCTGCTTCGCGCGTGACCGCAAGAAAGCGCTGTTCAGGATTGCCGTCGGCTTTACTATCCTGGCGCTCATCTCAATTTACGCGATTTTCGGAAGCGCTGGGCTCACGAACCAATCGAAGGATGGCGTGGACACGACAATGGGCATCTTCGGCGTGCTGGGTGGTCTGAGCATGTTCAGCTCCCCGTTCGAGCGCGTGCTGAAGGTGCTGCACTACAAATCGGCGGCATTTATTCCAATCCCCATGGTGGCGGCAGGTGCGCTCAATAACGTCATGTGGATCGTCTACTGCCCCATGGTCGGGAGCTGGTTCCTCTTCGGCGGCAACGTGGCGTGCATGGTTGTGAGCTGCGTCAATTTGAGCTTGTATGTCATCTACAACCCCAAGACGCACCCGCTGCGACTGGAGAAAGGCGACCCGGAAGCCCTGGCGGTCATTCCTACTCGAGTGGAGGCGGTCTCTATGTCCTTGGTAATCTCGCCACTACCGAGAGACGGCGAAGTCAACGCAAAGCAGAGCCCGGCGTACAACGCAGTCGTCTCGCCAATCGCTACGATCCCAACGGATGTCAGCAACCAAGTCTAAGCTTCAATGCACAATACACTACCTCGTGTGTCAGTTGTCTCGTTGCCTATTGTACATGGCATTTTCGGCACTCTGCTCAGCAACAGCTCACTCCATTAACTCCAAATCACCACATGTATAATCGTAAAGTTGAAGTGAAAGTGCAGCCATCTCCGTCTCTATGTCGACCACATAACCGACTCAAGAGGTTGAAGTGACCATCACTCGGATTCCGCATTCCGCATTCCGCATTCGCGCGCGCACTCGCCTCACTTCCGCATTCTCCCGCCAAGAGCACAAACCCAAGAAGAAGAAGCTCAAGATGCCGGCGCCACAGCAGGCGACGGCGCTCGTCCCGCTGTCTTTGAGTCTGTACGTAGGTCGGCCTGTCGTCTCCAGCTGGAGCGCGCGTGTCTGACGTGACGTGACGATCCAACAGCGTGCAGAAGAAGGAGGAAGCACTACAGACGCAGCAGAAGATGCTGCAGAAAAGGCTCCAACAGCGGGCCGAGCTGCTCTGTGGACTGAGAGAAGGCCACGAGCGCCTGCTGACGACCAACGGCCAGCTCCAGTGCGTCACGCTGCCGCTTGTTCGACGTCGAGACGCTACTGAGTTTGTTTTGGTGGAGCAGAGAGAGGCGTCGCGTGCGGAGGGAGACGCTGCTGGCGCTGCGAGAGGTGCTGGAGGATGGGAAGAGCATCAAGACACTGGGGAAGAACGTCGCTGCGGGGTCGAACGAGGTGCAGGCGACGGCTGACAAGTGCGCCATGCTCCGAGAGGTTCTGGCGGCGCTTGCCGAGAAACACTCGGCGCTGGAGCAGAGAGCCACACAGCTTGAAGAGCAAGTGTCGAGGGAGTCGAAGGTGCTGAAGGGGAAGAAGGAGCGGCTGAATGAAGGTCTAGAGGAGTGAATGGAGGATGTGTGTGGGTGGTTGTGCTGACTTGTACGGGGTTGACTTTCAGCTCGAGACACCCTTCTCCTTCAGCAAGAAGACGATCGCTCAGCCCAGTGGAGCTACGATGTATGCATGGACTGATACACGATTTACTGTGGCGCGGTCTCGATCTAACGGGTTGCTTACTTTAGCTGGACCGAGTGGAACTTTCTCAAGCAGAGCAGCAACTCAACCAGGTTAGTCAAGACGCGCAGCGGAAGGAAAACAGTTGGAAGATATAGAACTTGCTGCACGGATGGAGAAAACCACTTTGCAGGAAATTCAGACGGTACGGAGTCAAGTGTGATGAAACTCGCCACGTGCACTCAATCCAGAGCTAACTGAGCTGTCCAGATTGTGCAAAACAACCAAGCAATGGCCCACGAGGAACTTCGCCAGCTAACTATCGCCAACGAAAACGCAAAAGGTATGGCGTTGCCGTAGTTATGGTTCTATCAACAGTCTGACTGATATTTCTGCATGAAGCACACAGCACGAACTTCGAAAGCTGCTCGAAAGCAACGGGGTATGATGAGTATACTTGAGTATCTGTTGGCGAAGCTATCTCTTGGGCATGCAGCCATATGAACGGAGGATTTACGTGCACTTTATAGGCTACGTGTCCTGAGGATGAAGAAGTCTTGCAGTCCTCGCAGGAACTGCAAGCACGGCTACAGTATTTGAATGTAAGCAGCTCGTCTCAAGGCTATTTGGGCTATTCAACAGAGTGGTTTGCTCAATTTCGCTTTTCCTCAGGAGGAGATGGCAGACGCCAAGTACGTCAAGCGAGAATTAGCACTTCGCAGAAAGCAAGAGAAGGACATTCTGGTCATTACACAAACCAGCATTAAGGTGATACAACCTAGTATCAAGGACAGGGCGCTAGCTCTCTTCTCGAGTTAACCTGAGTTGGTGTTCTTCAGGCGAAAGACGAGCAGTTGAGTTGGCTAGAACGCCAGCGTGTGCATCTCGTGAACGAACAGAAAGAGATGGAGCAGGCATACGCTGGAGATGAAGCAGGTGCGTGCTTTTCTGGGTAACTGCAAAATACAGAGACTGCGCTAAGCAATGGTGGCATACAGCCTATCATGAAATCCTCGCAGCAAACACGAAGGAAATGGCTGATCTTGCAGACGAGATCAAGACAGCTGAAAAACAGGTGAAGACCGCTGAACGTGCCATATCTGCCCGAGAGAAAAAGGTGTCTGCAGTCAACAAGAAGATTGCACAACGGAAAAAGGTGGTTGCGACGTGGAACGAGAAGATCCGCGAAAGGCAAGAGAAAATGGCACAGTCGACTGCAACCCAAGAGCTCGTTGATTCGGAGATACGAGGGCTAGAACAAGAGTTGGAACAGGAGCGACGCAAGATGGAGACCCTCCAGCAACAGCATGCTGCCCAGGAGATGGAGACCGAGGACTTGCTTTCATCGTGCGCGGTATTGGAGGCGGATATTCGCTTTGCAGATAAAAAGCTGGCAGTAATGAGGTGTGACATCGCAGCGGCCGAAACATCCGTAAAGAACCGCATCGATGAAATTCGTGACAAGTTCTTGGATACCTTCGTGGTTAGCGACTCAGGCATGCTCATTGAGTTGCTGAACAAAGAGGTAAGAGTGGACTGTGACTGACATGCTTCTGCACTTGACTGACTGAATCATACATTTTCCAGGCTCAAAGCTGCTCAAAAGCAGACACCGACGAGTTCAATGCATTCGATGCGACTATCAAGAACAAGGCAAAGATGGTTGGTTGTGTGTGTCGGCATTGCGTGCGATATTGACATATCATGCTAACTTTTGCATTAATGGCAGTTGAAGCAACAGTACGACGATCTATTGGCCGGTGCGCGTGAAAAGTATGGCAAGATTTTGCAGCAAAAAGTATGCGATCGCTACCTTTCAATCAATCAGTCAAATACATCGGGTCACATTCATTGTTATGCTAGGAAAAACAATACGACGCAAAACTGGAAATTCTAAGGACCCGACAAGCAGAGAAGTGCGGAGAAGGCTTAATGGAGCAGTTGACACAATCGAACAAAGCATCAACAACGAACTCGAACCCTGAAGATGGTGTCGATCAGACACAAGACAGTGAGGCAAGTTTTGCTGAATTTGACCCGCCGTGGCTGGAGAACGAAAACAGCGATACCAATGTCGAGAAGGTATGAGCATTAACGCGAGATAGCTAGCTGTATCACCTAAGAACTCACGTTAGCTGCTTCTCTCTAGGTTCTGAGCACCAAACAACGCTTTTCGGCCGCGTCAACCAAATCAAAGCAAGTTCGACGAAAAACAAAGGCAGCACCGTACCAACCCAGCAAATCTACTCAACGTGAGCTGGTGACGAGAAATAATCCGGAGGACGAGCTGACAAGTAACACCCTGACTCACTCTGTTGCTGCCGGCGTGCCAGCTACAGTTTCCTACAAAAGTGCAGCGTTCTCACAGCGAAGCAAGCACAACGAGGCTGGGACAAGGCGTCCTCGTCTGCAAAAACGAACATCGGCGCAGAAAGCAGGAATAGTGGCCAAGCCAACGCGACGTGAGCTGTACACCTCGGACCCCCGTTGGACGTAACCTCTTCCGCCGGTAGTGCGCGTGCTACAAGTAGCTTCAAATCGAAGTTGGACGGCATCGCAGTTCCCGATAAGGTTGCAAGCAAGGATCCGATCGATTCAGCAGAGGATCCGATTGATTCCCAAACGGCTGCGATGACGCTATGGAGCTATCCCAGCCTCTGCTGAACGCAACGAGCACGAAACCGGGAAATAAGACTGCTATGGAGCCTTCATCAAGTAGTAAAGCCGCCACGAAGAACGGATCCGCCGAGACACAACCAAAGCAGGCAAGTTCTTCGGGCATTTCCGCGTACCTCGATTCGTTGCATAGCACTAACAATGTTCTTGAAGCAGGCGGGCAAGCGCGGCAAAGCCCCCACGAAGCGTACCTCCACGAAGGTATCCCGTCGTCGGCAGCCCCCGAAGGTCAAAACCAGACGCATCTCTTTGGCGTCGCAAGCAACTCGTGCTGCGGACTGGTCCGCTGCCGACTCATTTTCGTTTGCCTGACTTCAGAGTAGCTCCATTCGTGTTCTCTCGCCATTTTATTTTCATTGTCATCGGACGATAACACGGATCTACCTTTTTGCAGCACTCGCGTATGGATAAAAGGCGTACGTTTGCGTGTCGACTGCGATTCCGGTAAAGACCGCCGGATGCATTCGAGGCATCCAGCAAAGCCTTCAAGCACCCACCAAGTCGCGCCGAGCTGGCAATCACGCACACATTTTCTCGGCAATCACGCACACATTTTTCGCGCACTCAAACACCGATGCTTATGCATCAATTCCAAGAATTCAGCCAATGATGACGGCCCATTTTGTCGGTCTCCGATGTCTCAACGTCCTTCCCGGGAAATAACGAGGGGCCAGCGCAGCTCCGTCAGCAGTTGCAATTCTGCCGTCTGCGAGCCAAACGATCAAGTGCTAGCCATGTTTTCCTCCGTACTCCGCTCCGCCTCGCGCCCGCTGCCCATGAGCGGCGCCGCCTCCGTGACCGCCATGGTGTCCGCGCTGGGCCTCGCCGGCTTGTCGACCTCCGCGCACAACGCCGAGGAGCCCAAGGTGGCGCTGAGTCCCAAGGAGTTCCGCTCATTCAAGGTGACCAAGGTGGAGGAGGTGACCCACGACACCAAGCGCCTGGTGTTCGCGCTGCCCAGCAAGGAGCACGAGATGGGCATCACGGTGGCCAGCTGCCTCATGGCCAAGGCTGACGTGGACGGCAAGGCTATCGTGCGTCCGTACACGCCCACGAACACGAACGCCGAGAAGGGCGAGCTGGAGCTTGTGGTCAAGGGCTACCCGACGGGCAAGCTCAGCAAGCACATCGTGAGTCTGAAGGAGGGTGACGAGCTGGCCATGAAGGGTCCGTTCGTGAAGTTCAGTACAAGCCCAACCAGTACAAGGCCGTGGGCTTCCTGGTGGGCGGCTCGGGCATCACCCCGGCGCTGCAGGTGATCAAGGAGATCTGCCGCAACCCTGAGGACTCGACGCGTGTGGTGCTGGTCTTCGCCAACCAGACGGAGAAGGACATTATCCTTCGCGACGAGCTGGACGCCCTGCAGTACATGTACCCGCAGCTGCAGGTGCACTACGTGCTGGACAAGGCCGCCGACGACTGGAAGGGCTACAAGGGCTACGTCACCAAGGAGCTGATCCAGGAGCTGATGCCGGCGCCGTCGGACGACAACCTGATCGGCGTGTGCGGTCCGCCGCCCATGATGGACGCCATCTCAGGCAACAAGGCCCCCGACCGGAGCCAGGGCGAGCTTAAGGGCCTGCTCAAGGAGCTGGGATTCACCACCACCCAGGTCTTCAAGTTCTAGGCAGCACTGCTATGCACTGCGCCCAGGTGACGAGAAGGAATAGCTTGATCCATCCAGCCACCCATCAATATGTAGGCAGCGACTGGAGCTGGCTAGCCTTAACAGACTGCGATGTCCTGAACAAATGTACATCCGTGCTGTAAACCATTATCCGTTTCGCTTCTGAAGCTGCTAGGTGTTGCAAGGTGTTGCTAGTCCATCTTAATTGAAATATGCCTCCATTAAAAAGTAAAAACGCCGGTGCCCATCAGATCAGGAGCTCAAGGGCCTGCGAAAGGAGTTGGGCTTCAAGTCAAGGCAACATCGTAGACATAATAGTTGCATTGTAACAGATTCTGTAACTTAGATAGAAATTACAGCATATCATTCCCGCAAGGGTTTTGAGATTATTTGGACACAGCACGTGCGTCCAGAAGGAGAAAAGTTACGGAAAACTCGTTTCTTCTTAAACGCGCTGACTGCAGTATGCGTTCATTTCTTCGTCCTTCGCTGCCATCTCGCTCACACCACATGTTCGGACATCAAAACCTTATCGATGGACCATTTTATAAAACCTATGCAAACCTAAACAGATAACGTATTTTCCGCGCAAAACCTACTTTCCCACTTCAGGAGAATCGAGTCCATGGTATCGCCGTCCAAGATACTCACTTGCAAACACTGTCTCGTGTGGCATTCTGTCGATTGAACTGCAGCTCAAGCGACCACCAACTCTTTTGACAATTTTACGTCCCACTAACGTCACATCCTCCAGGAGAGAGGATGTAAACACCCTGAAAGGTGACGTGGTCGCGTTTTGCAGGAGCAGTCGGGAAGAAAGGGGTGAGGATATGTCCGCTGGTGTGTCATCCTCAGTCATGGTGACAAGGCCAGTGACATCAAAATGACATTGTGGGTTGGTCGGTATCAACTCTTGAGGTGCTACTGAGTCCCTCAATGTATTCACTTGTGACTTTCAGTGCTGAGCTGGCCGTTCGTCAGAGAAACCTGACGGTGTGTGCTCGCTTTGACCCGTCGAGAGTTGTCCCACTTTGTCCTGTTTACCTAGCCGTACAGAGGATAACAATCAGGAAAATAAGACAAGCTGAGACCTGGAGAGGTTGTATCTCTGTTTGAGGGC
The DNA here is from genome assembly GCA_011947335.1 of Phytophthora constricta. NCBI lineage: Eukaryota > Oomycota > Peronosporomycetes > Peronosporales > Peronosporaceae > Phytophthora > Phytophthora constricta. The sequence continues at coordinate 279,478 of JAAVTI010000586.1, read as the reverse complement.
CTGGTGTATTCGATCAGCGGCCAAGAGCAGACTAGTTGGATCCGTAGAAGGCGAGTCGAAGCAGAAAAATTCGCGCAGGTTAGCACCTTTATAATCTTCCTGATGACGATGTACGCTCAAATATGACAGAACGCTGCACTGTACGCGCTCAACAACCATCGGTTCTCCAAATGGTTCTACAACTAAGACAGCAGCATCGCGAGGACCCAGCGAGGGATGATACATCATTTGCCACTTTACGTTTTCCAGCTAATAGGTAGTCAGATGCACTTGTTTTGGCCCGTCACCATTCTTCAGGCTTCAAGGTCATTTCGTATCGGCGATCAGGCAGCAACTCGATGCCGGCTGTGATCTACCGGCACTTGTCAAGTTTTTCTGTTTTTATAACACCCTTGTGAGAGCAGCTCTTCCGAAAACATACCATGGAAATGAACCATTTGGCTTGAATACCGCGGGGTCACCTTGTATGGAGAAGCTTGGGTTCAAGAGCAAGCGTGATACGGAGTTCGAGAGTGCCTCTCTGTCCAAGCCACAACAAGTCATGAGTTTTTTATTCATCTCGTCGACCAATGATTGGAATGAATCTGATTAACTAGTTACGTGGATTTCTCGTAAGTTTGGCTCCTCTGAAAGAGTATCATAATAACCAAACTACTGATGCGGAATCTAGATGTGATGTTAACTTAATATCACTGGCCTCTTGGTCGATGAGATTATCATCACAACTAGATTCCCATCAGGTTCTGTACGACATGCTCAACAATTTTTTTAATGACTTCGGTATTTCAGTAGGCCGACCGACTCACGCTGGTACTATCGTTAATCTACGACCAGAGGCAGTTCAGTGATCTTCATTATGACTCTCAGCATTGCTGATGAATTAGAATTCGCCGACGGGTGCAGTGACTATTTTATTCCTTTAGTTTACAGCTCAAACTCGGGAGTTGACGAGAAACGCAGTGAGAAAACATCGTCGCACGCTTCTAGATGAACAAGTAATACACAGAGTCTGAGTGACCGGTGTCTGCTTGCACCTGCTTCGCTCCGAGTAAATGTGATTCCGCAGGACCGTGGAAAATGCCAATGGAATCGTCTGTGGTGCTGCTGGCTCGATGGTTTCACGAGTTAGCCTGCATCGACATCACGGTCCAAGGGTATGGCTCTCTTTTGTTAATGCGCTCAGTGGTCTCGCTTGTGAAGGGTGTATCATCAATTGAACTGTTACTGAATGAATGGTTGCGCAAATTTCGCTTCTCCCCCAAAAAACAAAAAACTTCGCGTACGTCGCCTCAAAATGGCGCTCTTCTTGAGCTGAATATCAACGTAGCTGCCACAGATTCTGCTAATAAGTTTCCATGGCATCGTTTCCGACGCGACAGACGCGATACCATGTAGTCATTCATGGAATCAAACGGCTCTCGGTTCTACCTTTCGGCGATTTCGGCTGCGAATTGGCCCACAGTATCGAGAGAACTTCAAAGGACGCCACAAGTTTCGCGATTCGAGAGAGAAACCTCTCACAAGCATGATATGAAGAGCATTTCGCTACGCTGGCCATTTTCAGTGTCAAATCGTGGAGGCAGCAAACGGTAGTCTGAAGACCATATCGTATTTGACAAATATGTAGTCGTAGGGACGATTACCGTGCTGCGCTAATAAATACATCCACACAGTATAACTGTGCTCTGAAAGAAGCATTGAATATGTTTGCTCCGCCTAGATCTCCAGCAACGTTGTGTTTTTCTTGTTGATATTTGAAAATATCACGATATATGTTCATCGTTACTCTTCAGTATTGCGAATTATTCAATTGCAGCTTCGCTGCTGCTCAACAAAATTTTAGTTTTACGGCGATACTATACTACATACTGTTGTATCCAAAGTTTGAAACCTCACGGCGAATGCTTCTCGAAAATTGTGCCATCTACAAATCTACTAAGTTTAAATTCAACTGTTAAGATAAGATTAGCAGAAATATAGGGTTTTTTCAAACTATGCAACCTGCCTTCCTATATGCTTAGTGCAAGCGCGAACACTATGATATTCCTATCAGAGTAAGCGCTAACACTAAGCATATAGTTAGCAAAACCAGTAGAAGTAAGTTTTGCTTATTTATTGGTGCTTTCACCAGTTTCCGATCCTGGATCCCGATATGCCGCATTGGTTGCAAGCTTGCGATATTAAAGCCTCTGTTCCTTAACACACTATTACTGTTTCCAATAGATGTAATACTCTTTCGATACCGACATCACCAGATGCTACACAACGTGTCTGGAGTGTGGTGCCTTCGTGTAAACGCCGTACTCGTTTGTCAGTGACATCTACTGTTCCTCTACATGAACTTTACTAAATCTCAATACAGACTTAGGGCAGCGAATTGATGTCCGCCGGGTGTTCAACATCAAATGCTTCCGAGTATAATTTGGTTGCGGCGTCGCCTCCTCCCAGTGGTTCATGAGGTCATGCTCCGACTGTTCCTTGGATCAAGGTTGGACTTTTTGACATCACTGAACCCCACAATTCAGCTCTGTATGCTATTGCAATGGTTTATCTTTGTTTACTTTTCTGTGCCCAGGTTTGGCATTAGTGCGGCGATACTTATAGATCCCTTGGAATAATGCAGTTGTGGACTCATTGCGATGGCGACAACACTGCTGTTTCCGAAATCCATGATTGAGTTAGAATGTCCATGAAATCTTGTTCACTCGACACTATATGGCTAAGACGCTGTTTGATACCTGCTGTACACGACGTGCTACTGCGGCTGTTCTTTTGTGATCTGATTGTAGTTCACGACTGTATTTCCTGAGGAGCTTGAGTCCCACGCACGGTTCAGCAGTGTGTTCGAGAGTCGTGCGTCGCAATGGAAACAGTAGAACACTGTTTTTATTCGTGCCCAGCGTTAAAGGATACGTGGCAGTCTCTGTGGCTACCTGTGGCAAGGCGTTTGCTTCACGTCTTGAATGAATATTGTTGCTTTTCCCCAAGCCGCGCGATATAAAGCCACAGTGGGGACGTCAACAAGAAATGTTGCTGTTACTGTGGAGAGTACACACTGTGATTACTTTTCACGCAACATGAAAGCTTCGAAATGACATTCATTTTCATGAAGCCGACGCGGACCAGCCAAGCACTCAAAGCTTAACAAGCTCCTTCAATCGACTTTGCAGCTTAACATTTTAGTACTCCACCGAATTTAACATCGACGACGAAGCTGTGGCCACAGTCCTGCAGCTTCTGGGCTTTTCGAGCCGTCGCCCTCGCGACTGCCCTCACTAGAACATGGATATTGAATTCCTCAACCGTAGTATGAAACAAAACCCAGGAAAACGAGATGTCCACTAACTAGTTAATCAACTTATTTTCCTTCCTGTTGTTTCCAAAATCCAGTGATCTTCTAATGTCTTGGCGATCCCACCAGAGAGTGATCGTATTCCTTTGGCAGGTGCAAGAGAGCGATCGTATATCATGCTACACGGCGCCTTCGTAACAATCTTCACTTTAGCAAAAACTAAAGTAGACTCTCCAAACGTGTGAATACTCTTAAAGCGACACCGTCAGTGCTTGTATGACCATTCTTAAGGGTCTGCAGCATTCAGTGGTATGGAACTTGCTGCTGCTCTGCGTCGCCTAAGGTTTGCCGAACCGTCTGTGGCGAATGCATCAACTTCATAGCATTACATCTGGATTCCGCATCATTAGTACTAACTCTGATAAGCCAAACTTTACGAGAAATCCACATAACTAGTTAGTCAAATGAATTTCAACATCGATAGGGCATCAAATGGTCCAACCACGTAGGACACATAATTGAATCCCGCAGAGGAAACTCCGCTAATACTGTTGGACAGTAAATCATACTAGTATTCATATAGGTGTACAGGGTAACCAACATCCACAATGTTCTAAAACCACTTGTTAAGTTCAGTTAGTGTGTAGAATCACGAACATGTTTGCGGACTGGAACTACCCAACTCAGAGAGACGATGGCAAAGCCAACTCAGCGAAATACCTCGGAAGGAAGGTACTTCATTCTGGCTATTGCGTTTCCAAGCGACGACTGCCAAGTGATTTGTGGCCACCACTCGGAAGCCGAAAGCGTAGTGTAGACACCGCACCAGCATCTTGCTTTCTGGACACCCTACCAGCACAAACACACACCAACACACCATGTGGTCGTCGCCACTCTCGGTCGATTGGTCCAATTTGCGTCTGCAGTGCCGCCCTGATCATGACTCATTTGAGTCATTCCAGCACATTGTGCCCAAATTGCGTCCGCACACAGAACGCGTAAGAACATTCGCTCCCACGTTTTCCTTGACTGGCGTTCACTATGCTTCAACCTCGATCCTATTAGCAGTCCAGCATTGTGTAAAACGGCCGTCTGGCAGACCCTCTACAAAAAGACTGCCGACTCCACGAATAGTCCAGCACACCTATTTACTGAACAGTACTCTATTCGAGACGCAGCGAGTGGGACGGTGGAGGTGGCGAGTGCAGTTGGTAGTTTTTCCTCCCTCGTTTTTCCCTCCTCGAACAAGCTCATCTCGGTTTTTTCTCCGACCAGAACCCCACAGACAAGCCAAAGGAGCCGTTTGGAAGACACCTAGTTGTTATTTTCAATGGTCCGTGTAATCTCTTGTCGCTTTATGCGTCTGAGCTGCAGCGAAGACGACCACCCACTCTTCCGTCAATACTACGCCAGGTAGGAAGAATATACTTTTTCCTCTCTCTCATGCTGACGGGGGACACTTTTTCTGCAGGAGCAATCGGGAGCGAGGGGTGAAGGTATGTCCACTCCTGCGTAACCATTCGTGGCTTTTAAACCACCCAATGACGCGAGTATTAACACCAAGATGACGCTGTGTGCTGGTTGGCATCAGCTTTTGAGATGCTTCCCGCACTGCTGTCCGGAGCATATCCAGCGGTGCTACTGCGGCTCCTCGGTACATGCACTTGTGACCTTTGATGCTGAGCAGCCAGTATCGAGCCAGAAGAACCTGGTGGTGTGTGCTCGCTTTGAGCCGTCGAGAGTGGTCCCACTTTGGCCGGTTAATCTACCCGACGCACCACGCGAGGGGAACGAGGATCATGTGCAGGAAAAGGAACGAAAACTGGAGCCGGGGAGGTGATCTCGCTGCCTCTGGGTCTCTTAGCCCCCAGTAGTCGTCAGGAAGAACAGACACTTTGGATCCGAGCTGATCGAGAAGGCGAATCGAAGCAGCAAGCGCTGCCAAAGGTAGCTGCTTTTTTACCACCTTCATTGCTATTGTACAGAAGCTTGACAGGAAAACGATGTTTAATCGGTTGTGTTGTGTGTTATAATACGTGGATTTTAATACTCACTCACATACGACAGAACGCCGCGCTCTACGTGCTTAACAACCATCGGTTCCCCAAATGGTTTTACAACTACGACAGCAGCATCACGAGGACGCAGCGAGAGATGACACATCATTTGGCACTTTACGTCTTCCAGCTTACAGATACCAGGTCGCAGTCAGGAGGTATTGACGCACTTGTTTTGGCCCGTCACCAGTCTCCAGGCTTCAAGGTCATTTCGTATCGGCGCTCGGGCAACAACTCGAGCGATGCCGGTTGTGATCTACCGGCACTGGATGTTGCAGGAGATGCCTTTACAGCCATCAGTGTGAACTCTCCAGATACATCTACAACGAGTGACATGGATATCGACTCGTCTGGTGTGCCGGCGGCTGGAATGTCAAGTGAGGATGTTCTCAACTTGGAAACTAAAGCTGATAGACCGGAGAGCACAACGGTGTCCCAGTTGCCAAGCGTGGCTGAAGCATTTGGTCACGAATCCACGGAGAGTGCTACCAACACAGCATTCTGGGAATACGATAATCGTGCCCGTCCGTCCGGTATGCCTGAAAAAGCTAAACATCTTCTCATCCTGTGGCGCTTCCTCAACTGCGTGTCATTATCCGATGCAGGGATTTCTGTGGATGCACTGCTGATGGAGATCCGTACACACTGGTTACGCGTCGCCAGTGCACTTCGAGCACCACCGGACAGGATAACCACGCAGCTAGAAGGGGTCCTGAGCTCATTCTTGTTGGGTATGTGCACAGGCTCGTCATCATGTGCCTATGAGCAACATCTGCCGCGTGACCTGTTGGTTATGCAGGCGGTGACTCATCTTCTACTGCGTGCGTTGTCCTCACGTGCAGTTCGGTACGCTTTTCGTTCGGCGTTCACCGTGGAAGACGGTGTCATGGACCAACCTCGACTACGCGAGCGGTTTATCACACTCGTGTTGAATCTCTACGATGTACTCGATGATCTGTTTCAGCTGGAGTCCTCAAACACTTTTGGCATTTTTTCAGAAGGCCACTTTACGCTGCCGACGCTAGTGGATGAAGTGCTTTCTCTAATCTACAGGCAGAGGCGGCTCAGCGCACTTCGTTCCGAAGTATCGGGATTACTTATGGGTCATCATTTGCAGACCGAGGCAGTGGACATCCTTTTTCACGCCTTCACAGATCAGACTCGGGAATTAATTATCGCAGCGGGTGGACGGGGAACATCTCCACGCTCTTCTGGCGCGACAAATGCACAAACTTTGTGGACTCGACGGTGGTTGCTTGAACCAGGGTCGATCCAAATGAACGCAATTCCTCACGATAGAAAGCTGCCAATGCAGCCGTCTTTGGTGAACCTGGTCCAATGGCTCCACGAATTTGCCTGCGTGGATGTTGCGGTCCGAGCGGATGGCTCACATTTCTCAATGCGCTCGATGATTCCGCTTGTAAGCAACCTATCGCCCATGGAGTTGGTGCTAGACCGACGGTTGCGATACTTTCGTGTGACGCCAGGTGGTATTTCGTCGATGATGTCGATTTCTGGTGGCTGGGCTATGGGCGACTACGTCGCCAGCTTCAACAGCAACGACGTGATAGAGATGGACTTCTATGCTTACCAAGAAGAGAGCTCGGCAGCACGATATTGTGGTGGAGACCAGATGAACAGCAAAAACAACCATAACGACTTCGATCCCATCACGCGCGTACGTCGCCTCAGAATGACGCTTTCATTGGAGGAGAACATCAACGTAACCACTACAGATCCGCAAGATCTGTTCATAGTTTTCCACGGCATCGTCTCCGATGCATCACACGCGATGCCATCCAGTCATTCCCGGAGTCAAAACGGCTCTCGGTTCTACCTTTCGGAAATGTCGGCTGCGGAGCGATCCACAGTGCTGAGAGAGCTTCAGTGGACTCCCCAAACTGAAATCAACGGTGGCTACGTTGCTGTCCCAGCTACTTCAAGAGGCTCTGCCCATTCCAGTTCAAGCGGCCACAGTTCTTCTATTCATTATCATTGTGGAATAAATGAATTTAGTGAGAACTAACTAAGTGCGAACTTTATCGCAGTGGAAGCGTCATCCGTTGCTTCTGGCTATCGCAATTTTGTGTCTTGCATGGTTCTGTGAGAATGGTCCAAATGGCTCAATCAGTGGCACGAGCGAAAATGGACACGATGGTCAAAGGCCGCAGCAGCAACATAACTTGGATGGTTCGTTTGTATCAATACTACCGCGGCAATAAAGAGTCGAGTTGGAGCGCACATGTTCTTGGCGGTTATCCGCGTTTCGAACTTAAGCAGGAAATCGCGTTGGGCATCACAATAATTAAGATAAGTTGTTGCTAGCTCCTTCAGCACAGTCGAAATTCGGACACGTCGCTGCCAAATACACCATAGTCACCACGAGATCTGATCTTAGAGATCACCACAGCTAATGCACACTCAAATATATAGCAGGAAAAGCAATGAATGCACGACTTTGTCTTTGGATTACGATTAGCCGACAGGGCAAAACCTTTTCGACTGGGCATCGATAGTCACGGGATCTGCCACCTATGAAGAAAAGTAGAATTTGAAATGATTGATACGATAAGTATGCTCCCCACAAAAAACAACAACGCTGAAGAACACCCTGTTGAAGTTGCAAACTTTAACTACGGCATAAGTATGCGTTTTGATGGGTCATCGTCTACTTAAACTATGCAGCCCTCGTAACCCTATATCCTGTCCAACACGTTCAAGACCTCCTCATCAAAACACTTCCAAACAACCTCTAATACTACATTCCCTGTCATCCCCATTTTAAACGTGGTCCACACCAACTCCTCATTCCAGCGATGCTGCTGTCCATCTGTTTTGCGAGCGTAGAGTCAGTCAGTCAGGCAAAAATGCACAGCCGCAAAGGAGCAGCAGGCCAAGAAGCCACACATCCTTCCTCGACCCTCCCGACACACCATTTCCTGACCTAACGAACTTTAACTGTGATCCTCCCAAACGAAACCGTCATGGAAGCTGCGGACATGTCGCCCCAAGACCTGCCCCGGCCTTCGCACATGCTCAACTCGCGTTTCTCCAATGAGGACCACTACACGCGTGGCAGCAACTGCTCCAATCTGGGGGCCTCCCAGGGCTTGGGCTCGTCACAGGGCCCGCGACCCTCCATGATGGCTTCCGTTCTGCGGCCGTCAGCCATGCTGCGCCCATCCGTGGTCACAGACCTCAGCAACAACTTTTCTGAAGCGAAAATTCACGATGCACACGCGCAAATTTTTTCAAGTGACGTGTTGATGGAGGGCGAGCTGACGAAAAAGGGAGAGAGCGGGCTGCAGACGTGGAAGAATGTACGTGTACGTAACTAACTATCTACCGGTATTGTTAACATGTGTAGGTAGATAGATGAAAACGAGGTTTTGAGGTACTTAACTTTTTGTTTTTGATGTTTTTTAGCGGATCTTCGTGTTGCGAGGCCAGGAGTTGTCGTACTATACTATTGATAGTAAACAACGGTATGGTGCGTTGAAAGGCGCGTGGTACATTGCCGGCGCCACGGTGGAGCGACTGGACAATTCGTCGTTCACGCTCAAGCTCGCCAATGGCAGTACTCGAGCTTTAAGTGCTCGAACGTGCAAAGTTTGATGGATTGGATGACGGCTATTGCTGTCGGTGCTGAAGCACATATTGTGGAACCTACGTCGGACCTTTCAATGGTCGACACTGGCCGCACCACGCACGTGATTCTGGTGCGTCACGGCCACTATGCCAGTTCGCAAACCCCGACGGTGGATTTGCACGGCCCTTTAACCGACTTCGGGGTGCAACAAGCTCGTGCCACGGGCAGGTTTTTACACGACTATTTGTCGCAACGCATGGTGTTGAAGCGGTTCCCCACGTTCCCAGTGTATCACAGTGGCGTTCGTAGAGCAATGGAGACCGCCCAACGCATTGGGGATGCGTTCCCTCGTGGCACGATCCAGTTGAGAGAGAACAAACTTTTCCGTGAGGCCTGGCCTGGCAATCCGTTGCCGAACGGCAACCGTCAGCAATTGGCGAGGGAAAAACTTGACAACATGGTGTCGGACTGCGCTCGATTGAAAATGGCGTACCGCACCATGTTCCGTCACTTAATTCCTGAAGACCTCGAAATGGACGAGAGGGCGTTAAACGAGGAGGATAAGAAGCGGTACGCCGATACTTTCGGTGTTCGCTCGACACAAACCCGAGCGAACGACCGATTCCGTGTCGTGGTGTGTCACGCCAACATCATCCGTTGGTTTGTGTGCAAGGCACTGGGGTCGACCCGGACGGAACGTGGGGTCGTATGCGCTACAATCATTGCGGGCTCACGGCGCTGGAGATCGACACTGTCGGGAATGTGCAGCTCACGTACATGAACCAGACCGGCCATTTGGAGACGACCCAGTTGTCGGAGGTGTAGTGGCGTTGAGACTCGTTACGCCCAATGTAGTGATGTCGACACCCCGAGATTGGTGGTTGTAACGGAGGCCTTCGACTGGTCGACTCGTTTTGTATTCGTTGCATCGAGCCCTGCTGTTAGTGAAGGTGAACGCTAGCTGATTTACTTGATTGAATTCCTTGTGCGATGCTTGTCTTAGCGTTCTGTCCACATCACGGGGCTGTGCAGCACCCTCATCTTTTGGAGCCATACCGTTGCATGCCAGAGAGATCGTCGTCCTGCATTTTGCACTCAACACTGAGGACGACCACTGTCGCGTTCTAGAGGCTCGAATGGAGCCCTTAACGCATTGCGGTGTGTGGGACGTTCAACTGCGATCTATCGTCACCTCTTGCCTTAATGGATTTTATCATTTGCCACTGCGACTCCCATAGCTCACAACCAGCAAAGCCATCCATTTGTGCGCTCATGGGGTCAGCAGTGGCAGTAGCAGGGTGCTTTGCACCGCGGTCGTGCCACTGCTCTCGATGGGTGTCCTGCGCCCACCGCGCGAAAAGCGCCGATAACCGTAGACTAAGATGCAGACATTGACTTGCAACGGATTACTCCGACTTCATGGTCATGTTATGCTGGACGAAGCCACGCGGGACTTTAAATCATCGTCCCTCGGCCATTTTACCCATTGCAGAGAGTGTGAAATGACAGCATTGTAGTCAAAATGTCCAGTAGACCGAGTCTGCCTCTGGTCCTCGCTATCGCCGATGTCTGAACTTCGAGGCTGTCCAAATGCTCCTGGGTGTTTATTGGAATGCAAGCCAGGCCTCCAAGATTTCCAGGTGGGCTCAGCTTCTGCCATCCACCGAGCACTGGAACGAGGCAGTAACGAGACCCAACCCAGCACCCCAGTCATGCCACTCACATTTCGTGTCGAGACTGCAGAAGCGGAACCCCAACATTAGTGTCCTGCATCCCATCCATTGAGCTTTTGCCTCGTCGAACGCAGTGCATTCGAATCGACACCAACGCACTAACAAGAATGAAGATGCCGATCGGAGTGCAAGACACCCCGGAAGCTCTTTCGCCTGAAGAGACTGCGGCTCTACTCAGCATGAGCGACGGTTTTGTGCAGGAAGCAGTGCACATGTCGAGACACTACGCCGGCTGCTCGCGCCATCCGAAAAGCATTGACACGGTCCGCTGGAAGCGAGTGAACCGTGTTCGCGACCTCACCATGTACACGGAACGTCGGGCACGCTGGAAACTCAACAACAAACGACAACTCGGCACACGGTTAGCAGATTCCAATCGCGGGGTCGACAGTTCACTGCTGCCAGCCACGCTGCTGGTTGGCACATTCCCAGGTGACCTCGATTCCGTCATGTTTGGACTGCAAAGCTCTACAGAGGACGCCACTCGGTTGCGCGCTTCGTACCTCGGTGTTAGTATGATGGATGAGAAAGTCTTGGCAGCGCCATTGGAATCTCCCAGTTTGGAGGACCCCTTTCGTTCGTGTACATTGAGATGGAGAGGCGTTCGTAGTACTTCACGAAAGCTCTTCTCGTCACGATCAGTAGAGACCGTCTACATCGAGTCCACAGGCATCACACAGCTCGGTAATGGCGAGCGAATCGGCTATGAACTGCTTCAATCTGTAGACGTCCCAGGGTTCGGAGCGGTTTGCAAGAGCAAGACACAAGCCGTCATCTCGTACTGCTACGTGTATCGCCAGCCATCTCCCGACGTAGTGGAAGTGTTCATGCTGGGTTCTACCTCTCGCGATGGTGTGTTGCTTGGAGGTGCATTGGCCAAGATGCACAGTCTACACCGACTCATTCGTTGCGCCGAGCGCAAGAAACTCGCGTGGCTGCTGAATGCCAGCGAACCGACCTTAGCCAACACTAAGGAGGGTGGCTGCTGCGCCGAGTGCTTCCGGACCTTTGGAGTTTGGCCGTATCGTGCTGAACGACTATGCAGCCTTTGCGACGAACGGGTGTGTGCAAGCTGCACAGGATACCGCCAGATGCACTTCGCGTCGCCATTTCGACCCAAAATCACTCGAACCAAGCTCGCCTTCTGCGGTCGCTGCCTTCAGCACGCCGACGAGATGAGTGCTGCGACTGTGGCTGCTTACGAAGCCATGGATCGAGGTGTAGACTTGGACACCTTTAACAGCTCGGAGTTCCTCTCACACGCGTCGTCCAAGTGGATGAGCCAATGCGTAGACGACGACGACCTTGCCATGACCATCCTCGGCGACTAAAGAACAAAACACAAAAGTTGATCCCCGTCGGAAGGGATCAACATCACACCCCGCAGCTTCACAGCCCCACAGCTTCATGACCCTCTTGAACATCTCGCATCTAACTCAACCAAATTTTATACGAATAGTGAGCTGCACTGCACTGTGTTCCCTACCTTGTGAGTTGTGTTACTGTTCACTGAATTCCTGACGTCCCAAGCAGTGGATGCCTGTGCGCCTTGTGGAAATGCACACTCGCATCATCCATCGCCGCACAGATGAGCAGCACGAGTGCCATGTCCACTCCAATGGCCGTCTCGACGTGGTACGCGTTGCCTCCGAACGTCGTCATGCGGTTGCTCGCCGGTCGATAAATCTTGGCGATCGGCTCTCTTCGACCGCCTCGTCCTCGCTCCAAATACAAAACTGCTGCCCGCTGTCTCCACATACCATGGCACCCGATCTTGCTCTTGCCTCCTGTATGCGGGTCCTCGACCTCTGCTTCGAGCGGTTCTCCTCTCCCCGGCACGAATTTGATCACCAACGTCGTCAGTACTTTGGTACTCGGCTGTCGACGTTTGCCCAGACACACTTGGTAGCTCGCTGCGTCCGAGTCACTGGTGGGCACCAAATGGGCCACTGGGATGCCATACTCGTCCAGCAGCCACTTGGTCGTGCCGTCTGCTGGTTCTCCCTCAATTGCAGGCATAACTCGGAACAGAACTCGACCAGACTCGACCTCGCGAATCGCGTAGCCGTTAATGTCGATGGTGTGTGTCCAAAAGTTGTCCGTGAGCTCCAATGTGGTGACTCGACGGCGACTGAAGCGCGGGTTCACGACGAACGGGAACTTCCATTGCGCTGCCAAGGGCGTGGCCAAGAACTTTTGCATCGACAGCGCCGTCCCCATAGTTGGTGAAGTGGTTTTTTGAGTATTGTGGACAATGTTTTTGCCGTCGGACTCGTTGGGGGAGTGAGTGATCTGCCTGGATAGACACAAAACGGAGACCTGCGGGAACGCATTGATATCGTTAATCGTGCTGGTCTCACATAACACGGCAGTGCACTCAGTACCTGTACGAACGGATCGAACGTGATTTCGACTGGGCAAAAGACGCCAATTCTAAATGGGAGACTGCCACTATGGGGTGGGTGAGTGAACGCTCCGCTGTGACAGGTTCATTGCGGACAGCGTCGGAGCTGCGGCCTCAGCGGCTGGCGGCAGCTAAATGTACATGTGCCTAGATAAGAGCCAGTAAGTAGAGAGTCAGACACGTGCCTCTACGCCGACTACCGCAACATCAGCGCCGAACTCGTTTGCACGACGCTGCAGCTTGCTTGTACAGTGTATTACATGCATGTAATATGCATGCACTGGTGTCTATCGGCTCTAGAGTATCACTTACTAATACTGACGTTGAAGTTGCCTTTTTCAGTGTGGTGGGTCACAAGTTCAAACTCTCACCATCGTGTAGGGATGTGAAGTCCCTTTGAGCCATCAGATTGAGCGATAGTCCCCCGAAAACGGACAGACAGACCGTTTGAGAAAACGAGAACTCGCTCGGGTTTTGCCGTTCCAGAAGGAGGGCGCAGGAATGTGAAAGCATCGTGTGAGTGACGGTCTAACAGCAACAGCAAGGGGACAGAGGTGGCAAAGGCGGTGATCATTGGCGGAAATCCACCGCAACGCCACGTCACTTGCCCTGATTGAAGCAAACGGATCTCGATCCATTAACCATGGAAAAGTGGGAGGTTTCGTCCTCGAAAAGCAAACGGGAGGCGGTTTCAGTCTTTCGGAGGACTTCAAAGCTTTTGCTTTCGTTGCGTGCGTGGTTGTCGCCCCGCTGTGCTTGCTGTGTGGTTGCAAAGTACGAAAAAGGGGGCGTTGGGGAGTTGCGCCAGAGTCCAGCTGCGGGCGAAACCCCTTTTTCAAACCCTCCTATCCTGTTCACTCGATCCATCGTTTTCCAGAGGGTTCTGTCCGTGATTGGCCACTCTCTTGAACGGAGGTCGTTTCCCTTCGTGTCTGTGTTCATTCGATCGTACTATCCGTCGGCTCCATTCACCCCGTCTTGGATCGCTCCCCTCGAGAAGCGGCCAGCCCCAGCCAAGAGAACCGGCCAGAATCCGATTTGCGCGCAAGGCCCAAGTCCCCGTTCTTCCCCAGTCTTTCCCCCAGTTACTCTCCCGCACGATGGACCGCGACTCGCTGGTGTTCCTGGCCAAGCTGGCCGAGCAGGCCGAGCGCTACGACGAGATGGTGGACCACATGAAGGCCGTGGCCAACAACCACAACGTGGAGCTCACGGTCGAGGAGCGCAACTTGCTCTCGGTGGCCTACAAGAATGTGATTGGCTCACGTCGCGCGTCGTGGCGCGTCATTTCGTCCATTGAGAACAAGGGCGACTCAGAACGTTCTGAACACATCAAGGCCTACCGCCAGAAAATCGAAGGCGAGCTCGTGGACATTTGTAACGACATTCTGACGATCATCGAGAACAATCTGATTCCCAACTCTTCATCTGAGGAGGGCAAGGTGTTCTACTACAAGATGAAGGGTGACTACCACCGTTACCTGGCCGAGTTCCAGGTGGACGACGAGCGCAAAGAGTCGTCAGACAAGGCGCTCGAGAGCTACAAACAGGCGTCCACGATCGCCATGGCGGAACTGCCTCCCACGCACCCTATTCGCCTCGGGCTGGCTCTTAACTTCTCGGTCTTTTACTATGAGATTCTCAACTCGCCCGACCGCGCCTGCAACTTGGCCAAGCAGGCCTTTGATGACGCCATCGCCGAGCTGGACACGCTCTCGGAGGAGAGCTACAAGGACAGCACGTTGATCATGCAGCTGCTGCGCGACAACTTGACGCTATGGACGTCGGACCAGGAGCCCGACAATGCCGACGCCAACCAGGGCGACATGAACGTGCAGGACGTGGAGTAGGCTGCGAAACGTTGCGTTGCTGACTCAGGGATGGGGCAGTAGTGCCCTTCCCGAGTGAAGGGAGGGCCGGACGGCGAAGGGACGATAAAAGAAGCGGCCGTTTCACGAGAGGACGCTGATGGATACGAGAGGCCGCACAAGTGCAGAAGCTGCTTTTGGAGCGGTTGCGCTGGGTTGTTGGCCTCCTTTCCGTTGGAGTCTGGTGGAACGAGCTGGTTTCGTTTTGGAGCCTTTTTGGTGTCTGGGGTAGGCCTCAACCTGAACGTCCCGTGCTTAATATTGGTAGATAGAAACAACCCTCAACTCTGAGAAATCAAGACTGTCTCCCTGTCTTGCTGGCTTCGATGCTGTGGTTGTTGCCTCACTAGTTGATGGAGTGAGCTTGTTTCTGCAGGGCATTGACTTTTCAGAAAAGTCGACGCTGCCATGTTGCGTGAGATCTTTTGCAGGATCGTGGTCGTCCTACCCTCCTCTCATTGTACACGCTAACTCGGATACTACATATGTAGTACCAAACTCCTACTGAAAGCTCATACTGCTCATTTTCTATAGACATCAAGTACTAGTAGTAGTTCTACATGACGGAGTGGTGACTCGATACGAGCCCAGCAAGAAGGGCAGGCTCTCGACGTGCAAAGTGGTAAACACCGGCATCATCCTTCGTCAAGCATAAATGTTTATTCATGTTTTCCGAGCCAGGGTTAAGAATGTGCCTCGTGGCTCGGGGTTGGACCGAGTGTTTTCCCTCTCTGTTCCTTGTGCGCTCGCACCAACCTCGCTCGTTTCCTTACTATTACACCCCAGTCTGCATGACGCGTATTCTAAGCGCAAACAGCCTCAGCTGATGACATCCGAAATGAAATCCGAGTCTTTCGGTTGGATTCGAATTTGAAATCCGGCGCCAAAAACAAACAAAGAGCGATGCTCAATGCTGCGATCGACACAGCGAACTTGCATCGTCGTCCAATTGAAGTTGCGATCAAAGAGAACACCCACCAGTCTTGAATTACGTGTCATCCTTAGATTGCACGCGATAGTGTTGTGCAATGGCGACGAGAATGGAGATTGAGAAGTGGAAGGCGATGACAATTGACCCATGTTTCATAACATAAAACGCATCTCTAACGAGGACTACACGTACTTTGTTCAGTTGGTCTGGGAGTGCACGTTGTACTCCTGGAAGTGTGTTTGGCAGTAGTTCTGTGTGCGCTCATACGCCGGCTTCGAGCAGTTGGCCACCTGGCAGCGCTTCCCGCCGCCATGAGCCCAGCAAAACCGTTCGACACGGAAATCGTATCGCAGCTCTCGAACGAGCACACTGTGCCACCACCGTGCGACCAGCACACGCCCTTGGACTTGGCTCGGTTGTTGCAGTCGGGCACTTTGCATCGCACCCATCCACCGTGCTTCCAACATCGTTTGGCGTGCTTGGCTCGACTGGTGCATCCGTCGACGGAGCAGAACTTGCTCCCCTTCCGGGCGGTGGCACCACCCGCAGCTTCTGACGTGGAAGCTGTCGGTGTGCCGTTCAAACTTCGGTTGCGTTTGACCACGTTCAAAGTATCTTCGGTCTCGGAATCGGAATCGGAGGAGGAGAGGATGAAGGAGAGCGCCGACTTGTCCTTGGTATCGGCAGTGTTGGTGATACCACTTGTGTTTTCGGATAACTGTAGCTGGTGTTGCATGAGGAAGTATGGAAGAGTGCGCGATGCTGGTGATACCGTGGGCCCAGTTGCCAAATTCCGGAATGGGTCGATGACCTGCACGGCGTTGGGTGTGATGATGTTGCTTGGGACGAACGAAGTTGTGGGCTGCGTCAACGACAGCTTGTCGCGCGCATCCATTGGAGACCGAAAGAGAGTGTGTGGCAAGATCCTCGTGATGGCCCGCAGCGAAAACGGACAGGCGAACGAGCTTTCTCGCTTGCAGAGAAACGTGAGATGAGGTTCCTCCAAGTCGGCTGCTCTCGGTGTCGCTCGATCGGAAGGTGTCAAATGCCAAATGCGACTGCTGCGCACGGTGTGGGACGTGGCGAGATTTGACAACTGACGGATGGCGATCGATCGGAGACTTGTCTGCTGGCAGCTTTCAGGTCGGATTATGTCGCCGAGGCTGCCACCGAAAGAGAGAGCGAAAGGCGAGAGGGGCTTCGTGTGCCGGACTCGCTTCGAGACGCGAGTTTACCAAGTGGCACTGCCACTGGCAAGTGCGTTCGTAAACCCTCACAGCAGGGCCAGCCACCAGCGGCGTGCCCCGAAAACAGCTTGCAATGTACTTACGAAGTACTAACACACAGGCTGTGGCACAGCGTCTCGGGGCAGAGGCACTTTGACGTCGTTGTCGACGAGTCGTCGAGCATCGACAATTGCTCCGTCCCTGCCTTTGGGCTTTCGTGCGGAAAAGCTGTCGAGAGTCGAAGCAATCTCGACGCACGTGACATGTTGTGGTAAGCATCATCAAATTACGGCAGGTCAGGCACAGGTCAGCAATAACGTCTTCACGCCATGTCATGTCGTGGCAACCGCTGCCTGGCATGAAGAGCATTCACGTGATCGAGTTCCGATGCGTGTCGATGATACCCTGCCGATGAAATTGATTTTTTAGGCGTTGTGATCCCTCATACGTGCAAACCAAATTTTGGTTGTAACCTTGGCCTGCCCGCCCTTCTCCTCGAGGATCACAGTAAAGATGCTGCTCCAGCTTTCTACTTACCGATCTTTTGGATGAGCGATGAGGCAAGGCGGACATCGTTGATAAAGCAGCAAAATTGAGCTTCAGTGAGCGCTTACAGTTTGTCTTTCAGTACCAGGTACTGGTAAAAAGCAAGGATTGCAGCGACGTCAGTCCTTTGTAATCAACTTTTGTCGTCGATTTCGATTCCCTTATCACAAGTCAGGACGCACATGTACAGTAGTCATAAAATCTTTATGCGCAAACACCGAGCACGTCTGGGTCCCGCTGCACCACCATCCGGGTCTTTTGTTGTGGCTCCGGAGATTACGGACACCTGTGCGTTTTGTGAGATAGTTTGCCAATCTAGGCAAATCGCTGGCTCGTGAAAAGGAGTACATGTAGCGGCAGCGAGCACTGAATGCTCTGCCGGAGGGTGAACTACAGTTCACTGACTGCGTCGAGGCAGTCAACAACCGACCTCCCATCTTTAGATGCTACGTGCGATCTGCTAATTCGTACACTTGGTGCACTGCAGTGGGGCCCTTTACGTCGGCGACCGGATGGATCATCAATTTAGCCTCTACGTTGAGTCGTAGTCAGCAAAACACAACACCGAGATGGCATCAAGCAAGCTATGCACGGCTCCAGCGTCAGCTGGCTGTGACGTGCGAGTCTTCCTGGACGAAGTCAGGCTTTGGGCGCTTGTGATCGCACAGTATCTCGCACGCGCCGAGTCCCTCTTTATCTCCCATATGCTCTCGGGCGTTCCCCACCGCAATGCCTGACTCACGCGGTGATCACCGTGGTTAGAATCGACAACGGCGAAGGAGACGAGTGATGACTGCGAGTGCATGCGTCGGACGTTCCACCCCTGCCTATCCAACGCGAAGCAAGCAGGAGGCAATAAGCTTGTAGCGAAAATCTGCCAGCCGAGGCTCGAGTTGCTCGTTACTGCAAATTGGCAGCTCGTCTCTGGGGATCATGTAGCGTTCCGACATTCCAGCAGGTCTCGAGGGTCGTATTTTGCACCGCGGTCAACGACGATAAGGTTTTCGGTGGCAACGATGAGCTGAGGCGGGATGCAACGCCGTGCACTTGTGAGTCAACAACCAAGGCCTAGTTCCTGGTTGATTGCGTTGGTAGCAGCAACGCCGACAAGAACGTGTCGCACAGTAGCTTGAATTCACCGAGTACTCTCTTTCTAGCTTCGGGTCTTTGCCAATCTCTTCGGTACGAAAGTTAAGGCAACACCGTAAATATGCCGTCATTCGTCCTATCTCTCGTGGGTCTGTCGTATCGGCGATTGCGGACGCCGCACTTTGTCGTGATGCGGCGTCAGCGCTACAAACCGAGATGTTCGGTGACGCAGACAGAGCCGTCAGCTTGGGGCGGTGATTGCAGTATCTCGGCAATCCATTCACAAGTGCGATCTCGAGGTTGAATGGACCAGTTGATGAAGGCGACGCAGACGCAGGGGAACGCTGTCGGGATCGGTTGCGGGGGCCTGTTCAACGAGAAGTTGAACGCAACTTCGAGCTCAAATGGCGTCTCGTCGACATGGATCTCAGGATTTGCTCGCCACTGTGCGTTTTTGAAGAGCGTCACCGTTCTCTACACCTTGTTGGGTCCCCACCAGCGTCCGCAAGAGTCCTCGCATTGGGGCGATGCGTAAATAGATGATTGAGATGCTGAGCATTATGCTCGGCCGCAGCTTATGACTTGCTTAAGCTTTTCAAGCCAACAAGCAATTCCGAGGCAACAACCGCTTAGGAAAAAGCTTAACGTGTTGCAGCTCGACCTTCGTGCTACGTTTGCGCGCTGTGGTCGATTGCAGCAAACGCGGCAGCCTGGTAGGCTTCCTATCATTTTATTAAGCTTGATGAATAGATGGCACAGGGCATAGTGAATAAGGGGTCCTTTTGTTTACATGCATGAATATCTAACACTACACTGATTGATGGAGTTTTGTTAGCTCGTTTTGGAGCCCAGTTCCTCGAAATGAACCTGGCAGTAGTTCTGTGTGCGCTCATACGCCGGCTTCGAGCAGTTGGCCACCTGGCAGCGCTTCCCACCGCCATGAGCCCAGCAAAAACCGTTCGACACGGAAATCGTATCGCAGTTCTCGAACGAGCAAACCTTGCCGCCACCGTGCGACCAGCACACGCCCTTGGACTTGGCTCGGTTGTTGCAGTCGGCCACTTTGCATCGCACCCATCCACCGTGCTTCCAGCATCGTTTGGCGTGCTTGGCTCGACTGGTGCATCCGTCGACGGAGCAGAACTTGCTCCCCTTCCGGGCGGTGGCACCACCCGCAGCTTCTGACGTGGAAGCTGTCGGTGCGGCGTTCAAACTGCGCTTTCGTTTCGCTGCAACTCCCGCACTGGTAGATCGTCGCTTCCTGGGGTTCACCTCGTCCGGTTCTGACTCGGTATCGGAGGACGACAAGATAAAGGAGAGCGCAGATTTATCCTCGGTAGCGTTGGTTTGTTTGCTCGAGTTTTCCGAGTCCTGTCGTTGCTGCTGCATCACGATGAGACTTGGCAGACAATGCGCGACGGGGGACACGGTGGGTGCGAAAGCGAAATTCGGGACTGGACTGGCGGTGAAGGGGGTCAAAAACACTGGGTACGTTGCCACGAAGCTGCCGGGCACCACCATCGGAGAAAGAGAGACCCGTTTCAATGACTACAGTCGACAAGTTTGACGTCTCTGTGTCAGGAAGGGGTCGATTCAAAAGTGATACCGAAGAGGGAAGCGAAAGTTGACAACTGCTGCCTAGACGAGTGAGTGGCTTGGATTATGTCGCGGATTGCACCGAAAGGCTGTCGCGCGACAAGCTAAGAGCGATAGAGAGGGGGATCCGGTCTCACCTGCTGCCCCGTTGCTGACTGGGCATCACCCGAAGCCACCAACTGGTTGCAGCGTTTCAAGTGAAAACAGCGAGGAGGGATTTGAGCAGGAGCGACGGTCATGCCTCGTAAACAGCTTGCTGGGCACTTACGGCGTGTCGGATCTCGGGGTAAGGGCATTCCGTCGAGATATCGAGCGGTTGTCAGCGAACCGACAATTGCTATGATAGTAGTAGTGAAGACTTTCGCTAAAGGTGCTGGATGTTAAGAGAGATCAAGTTCGTCGCAGACCATTCCTCGGGGACGCTGTGGCGTGTTGTCTACAGCTGTACCGATGTACTTAAATCAGGAGCTCTGGCGTCTCAGCTCAGTGCTGCCCTCTCTGTAAGCCCAAATCGAGCTTCGTCTGCGCTAGTATTATTATGTGCCGGCGTTCATCGCCACATTGTTTAAGATTGCGGCTAAGTCTCAACGATTTGACTCGAGGCTTTACCGACAATCTCTTCAACGACAGCAAAGCAAGCACTTGGGGTCGAATTGATGTGCTCATTGTTTGCGGGTCGCGCGCGAGGCACTTCTTGGTTTCTATCTTCCATGTGCAAAACCTGACTCAACCGTCCGTTGTTGGCAAGTGCAAAACGCAGGCAGAGCAACACATGGTCCCCTTTGCCTCAGATGCACCATCGCGTGGCACGGTGGATTTAAGCGGTCGGAAACAGCCACGCGATGGGCTCGCGGTGCCAATTGAGCTGGTCCACCCTTAGATTTTACAAGTAGAGCTGCACCAAAATCTACTTGTACATGTAGCAGAGCTTTGGCCGCTGTGCTTCAAACAAATGTTTAGGAATGGCATCCTCGCACGAACATGTAGAGGGTATGATATCATTGATAGGGGTGCATGAAGCAGACCTGACTCAGCACGCTGAGTCAGGTCCAGAGACAACGATCGCAATGCATTCTGTGGTGCAGGAGGGCTCTTTCTTACTTCAATCAGTAGCTGCGAAGTTCCCGAGCAACAAGAATCAATCGTGGCTTGAACAAAAGGGGAATGAACCTGCAGCGTTGTCATGCCAAAGACACCGAGCAGAGCTTTATCCCCATCTGTTGCAACGGTCTCCGATCTATGATTTAGCTGCTGGCAGTCATCACAACCTTCGTGACCTCGTAGTTTATCCGACGCAACGATCATCGACGGCGCCTATCTGCAGTCTCCGCTTGTCTTGTCGCAACAAGTCAGGCGAGAGCATCTGCAGCACGCGGTGATGATCACCGAAGTCTGCTTTGCGCTGACAGCCAGCCATTCACTTGTCCTCGTCCAACGCTGCATGGACCAGCCCGTCGGATGACGCAACGTGAACGGATCGTTTTCAACGATTCGTTGATGCCGATGCCACGACGGGCTTCATCGAGGAGCAGCAATTCATCCTACAGCGCACAAGCATGGTGCCAATTGTCTGACAAAGGGGCATGGAATCCCATCTCACTTGCTCGACATGCATATGACCTAAGTTTTCATTGAAGCAGCACATTGAAAATGTGCTGTTGTTGGATTTTCAGGTGGTAGATCTCGTGCCGCGTAGCTGTCCACAAAAAGCTACTCCGTGAACGCGGGCAGCAAATTGCTGAGCAACGAGTGCAAGACGCGCAGAGAAGCTTCAACTGTGGAACACCGCGCCATGGTACTGGAATCAGAGTTATGTACGAAAATGGGGAGAAATTGTTTGTTGCGTGGAATCGTTGCAACATTAACTGGTGCGCGCGCCGCGTTCGGGTGGTATGCTTAGATTAAAGAGTTAAACAAAGTTTCGTCTACCCAGGAATTTTTGCTGCTCCACCAAACCCAAACACACCAACTCGTCTCGCAGCCTCATCTCTTAGGTTTGGAGTTTTCACACTGACGCGCAGTGCGTGTGAATGTACAGCACAACAACGATAAGTATTGGAAAGGAACTGTTGGTCTGCGGTGTTGAGTTCGAGTTGATATCTCTTATTCGCAATGTCAGTCACCGGTGTTGGAAATTTCCATTATCTGGGTGAGCAAAGTGAAGGAGGCATTCACTGAGTCGTGAACGTCGTGAATCAAGCCTCACGTGAGTCACGATTGATATCTTGGTGATGGTCGTCATGAAGATGAGATAACATTCGCTGAAAACTCTGTTTCACGTGAATGTACAACAGAAAAATATATCTGTGGAGTATCGCTGTTATTCAGGCAATAGGCGTGGCTTTCATCAGACGGAAGGCTTCCTCACTTGCATGATACCATGTACATGTGAGGATACGAAACTCGCCCAGTGCTTTCGTTCACGTGCCACCGAAGGAAAAGCACATTGAAAGTGCGTATGAATTTTCGAGGCAGAAGCCGCGCCACCAGCAATAGCACCACATCTTGCGCTTGATACACGTGCTCACCATAAAAGAGGTATCCGGTGAGTAAAATAGCTTCAACTGTGGAGCACCGCATACCTTTATGCGTAATGTACGCGATGTCGGCGCAGTCTGTGAAGAGATTGGAGAACGCGGTGCCGAGACAATGTCGCTCAAAACTTGTTAATACTGGTCGTGACTTCCCATTAAGACGAATACCGAGCTTCGGGTTTGATGGCTCATTTTTAGGTGGTTCCGGCTTAACTGCGTACCCGAAGCGGGACATTCTAGGTCGACGAATAGGTCGTCCCATATTCAGCGTTTTCAGGTGCTCGGTAGCATTCGCCGCTGCGTCTTGTGGCATAATGGACCGCATGTTTAGCCCAGACTTGCTTTCATCAATTTCAGCCCTGCGAACTTTCCAGTGAGTGTGCTTCTGAGTGATATACGAGACGATTCCGGCAGCGGCACCTAATGCAAGCGAAGTCGTAATTGCCACTAGTACTAAATTGTACTTAAACACGATACACGAGTCGCTGAGGTTGCACGTAGCAGCACCTCGTGCATTCGTTTTCCGCAAGAGCTCGCCATTGTAGTTCAGAATCAACAAGACAGAAGTTTGGCGAATAGTGTACAACCCATACGTTGTGCAAACTGTGATGAAGACCTGCATGGTCTCCACGTGAGTCGGAAATGACGAGCGAGTTCCTGTTCCCCTGACCGCGACTTCAGCAAATTGACAAATGAATAGGAGAAGGCAAAGAAACATAGAGCCAAGTTGGTGAGAGCCTCAGTCGTCAGTGTGCCCGTGGCGAGTCCCAAGTAATACAAGTCAGAGCTTGTGATCAGGTGGTACATGATTTGGACGAGATAGATCACTTGCATGCGGCCATTTTGACACCGGTACGCCCATATTTGAGTTAGCAGGACGGATCGTTTGTGGGACATCACTTGGTAGAGGCTAATAATTCCCATCACGAGCATTTGCGCCACGACAATTCCAGGAAGCATATTGAGTTGAACGCTATCGGCAAAGCGACTTCTAAACGCGTTAATAGACATCGTAAGACTGCCCTCAAGGCTTGGGTCCTCTCTTAACATTTCCCAGAGTGAATTGTAGTAGTTGTGCACGCAGACGTCTCCAGTCGAGCACACAGGTATATCATCAGGGGTTGGCACCATCAGACCGTAGTTTACCCAGTGTTTGTTGATTGTGCACGCGTCTTCAATGTAGATGCCGGTCATATTTACTTCGCAAACACGGCAGCCACCGTAATAGGCATGTAGCAGAGGCTGCAACACACCTTCAGGAACCCCTGCTGCTGCTATGGTTCTCGATGGTCGTGGTAAGCTGCTGTCGAATCCATACGGGAACAACTTGAGGATCTCTGGCACGACAGCAAGAATATCAATTCCATCCGTCGCAAGAGCGAGCTTTGAACCTACGAGGCCGCTATTCAACACATTGGGTCGGCATTCAGTTCTTTCAGGAAAAATGGTGAAGTCTGCGACCGATACGGCGGAGAACTCGGTGCTGCCTCCCACTCCTGCGAACTTGAAAAGATGTAAATGTGCTTCAAGAGCCCACGCTGTCAGGCACTCAATGACAGTCTCGATTGCAAGTGTGACCTCGAGAAGAGCTTGTGGGGTCACGGAGAGGTTTAGCGTCTCAACAATATCCACGACCATCTGCGGTGTGCCCTTGATTGTAGTAATAGTGGATCCCCAATTATCCAAGCCGCTCATGCACACGGTCCCGTCGGTCTCCAATCTTTTCCCAAGAGCGAGTGCCTCAGGGTTCAAAGTCGAGAAGTCCCAGTTCTCCATCGTGTACAGGTTTTCAAACAGTGGTTTACTCATGATCGCCTCACTTCCGAAGAAAGACATTTGGTAGACACTTTTCAGACAACCAATATTGCAGTCGAGACAAGCACCGATCATTACTGCGTCCTGTGCGCTGAAGGCTAAGTAGCTGTCCTTGGATCCGATAAACATTTTAGCTGGTGCGAGGTAGTCGGTGGCTCGAAGACCATCAAGAGCATGATAGGAGCTACCACTACTCGTCCTAGCACCGCCACGAAAGCCAACACTGTTGCAAATGTCATATTCGACCATCGTGCACAAATTCCGTTGCGCTGGTAGTTAGCGGTTGCTGACGCGGCGGACCCCATTCATGCTTTGGGATGTTCAGTGTCTTGGACTTGTTAACCTTTTTACAGTGACTAAAAGCATCGCGCCATCGACCACCTAATTCGAGCGACGTGTACTGGACAAGAAATCACCGCCGAGAGGTATTCTTTTCTTCTGGAAAGTCGTTGCACGCCCTGTGGCTTAACTATCATAAGACTCGAAGCGAAACGGAACGAATGACCATCCAAAAGCAAAAAGCATCGGGCCATTGACCACCTAATTCGAGCGACGTGTACTGGACAAGAAAGGCATTCTTTTTCTTCTGGAAAGTCGTTGCACGCCCTGTGCTTAACTAACTCGGGAATAGAGTCTTATCATAAGACTTGAAGCGAAACGGAGCGAATGCCCACACCTCTTGGAATACAAATACGCAAGAATCTTCATGTGCACAGCTTTGGTTGTGAGTATTTTTCTTATAGCAATCCGATTCAACATGACTTAGCAGTCAAGGCCACCCCTCGAGGGGTTAGCTCACCAACATTGAATGCCATAAAATTCTGCTCATTGACAACTTGCACTCAGTCGAAACGATGCACGTTTTGCAGATCACGCATTCTTCTCCTTCAACTTGGGTGTCAGACACGCATCCTGTCCTGCGTAATCGATCGGGCTGTTCGTTCGTGCCATAATCCATTTGACCTTGTCGAGCGTAGCAGGACCCCAGAAATATGTTCCAGCACAGCTCTACGGGAGGTCGAGTGCGCCACAACCGACACTCGGTGGCAGCTCCAGGGTCGACATTTTCTTCGTCACCGATACCGAATTCACGTCGAGCACGGTCCTTCCATTTGGATAGCAGCAGTTTGGATGTTGCAACGCAATTGCGGATGCAGCAGATCGAGCAGGTGAATATCTCGATTTCGACGGACTCACGACCGCAGGGTTCGATACGTGATGACTGTGCACCATGCCGGTGCACACGCTGTCTGGAGAATGCGCAGGTCCTTCGACGAGTATCACAATTTTAAAAAAACTGCTAGGTGCACTACACCACGGCCATGTTTGCAACGCAAGTTGTCCGTGGCTTGAAAACTTCTTGACGAGCTACTTCCCGTCCAAAAGCGCTAAGCTGATCCCTTTGTGGTGGGACTCGACCAAGATGTTGACGTCTCGCCGGCAACAGGCTCTGGCTCATGTTCTGCAGACTGTGCAGACGTTCCTGTGCACACGCCAGAATCAAGAGTGCCCAGTACTCTCCTCGGGTGTGACCTCAGAGTTTGTGCAGTTTGTGTACGGACAAGTGATTGACACCAACGACGTGTTGGCACGAGCAATAGCACGAGATGAAGTTTTAGTAAGAGCGTCCTCTTCGCGTTCAAGGAGTTCAAGTCCATGTCGACGATCAATGTCTTCGTTCATCAGTGTTGAGGAGGATGAAGAAAATGTCGACGGCGACGAAGACGTCGAGATAGAGGGCGATCTCTGCTGCAAGTTGTGTGGACTTCGTATGCCCGAGCGCAACATTTACGTGACACAACTGCGCTGTGGCCACCGATTCCATGACGAATGTGCTCTCCCAAAACTCAACGAAGCTCTACAGTGTCCCATCTGTGGCGTTCGCGATGACGACGACGGAGCAAGAGCCGAAAAGCGTATAATGTCAGTGGTAAAGCCATTCGAGGATATGTTCCCTAACTTGAATACGCCGAGCAAGACTTGATGTTCCTGCCGAAAGTGGTCTTTTGCGTTGATGTTGATATTTTACTGAGCGAAACCATGCCTTCGTCGGTGTAATAGGGACATCATCCATATACGAAATACGGCGACGACATGCTCATTTCTTGGCTAGTCCTCGTTTGGCACTAGTTCTGCTGCAATCCCCAATTTAGTTGATCGATGATAGCACATCTGCACGATGTTTTTAGCTACTCTGCTCGTACCTTATTCATTTGAGACAATACCTGTACGAGACGTAGCACATGAATGAGGACCGCTGTATCACCACCGATCAATCTCACATCCCTGCAGCGAGATGGAATCCGTACACGATGGTCGAAGGTGACACTAGGAACAGTCTTGGCTTTCGTGGCGGTGATAGGACGAGTAGTGGTAGCTCCTATCATGCTCTTGGTAGTTTTCGGAACCACCGACTACCTCGCACCAGCTAAAATGTTTATCAGACCCGAGGACAGCTACTTAGCCTTCAGCGCACAGGACGCAGTAATGATCGGTGCTTGTCTCGACTGCAATATTGGTTGTCTGAAAAGTGTCTACCAAATGTCTTTCTTCGGAAGTGAGGCGATCATGAGTAAACCACTGTTTGAAAACCTGTACACGATGGAGAACTGGGACTTCTCGACTTTGAACCCTGAGGCACTCGCTCTTGGGAAAATATTGGAGACCGACGGGACCGTGTGCATGAGCGGCTTGGATAATTGGGGTTCATTCGTCACAACGTTCACGGGGACACCGCAGATGGTCGTGAATATTGTCGACGTGCTAAACCTCTCCGTAACCCCACAAGTTCTTCTCGAAGTCACTCTCGCCATCGAGACCGTCATCGAGTGCCCTACAGCGTGGGTTCTTGAAGCACATTTACGTCTGTTCAAATTCCCAGCAGCGGGAGGCAGCACCGAGTTCTCCGCCGTATCGGTCGCAGACTTCACCATTTTTCCTGAAAGAACTGAATGCCGACCCAATGTGTTGAATAGCGGCCTCGTAGGTTCAAAGCTCGCTCTTGCGACGGATGGAATTGATATTCTTGCTGTCGTGCCAGAGATCCTCAAGTTGTTCCCGTATGGATTCGACAGCAGCTTACCACGACCATCGAGAACCATAGCAGCAGCAGGGGTTCCTGGAGGTGTGTTGCAGCCTCTGCTACATGCTTATTACGGTGGCTGCCGTGTTTGCGAAGTGAATACGACCGGCATCTACATTGAAGACGCGTGCACGATCAACAAGCACTGGGTGAACTACGGTCTGATGGTACAAGCTCCTGATGATGTCCCGGTGTGCTCGACTGGAGACGTCTGCGTGCACAACTACTACAATTCACTCTGGGAGATGGTAACAGAACTGAACGAAGGCACTTTTGCAATGGCACTCAATGTGTATCGAAATCGGTATGCAGACAAAGTGCAGCTCAGTTTTCTCCCTGGCATCGTTGTCGCGCAGATACTCGTAATGGGGGTTGTCAGCCTCTACCAAGTGATGTCCCACAAACGATCCGTCCTGCTAACTCAAATATGGGCGTACCGGTGTCAAAATGGCCGCATGCAAGTGATATACCTGGTTCAGATCATGTATCACCTGGTCACAAGCTCTGACTTGTATTACTTGGGACTCGCCACTGGCACACTGACGGTTGAGGCTCTCACCAACTTGGCTCTATGTTTCTTTGCCTTCTCCTACTCGTTTGTCAATTTGCTAAAGTCGCGATCAGGAGAGCAGGAACTCGCTCGTCATTTTCGACTCACGTGGGAGACCATGCAGGTCTTCATCACGGTTTACACTACCTACGGGCTGTACACTATTCGCCAAACTTCTGTTGTGTTGATTCTGAACTACAATGGCGAGCTCTTACGGAAAACGAATGCGCGAGGTGCTGCTACGTGCAACCTCAGTGACTCGTGCATCGTGTTTAAGTACAATTTAGTGCTGGTGGCAACTGTAGCGTCGCTGGCATTGGGAATCATTGCAGGTGTTGTTTCGTTCATCACTCAAAAGCATGCTCGCAGGATTAAAGTCAAGGAGAGCACATCTAGTCCGAACATGAGGTCCATTATTCCTCAAGATGCAGTGACTGTGCTAAACTCGAGACAGTTTTTTCGTCGACCGAGAATTTTGGCTCCGGACACGTAGTTAAGCCAGAACCAACTGGTTGTGATTCCGCGAAACATAAGATCGGCCCCACGGTGTCAAGCATTTATTTAAATGGAAAGCCGATGCCGATGTTGACAACTTTTGAGCGACATTGTCTCGGTGCACCCTTTTCCAGACTCTTTATAGACTGCGCCGATATCGCGTACATTACCCACAAAGGGATGCGGTGCTCCACAGTTGAAGCTATTCTGCTTACTGGATACCTCTTTTATGGTGAGCACGTGTATCAAGCGCAAGATGTGGTTCTCCTGCTGTTGGCGCGCATTCTGCCTCGAAAATTCATACGCACTTTCAACATCTTGTTTGTTCGATGGCTCTTGGACAAGCGCACTGGTCGCGTGTCCTATCCGCAGTCATGCACATGGTTTCATGCAAGTGAGGATGCCTTCCGTCTGATGGAAGCACGGCCAATCGCTTAAAAATATGATAAATCGAGTTTTCAATTTCGAAGCACGTGGTGTTCTAAAGCCGCAGACTAACTTGGATTAGGGTGAAGACTGTGAATTCGCCCAAGAACAGTCGGAGGATGACGGTGATGTGTGCATTTCCCTACTGGGTATCAGCAGGAGGTTTCTGGCCCTATTAGAAAGAACGGAGGTATAGGCGGATTGAATAGAATCACGGTGATGTTCATATTATTAATGAGAATGAAAAACGAGGTGGTCGCAACGCTGAGGACTTTGCATTTCGATAAACGTGACTTGCGACAATGACATTCAAGCTCTCGGCGAATACGCGTAGTAGTAACTATGCTTTGTTGTTCCTCTCTCTAAGGTGCTTTATAAGTTACAGCACGCGATTTAATAATACTCGCTTGTCATTTAAGCTCGAACGCCAACTCACTTCCTAATTCTCCCAGTCGGACGGCATCACCAGCTCTGCGTTATCCACACGAGTTCTTCACAGCCGCCATTCTTTGACTGGCGAAGTTGTCTTGACACTTTTTCCAGGACAAAAACCAACTCTGTTCATGACCTGTTTCTCATTTCACACGTTTTAAAGGTTAGCTCTTCTTTTGCTAGATCAATTCATGCAGCAGGTTCGGTGCTACCCCCATCAAAAGTCAGCTATCATATAGTTGACTTTAGTATTTTATACTATTCGTCCACTTTCGCCCTGTCCTTATCCCACTTGTGGACACAAGAGGACATTTAACCGTCAAGAAAGAGGTACTGTACCCGTTTTTGGTTCCCTCGACCATCGCTTTAAAACTCCAATCGCCACCAGTCAAAGCTCCGCAAAAGCAGTACAAAATCGGCCATGTCGGACTCGTCTTCCTCGACGTGTGTGCGCGTGTATGTGGGGGTCTACCAGCCGACGTGAAGCTGCAGGAGCTTCGTGACCGATTCGACCGCTTCGTGAGCAGCGCAGCGGACTGTAAAGTGCAGGACGTGGAGCTACCCCGACCCAAAACTGGTGACAAGTCCCAAAACGCTCGTGGCTGGGCGTATTTGACGCTACAGGGCGCAGACGCAATGCAGCAGAGCCAGAAATTGCAGCAAACCTACCACCGGACCAAGTGGAAAGGCTCCGTGCTGCGAGTGGAGACCGCCAAACCTCATTTCAAGTTGAAATTGGAGCAGGAATGGGCTGAAATGAAGCAGAAGAGAGAAGAGGAGAGAGAGAGAGAGAGAGGCAGGTTGATACAGTGGAGCCCATGAAGGTGGCAGTAAAGTTTAAAGGCAGGAAAACTAGGTTTTCAGAGGTGGAAGACGTGCAGGTTCAGGTTCAGGTGCTGGAAGAACAGGAGCAGGAGCAGGTTGAGACGGACTTTGAGTCTCAGGACGAGCAACAAGAGAATGAGGAAGCATTGGAGTCCCAGGAAGAGCAACAAGAGAGTGAAGAGAGTGAAGAGGAAGCATTAGGTGAAGATGATGTGGAGGCTTTTGTGAGGCAGATGGAGGCAGAAGCACAAGCTGAGGAGATGCAGAGTGAGAAGCCGAAGTTGACTCCAGAAGAAGTGAACGCGAAGCGCTGGCGGCGCTGGAGGCCAAGCAGCAGCGCAAGAAACAGGAGCAGGTGGTGATCCCGAAGATCGGGGACAGTGTGGGGAACAAGAAGATTACGTTCGATGACAGTGGGAATGAACAGGAGCTGGAGGAGCAGGAGGAAGCTGCCAAGGTCGTCTCGAACTGGATGGACTCGAGTGACGACGAAGATGAAGCAGATTCGGGAGCGCGCAAGACTTTCGACTTTACTGATGGTGATGACGTTGAGGCTGCTGATGCGGAGGCACAGAAGGCGTTCGCGCTTCGACCGGAATTTACGGGTGAAAGCGGTAAGAAGCTGTTTGAAATGCAGAAGCGGTTTGGAGGCGACTCTCGTTTCCGTCTGGACGCGCGCTTCTTGGAAGCAGAGGCCAACGAATTCGGCGGCAATGACGTGGGTGATGAGGGCGAGATCGGTGATCATGACGATGAGACTGTTGTCGAGCTGCAGAACTTCCTTGATGAAGAAAACTCGGACGAAGCTGCTCGTCAAGCGCGTGAAATGCAGGAAGAGGAGGCAGCAGCTCTACGTATTGTGTCAACAATGTTCCCGGAGGTAGATGTGACGCGCTTGCAGCGACGCATGCAGGATCAGCGTGCCCCCAAGGACCCACTTAAGGAGGCAGCTTGGATGGGTGAGTTGAAGCGCTACGATCCGCGGGACACTCATTCATGCCGAGTTCGAGATCCCTATGGTATCTACTTCATCAGGAGTGAACAAGGACGGCGATGTCTCTGCGGGCCTGCCCAAGAGGAAGAGAAAGAGATTCCGACAGGCGGTGATCGTTTTTCTCCACTTCGGGCAAACTGGGCAACATGTTTTCGCGTGTGCGCAAGAACTCCGAGGACGGTGAGAAGGCGAGGCTGCACTGGACGGAGTGTTTAAATTCGGTGCTGTTGCTAGCGAGACCGACAAGGATGTCGGTGCCTTCAAGCTTAGCTCGTTGTTTTCCTTCCCAGTTGGAGAGGACAAGCCGCTGGCTGCTATGGGCGAGCAACTACTAGAAGACGAACAGGACCAGCAAAACACATCAGCAGGAGATTGGCGTTTTTCCACAGATGCCCCGGAAGACGAAGCAATGGCCACGGACAGTGAAGATGGAGAGGACGCTGAAATGGAAGATGCACAGGACAATGACAGCTCTGCGGTGCCTAAGAAGCGAGCGAAGAAAAGTCTGGAGGACTTTTTGGCATTCGGTCGGACGTTCGTCGGTGGTGAAGCCGTGACGGACTGGCCCGAGCGCCGGAAGAAACTCACTGTAGACTACAAACGCAAGCGGCGTGATGCCATCAAGATGAAGAAGCGTCAGAACAAGCAGCAACACAAAGCTAACAAGGCAAGCGCAGACAGTAGGAAGAAAGCCAGACTCTAAGTTGGAATAAATAGGGGCGAAGCATTCGCTCAACCTGCACCTCCCTGTTCGCTTGCTATGTTGTCTATATTATCTTACTTGGATGGAGGCGAGTCATACTGACGACGTCCCATTGACGTAGTCTTCCCATTCACAGGTCCGACGTTCCTTGTCGGTGGTGGCGACTTGCTACGTTGGCTACTGCCGCCTGGACTTCCATATGGACGGCGCATTGTTGATTGCTGGTAGTAAGGCTGCTCTGTGGCTGCAGGTGAAGTTCCTGGTCCAGGTGCAGCTCCGTGCTCGCTCCATTGGTCATGACCACTGGCCCAGTTGAGCGGGAGCCCCTCCGCCGATAGATATTCCGTGTTGCTGCTGTTGCGGAGGTATGTAGTACGGCTGCTGATACGCAATTATCGCACCGTGATATGCGGCGGCGGCTGCCGCCTGCTGCTGCAATTGCTGATGCTGGAGAATCAACGCACTGGCAGCCCCCGGGTCAAGCGACGGCAACATTGATTCCCAGCGCCGATCTTCATCTTCATCACTTGTCTGTACACCATTGCTCGTGGAGGGGGAAGCGGACGCTGCTCGAGGTCGGGGCGACGACTTGGTCTTTGAAGACCCCGCGCTGGACGTCGAGGCTGCCTTCCCATGCCAGATCTGCCTCGGGTGGATCAGCAAGTCAGGCCGCCATCCGTCACCGCGGCCGTAAAGCTGCCAACACCGACCGAATAACGTCACACCCACGTCACTTCCTGTTTCCTCACTTAATAGCTCGGCATCGTCGTCTGTTTGAGAAGAACGTGGCGCGAGCATCGCTGCGAGCTGGTCCCTTGCAAGCCGGAAAGCACGCTTTATGACGGGAAAACTCTCGGCTGATACACTGCGTGCCAGGTTGTTCTTGTCATCAAGAGGATCCACAATGTTGCACGCGCGGATCGGGAACATCCCACCTGAGCTGCTTTTTACACCTGCGTCGAACGCACCAAACTGATCTGCTAGCGTGTCACGGATTGCCTCCACGTCTGCAGCATCTAGCTTGGCAGAGTTGTGCTTGGATTTGTTGGGTGTACTTCCGTTGAGCGGCGTTGTTGCCAGGCGACTGAGGGGAACCGTGCCGTGTAGCGTAAGCGCAGCCTCGTGCCAAGGAAATTCAGCCAACCGATCCAGGAAGAGGTACAGCGCCTGCAGCGGTGTGTAAGTGCATCGCCGTGGTGGTTGAACAGCGCCATAACAATCGTATTGACTGCGTACGTAGAGAACGCCCCATGGCTCGCACCCATCACGCTCGAAGGTATGGAACTCCCGGGAACTCCAGAAACAGAGGGACCCAATCCGCCAACCTCTGCTGAGGCGGTCTGTATGAAGGGGCTGGACTCGTGCGTGCACCAGGATTTGATGAGTATGAGGCTCTTCTTGAACAGGTGCTCCCGCCCCACACGAACCGCCATGACGTCAAGCAAGCGTACAGCGCCTAACGCGCCTACACGGTTGGCTGTGAAGTCTACCGCGATGTTGTCCACTGTGCACTTGATCACCCGGACGTCGGCATTAATAAAGCTCACGTTGCGAACCGTGTTTGTCAATAGCAGAGGGCCGCCAACGCTGCTGGCAGGGTACCGGGTCCAGCTGGTGAGCTGCTACCACTGCCATCCCCACCACCTATAGCTGCAGCAGCAGGATTCCCAATATCGAGTACAGTGCCTGCTCCACCACTGCCTCCCGCAACGCACAACGCCTGCATCACAATGTAGTACCACGAGGACTCTAGCTCTTGCGGGACAAGCAGACAAATATCAAGATCTGACGTCGGTAGATAGGTCTTCATAGGATATGACCCTGTAGCAAAGAAGAGTGGGGCGGCTGCCAGCGGAAAGTGCGCGGAAATGACACGCTGCACAAAGGAAAGGACCTGCTGACGAACACGGTCCGCAGCGCCACTGGGTCCCATCCATTCAACCAACGCTTCGGCCTGTCGTGCCGCTGCACCTTGTACAGGGAATTGAGTGCGTAATCGTGACACTCGGCGTGCCAATGCCGCTGCTTTTGCCTGAGCACGAACTTCCAGGTTCTGAGTTTCATCTTGACTCGTCGAAAACCCTGACGCTTCTTGCTTTTGTGCGAGTAGTTGCTTCAGCTGGGCGATCTCGGCATCCTTTTCCTCTAATAACTTCTGGTGCGCTCGAAGTTGCTGCTGATGGTGTTCGGCCGCTTGCAAAGCCTGACCGTAAGCGATTGGCCTTATCACGAGTGAGGGCGGCTTGGAACCCCCGGAGTTCGCACTAGATGGAGATGGTCCTGGAGACACAGTGTGCAAATGTTTTCGCCCCGATTCAGAGCCTGGGGTCGACGTGGGGACGACGGGAGGCAAGCTTTCTCGTATTCGAGTCTCTGATGCAATATCTGCTAGAACACGACGAGCACGCTGTATATCATCCTCCAGCGCATCGCTCATCTGTTTGCGCTCCGCCCGAGCCAAGGCTTCATCGATAGCATTCTTGTCACGTTTGTCAGAGGCATTCTGCAAACTTTCACGCAGCTTGCGCAATTGTTTCTCACGCTTCCTCAGATATTTATCATCCACAAGCACAGCCTTCGCCTTGCCCTGACTATCCTTCCCGTCATCACTGCTACCGGAGGCATCGTCGTTAGCGTCATCGTCACCAGTATCGTCACCAGTAGCGGTCGAATCAGCAGGCTCAAGCGCCAGCTCAAGCGCCAGATTGTTGTTTACAGGATCCGAGCCTTTGTCAACTTCATCCAGTCGAATATCGTTAACTGTTGTCGCTTGAACTTCCACTTTGTCGCCACTACGGCCCGTCTCAATGCGAGAAATATGCACAGGTAATGCATCTGCGTCTTCGAGTGGTTCGTCCGCTTCTTCATCCCACATGCTTTCCCATGCTTCATCCCGAGTCATTACACTTGTCACAATCACTGTCGAGCTAGATTGAGTGCTAGTCGAGCTCTCTTCGTCTCGTCTGGCAGTATTCTGAGGATCTCCCTCAATCGGCTTACCTGCGCCTGAAGGTGCTCCTTCTGCTTCTTCTCCCTCCAGCAATGTTTTGCTTCCGACACCGCCGCCGCAACAGATTCCGTGTCCTGTTCAACTGCTGTCTCCACATCCTTACACTTTTCAGCCACAAATTTCTTATCAGGACTGTCGGATTTGAACGTGGTTGTTGAAGTATCCGCAGCAGGGGCTTCCCGCCTTATCTGCTTAGATTCCTTCTCCGGCTGTTGTGCATCTTGCGACGACGTCTGCTGTTGATGCTTGTCCTGCTCGTGCTCGTGTTGCTGCCGCTCTTCCTCTCTTTCCTGTTGTTGCTCCTCCTGAAGAAGTTCCTCTTCGTCCTCCAGCAACACGTATCCAGCCGGGGATTGCCATTCGAGGTAGCAACACTGTTGGCACTGTGAGATTTTTTCTTTTTCTTCTTTTCTTTTTCTTGCTCTTTCCAGACGTCAAATTATTAATGTTGGCATTCAGGACCCCAGCACCGTCGATCTCATCGGCATTTCTCTCAAGCCAAGCTACAGCTTCACGCTGCTTGCGCTCTTCGAATGCAGCCTTGCGCTCCTTGGTCTCCTGTAATTCCAACTGCGCCTCCATATTGTTGGAGAACGACTCCAGAATACGCGAGTAGTCTTCGGCCGCTGCATCAAACTGCTCGCTGCTCAGTGATAAGCGCGCACGGTGCAGCAATGCTCGCGCCGCGACTTCACTAGTTATTTTACCGCCTTGCGTACTTACACCAGCTTTCCCGTTCTTCGTCGACGGTTTTCCTCCCTGGCCAGGAGGGGTTATGGTTCCACCTGACGCAAGCTCCATCGTGACCTTACCAGACGATACAGAGTTTTCACCGCCACGGATATCGAAATGCGCCTCGATGATGGACGTGTAATCCTTCTGAGCGTTTTCGATCGCGCCCAGTTCCTCGTACAGCCGAGCTCGCAAGAACAATCCGTTGATAAAAATCCGCTTACACGCAACACCCCGTGACTTCTTCCACGGCGGCTTTGAGGTCCCCTCGCTGGCGGTAGAGCTGTGCACGCGCCATAGGTACTTGGAAGTCTTCAGGGTCTAACTCGAGCGCACGCGCAAAATCCGCCAGCGCGTCGTCGTACCGTGCAAGATGCATCGATGCTTCTCCGCGGAGCCGAAGTGCGTCCACATTCTTCGAGTCGAGCTCCAGCGCTTTCGTGTAATCATGTAGTGCACGCTTCTCTAGCCGTCGAGACTCAATACCTCGGTAAGGTTCGGGCTTGGGCGGGCTCGACGGCGACAAATGAGTGAGCTTTGAATTGCCGCTCTTCCCCGTTTTCGAACTCGTTTTGGGGTTCTGCGTTGAAAGTCCTTGTTCCACGGCAGCTAGCTCTGCGTCCTTGCGTTCCCGCTGATCCTCCTCCATCGCTATCCGCTGAAGCACCTTGGCTCGCTCCAGCAAGACCTCTACCATCCGCTCTCTAGAGTCTCCCGCCTCGATCTCTGACGGTGCGCCGAATCCTGCAAGACCTCCCACGCCGCCGGACGCATCAAAATGTCGACTCTCCTCAGCCTCTTCCTGTAACTCTAAGAACCTGTCCAAGTCCTGCAGCGCCAGAGGGTCTTGATGACACTGCAGGTACAAATGTGCTCGCTGGTAAAACAGCTCCGGGTCGCGATGTCCTCCCGCTGCACTCTCTGCGTTTCCTAAATCCTCGAGCGCGTGCGTCATGTTGTTCATCGCCTTGTACACTTTGGCGCGGGCCAAGTAGAGTCCTCGGAGCTGCATGTTGGGTCCCTGAAAGCCTCCGTCGCTCATGTCCATCGCCGGTCCACAGTCCCTCAGCAGTCCTTGCGTCGCAGCCAGACTGATGGCTTCATTGTAGTCCAACATAGCTGCATGGTGCTCCCCCATAGCAGCATAAGCTTTGCCCCTCCTGGCGTACAGCTCGGCGCTCTTGGGCGTCATCTGAATGACCCTGGAAAAGTCTTCAATTGCAGCTTTGTACTTCTTGGTAGTCAAATAGCACAAACCTCTCTGGTGGTACACTTTCACCACACTAGTGCTCGTTTTGCTACTGCCACCGTCTAGAGTATTAGTCGCCAGTGCCTCGGTAAAATACGGAATCGCTGCAAGATATTGCTTCCGAGCCATGAGGCCCATCCCCCGCTCCATGGCGTGGTCCACACTACATTTCGATTTGGGTACAGTCCCACTGGTACCCAAATGCTGCAGACTGCGGTACTGGTCGATGCCCGAGCGGAGCAGTCGAGCGTCCTCCGAGTGTCCTCCAGGCGCGTTCATCTGGCGGTTCATCTGCATCTTGAGGCGCGTGGCCACGGGGATGGCGATGCGCGCGTCCACCTCGGCCGCGGGGGCGTCCTCCGGCGTCCTCTTCTTGCGGCGCGAGGAGCGCGAGCTGCTGGCGCTGGGCGGCCGCTTGTCCGTCTTCATGGCGTTTTTGTATGGAGGGGAACGAACTGGCTGCGGACGGTCAATTGTGTGCGCCACACCAATGGGGAAAATGGGTAAAAAACAAAATGAAAAGGTACGTCGTACCACTTTGAAAGTGAACGGATTCAATATTAATTGTATTGATTGCATTTCAGCTTCAACGTGGCCGATTGCTACCGGTAGTATGTTAAAGCGAAATGGGATGAATATTTGCGAGCTCGTCTTGCAATGCCACGTAGGTTGATGGTGAGGTTTATTGAGGTTACGGTTGATTAACGAGTTGGAGAGTTGTACGATAATGTATAGTGCTTGAAAAAAGGACATGATGCAGGTCTTGACCAAGTGGTGATATCCACCACTGCCGACAGGAGTCGTGTTGTCTCCGATAATATCGTGGTTGGCCACATCCACCGATGTAGCTTAGCGACGAGTTGGTTCCAGCACTCGTGTTTGTACGCCATTTCGATGACGAGGTTGGAAACTTCCGTCGTCTTAAACCCGCTGAGGAGATGAATTGGTCCGGTTGTTTTGGTTTGGTTCTTGAGACCGATCGCCAACGTCACTTCTTAGACGACAGTATGGCGCCGTTCACGGAGCAGAAGAGAAGACTGCATTACCATTGATCGCATCCGTGCCGAACTCGAGAGCTTCTTGCTCCGAGAAAAATCTCGCTGATCGACGAACGAAGTCGGACTGCACGCCCATTGTCGTTTGTGAGCCCATTTCTCGTCAAGACTTTGTAAGTGTTGGCTTGATACAAACGAAGGACAGCTACGGCTGGCACTGCGAGCTGCAGTCACAGACGTGTGGACGCGTACTCGTTTACACCTTTCCGAACCTTGTTCACTGATGTTCAGTCGTGAAATTCATGTGTAGCTGTGTAGTGTGTTGGAGCAAGTCAAAAATATCGGAGGAAGTCGCACGATCAGCATGTTGAGGGTAGCTGCCTCACCAATGACCAACGTTGGCGATCGGTACCAATAACCGGACCAGTCGATTTCTCCAGCACGTATAGAACGATGGCCATCTCCGGATACCGACACGAGTCCTGGAAGAAGCCTTCACCCTGCACGGTGAATACTTAGAGCCAACACGAAGGTTGTGCTCTGACATAAAGTACATGGCAATTATGAATACTTTTTCGCCCTACCTCTTGCATAAAAAGGCATGCTTGACTGCGCCGCTGCTGAAGATGACACAGAATACCTCTCGAGTCTGAAACAAAGCCAATCTAGGCAGAGCATTGAAATGAAAAACCTTTTGCTTTTTTGCTAACAATACCAAAGCCAGCATCTTATAATTCACAGGCAGTTCTGCGAAAGCGCTGCCTAATGACTTCGTCTCAGACAAAAGCAGTCTCACAGTCAACCATATTTATCCGTGACCTGAAAAATAGAGAGAACAACGTAGATGTATTTAACGAAAATATGCCAGTCTTTACTAGCTACAATGTTGTCCTGGCCTCAAGCGACACTGCACCAACCAGATTGAGGTCGCCACCATACACATATAGTCTGCTTTTTGCTCGAATCATATCTCCTCAGGGGCTTCTGCGACTACCAAATATTCACTCACTCATAAAATGCTTAAACATTCCGCAGTCAACGTCTGTCCTCGCGAACGCATTTCGCCTGCACCGTTGTCATAACTTTTTTATCGCTCATCGGTCCCTTTCTTGGTGTGAGGTCAACGATCATGTCTTCTCGCAAATCAAGTTTTGACCTTCTTCTTCTTTCGGGAAATATCGTAGTCGACTCCAACACATTGGATGAGACCTGCGGGGATGCATCCATGTGAACCAAAAGCAGGCTTTAGAACTTGCTTGGTTAGTTTCAGATCATCCACTGGGACGCAAAAGTCCCTCAGCAAGTCCGATGGTACGACAAAGTACACCTCCACCTTATTAATCCAGTGGTGCCCTGACTGCAACCGAGCTAATAGCAAAATGAAAAACCTTTCTTGGAAAGAATTCTCTGGTACACAGGTCACTTGAATGAACCGAACTAAACCGCGCGGAACGTCGATGAATACGGCGTCAAAGCCGCCTTGGCTCCATTTTGCTGCTAGCCACTGCTCAGAACCATTCAGGGAAATCGTACCAAGAACATCGATAGCTTCCACCCTTGACGCTTCCCAATCTGCGTGGTCACACTCTTGACCATTTTCGATAGCAGAACAGTGAATACCGCCGTGATTAAGTTGTGCAAAGAACCACACTTCGAAGAAATAATCCACAATAAAGGGATTAGCTGCAATGGCCCTCGCGATGTTTTGTAGATACTCGGGACCAAGGCGTAAGGCAAACTCTCTAGCCACAAACTTACTCAGGAGACAGGTCTGTGGCCTAGTTGATCCTGCACTGGAATACCGAGCAAACAACCGATTCACGGTACGTTTGGAAAAAATACCAACGTTCCCTTCAACGAAGGCTTGAAGGTCTGGTGTTTTATCAAATGCTGTAATCAACGCATCCCTGGCCTCCTTTGTGGTGAAGTCAAACATCAGTCTGGCGCTTCCTCCAACGACAAAAAACTTGTCTTCCAGTAACTCATTCCGTTCATCCTCCGAAAGAACTTCAGTGGAGTCAGTAAATCTCGCCCTCACATGTTTAAAGAACTCTTCATTTTTCAGTGCATTCTAATAGTCATCCAGAGTCCATGACGTCAGGTGAAACAGGTTTTCACGATAGATGGTTTCAGTCGGTAGCTCTGAAGTAGGCAATCCAGCTAAACTCTTCAAAGAGTTGTCTCCTCAGTTTGCACTAATGGCTCGAGGCACTCTTGGTACCAATCCTTTCCGCGCGATACCATTGAGCACACACACACGAGACGATGATGGATTGCATCCTGTTCATGCCAAACTCTGCATGCTTTATAAACGTCATCACTCTTACCCTTCGCATATCCGTCAAGGAATACAGCGGTCTCTCTTCTTAGCGAGATCATCAAGGAGGGCAATTCAGAGACGAGAATCGTGCACGTTTGCTTCTTGGTCCCAGAAAATAAAATGCAAGACATCGAGAACGGTTGGAATTTGAAGCAACTGATCCACACCACATCCCACCCAGTTTCTCGATCCAGCGAGCAAGCAAATGCGAATGCTGCGCATGACTTACCCGTTCCAGGCGGTCCCAAAATCCATAGCAGACCATGTGCGTTAACGACATAATTCAGAAGCTGTCGCCATTCTTTCACGAGTTGGTGGCGGCGGTATAAAACCAAATCACTCACTACACCAGGACGACCAAGTCCACTGCCACGAACATAAAGGCTGGGAATGCGAATAGGATCGTCACTATACTGAAGCGCAGGACACGGGTCTCAGCAAACTTCCAAGGAATAGATCGACTAGTCTGACGATTTAGCACTTCCACAATCATGTTGTCTTCCGAGTCGCCGAGAGTTGGCGACATGAGCGATTCCATTTGCAATGGTTCATGTTTTGCGTCGAAGGCGTCTCGATTCTCGTAAAGTTTTAGGTGGGTGCAGTCAAGACCCGACAGGCGACTTGGGCACTTGGCCAATATTTTGTCTTTCAGCTGGGAGATATTGATGCGGACGTGTACTTCCACTGCATTTGTTTGTACATTTGTGAGTGAACGGCCAGTGTTCACATCCACCAGCTCAACCAAACTTCCCGCACGGGTACAATCACACACAACGGATCATCCCCTTGAGAGCCAAATTCACCCAACATTTCATACGCCTGCAGAGGTGCTTCCTTCGCGTTTAGTGCGAATTGAGATTTGTGCACTCGCAGACTGGAGGCAGCGATTTCAGCGAGGTAGTGCGTGTTTTCGTCCTCGCTCTTTATAATTTCCTGTAGATCGTTGACATCGCGGACTTGGACAGACAGCACGGCGCTCGTCCCCGTGGCCTTGAACGGGTTACCGCTCGCGTCCAGGAGCTTATACCAAACCTTCCTTGCCATCGGAACTCGTGGAAAAAAATCTTGTCGAATAGCTGGGCGGAGACGGTTCTCGTTTTGTTTTCATTTAATGGCTAGCATGCGATCAAACCTAACGGTCTAACTGCGTATATTGTATTCGCTCCTGTTCAGTTTTGCCACTCATAGTGGAGAAATCTTGGAATTACTCCACTTTTACAATCACTACTGGGGAGGTTTATAATCAGAAACGCACGAGTGTCCTCATTAACTTGGACGCCGAGCCTGGTTTGCCGTTCCTGACGCTATGACAATTGAGGGGTTCATCTGTACGGTATCCTAGAGCTAAAAAGGGTTAAGGGGTGAAGGGTTAAAACTACGGTGTCATTTTCCTCGGGTGAGGAAATGCAACACGTGGGGCATTGCTCGGCAGAGCAGAGACGAAACAAATGAACATGCGTAATCCAATGAACTGATTCGGTTGAGGTCAGACCCATTCGCTGCGTACTGTACAGTAACATTATTTTGACCTCCTTCTTGCTTCGAGTTTAAAGGTCGAAGATTAAATTATTTAAATATTGAAATACCGTCAAGACTACATGTATGAACGCGTAGTTCTGATGCTGATCTGATTGCCATTTTTTTAAGCAAGCCGTTATCCGCATCGAGGTGCTGCGCATACGTCAAATCTACAAATGTCTCTTCCGGCTCCTTCGTTAGACCTTCGCTGTCCGTAATCAACGATAGTGAACTTCGGCTTACCCTTACAAAACATCACTGAGAGATTTACACTCCACCACTCAAGAGCACGAACGTATCGTCCGCATAGTGGAAATACAGTAATGCGGTTTTCGGTCATCCTGTTGGCGGCAGTGGCCATCCAAGTATCAAGCGGCGATGCAGCAACGACACTCACCAAACCTGGCGCTCCCGCTTCAGTCGAAGAGCTCAACAAGGACATTCTCGTCAACGGCGGCAAACGATTTCTGAGGATGAACAAGTTGACCGATGAGGACACGAACGAAGAAAGAGGGTTGTGGTCTTTGCTTACCTCGAAGTCTTCAAAAACTTTGACAAAATCGCAGTCCGCGAAGACTCTGACGAAGGCGCAGTCTTCAAACGCTCTGACAAAGGCCCAGTCATCGAAGAGTTTGCTATCACCTAAGTTGGAGAAGGCTGTGGCAACTTCGAAATCGATGAATGTTCCGTTGAAAGACATCGACAGAAAAATGCGGGAGCAGCTTGCACTTTCGAGTGCATATCCGACAGAAAGTTGCTCGTTTAATTGAGGGAAAAAGTAACTCCAACGACCTTCTTCAGAGACGAAGGACTTGCTTCGCTGCCGCGTACCGATATCAAGTGGCGCGAGTACAACGCATTTAAAGTGGCGTACAAGAAAAAAATCCACACAAGTACGATGATACACGCGAAAAGCCAGAGTTGCCGAAGGAGTACAGACAGCAACGGAAAAATCCGTCCCCCTGACATAGATTCCAAGTCGTTAATGCTTTATGAACAATTTCTGACTGGCTCATTTAGCTGAGGGCGACGAAAAATTGTACATTTTGGTTCATAAACGGATTTTACCGTCGTTGTCTGTAGTAGTATTCAAAACGTATTTCCCTCCAGGCAACCATTGAGATTTCACGTTAAGCTTATCGTGCTCAAACTCGTTTTCTGCGTGTTGCAACGATTAACGTAGTCCCTCTTTCAAGACCTGATAAAGATGGTTGCGACAGTCACTACAGCAACTATAGTTTCCGATAATGTCGACGCCTCCGAGTTTCAGGTCTTACAACGATCGTGCTGCGAATTCGACGGACAAAAGTCCACGTTTCTAAACATGCTGGCTGAAGTCCTGCTCCAACTTTCAAAGGGGGTGGACCTTTTCAAACCAGCCACTCGAGACCAATGCTCTAAAGTCCATCAATAGCTCAGTAGCTGCCCTAAAAACTCATCACGATGATTGCACAGACACCAACCCAAATGTTTTGATCCAATTCCATCCCTTAAACTACTTACATGGTGAGCTCCATAATGGCGTTCACAATGTCATTATCATGGAGCGCAGTGCAGCCACCGCCTTGCCCTTGCTCACGCCTGCCTGGCTCATTACCAGTTGGATGTCCTTAGCGTCAATTCCAGAGTCGTCCACGTCCTCGTCGTCCTCCACAACTTCCACAGCAGGAGCGGCGTCCTCCACAGCGGGAGCCGCGTCCGTCTCAGCCGTCGGGGCCTTGAACTGCTGGGCGGCCATGGACTGCGCCTGGGCGTTCAGGTCCTCGATCTTGGCCTCGCCAAAGATCACGTACGTCTCACTGACCGTGCTCTTGAACACGTCCGGCTTCGAGATGACAAACAGCACGTTCTTGTTCTTCTTGATGGTGACGCGGATGATGCCGCCCACGGGCTTCATGCCGAGCTTCTGCATGGCCTTGCGCGACTTCTTCTCGCTGCGGTTGTGTTTGCCCTTCTCGGCGTCCGCGGCGTCCGGAGCTTCTTCCAGAGCGGGGATTTCATCGTCAGAGTCCACGTCTTCGTGGTGGTGCTCGTGCTCGTGAGCGTGCGCGTGGTCGTGCGTGTGGTCGTGCTCGGCGGGGGCCATGGTGGATGAGAGATGTACTGGACGCTTTGAGGATTGACACATTTGAGGAGCTCCTCGTGGCCAGTCAAGTTTCAGGTTGCGCGAAGGTGGATGGAAGAGGAAGGCACTCATATGAGGGGAAAGAGTGACACGATCGGTTTCTAAGGGGCCTTTGTTATTTAGTCCACTGGGCAGCTACATCCATCCAGTGGGTTTTTCAAGCTGCAGTGACGTTAGTCACTGATTGACTCGACTGTCTACGCGTCGAGGGGCAGGATGTCCGTGACGCGCAGCACTGTCACCTCGCGACGGAAGCCGTTCCAGCGGCGGTAGTTCTTTCGGCGCTTCTTCTTGAAAATGTCCATCTTGGCGTCCAGCGTCTGCTCTTCCACGCGGGCACGCACCTTAGCACCAGCAACGAGCGGGCGACCCACGATCGTCTGGTTCACGTTGCCCAGCAGCAGCACC
The DNA here is from genome assembly GCA_011947335.1 of Phytophthora constricta. NCBI lineage: Eukaryota > Oomycota > Peronosporomycetes > Peronosporales > Peronosporaceae > Phytophthora > Phytophthora constricta. The sequence continues at coordinate 234,934 of JAAVTI010000586.1, read as the reverse complement.
TCGTCCAGGTCCATGATCTCACCCACCTTGGCGTCCTTAATCTTCTCGGTGATCACCACGTCCCCTATTAACCACCCAAAAACCCAGCAACCCAAGTCAGTAAAAACCCACTTACTTTCACCCATACTAAAATAGATATAACCCATGTAAAACCCAATCACCCACCTGCGTCACCTTGTACTGGGTGCCAGCCAGCTTGACCACCGCGAAATAGTCTTCGGGTTGGATGGCGTCGGCCGTCACTGGGTGGTCCACAACGGAGAACTTGGGCGCCTCACTGGCGGTCGAGAACGAGCGCAGCAAGGACGGAGCCGACGACGCAGCCGGTCGCCGCGCGCAGGCGGCCAAGCCACGGGCCAGGACGAAGCTTCGGGAGGCCATCGCAGTCGTGGGATCAGGAATGGGACAGCGCATGTGTGGCTGGCGAAGTGGTACCGCTTATTTGGTACATGGTACCACTTGAAAGGGTACTGGTACGTGGTACCACTTGAAAGGGTACCGCTGTTGTTGCAGCAGCTCATACATTCTGCGAGTCGATCGATGTCAGCCATAGCCGGCCTTCAGCGGCAACCTACACGAGGCATTGAAGCGGCCAGCAACCAGTGTGTCACAGACGTGACAGACCTCGTGTCAGAGATGGCTACATCCACGACTGCCGGGAGTCCCGGGACGCACTGCCAGTTGCAGTGCCAACGACAGTTGCGTTGGCTCCCTATTGCTGGACGGACGTAGCCGTAACGGCTCCTCGAAAGCTTTCATCAGTCGGTGATATGAACTCCAGCGAGAGCAGCAACGACTTGGAGGCCTCGGCCTCTGTAGCCTCGGAGCGGTACGATGGAGACAGTTTCGACGACTACTCGGACTCGTTCGAGTCGGACACTGAGGTAGAAGCTGCCGCCTCGACGAAAGCTGGAGCCTTGCGCGTCGGAGCGCGAGTCCAAGTGTACTGGCAAGACGAGAACGAGTGGTTCGACGGAGTCATTCGGGACGTCCAAGAGGGTGGTTCGATTCGTTACTATGTTCACTACGACGATGGAGAGCAGGCGTGGGAGGAGGTAGTGTGTTAAATAGCACTGTGGCATTATCGTCGACTTGCCAACAAACCCTTGCCGACGCACCGAAATTGCTATAGCTAACTGCGTATGTCCCATCGACTTGTCCTCAGGATCCTTCGGTCATCCGCCCACCTCCCGCGATGATCATGGGTTCAGTTGAGTTTGACCAGCTACAGCAACTGTTACCACTAAGTGAAGCGAGCGCAAAAGCGCTAGTTGGTCGTAGAGTGCTTGTCTACTGGTCTGATGAAGGCGAATGGTATAGTGGCAGCATCGCCTCTGCACGAGCCTCGCCCACATCGCTGAAGGTTGAGTACGAAGATGGAGACAGTCGTTGGGAGCAGATACGGGTGGTGCATTTTCACCTCCTTCGTGTTCGCCATCGCATTTATTCCTTTACTGCATTTGACTAGGAAAGAGCGCTTCGTTACATCCTCTTGGCCCGGACTATAGCAGAAACGCCAGCACTGCCAGCGCCTCCCTTTGTCGAAAACGCTATAACTTCCGCACCGACAATTTTGCCGCCTCCGCCGGAGCGTGTGTTGTGCGCTCGCCCGTACCAAAGCGTAGTCGACGATCATTTTCAGCCTGTACGCATCCCGAGGCCGTATTGTTGTGTGGTGGTCAAGCACAGCAGCTCTTTGATTTCACCACGTCGTCCGTACAGTGAGAGAAAGTACCTCCACTCTGTTCATGAAATGCTCGAATGCACAATGTCGAGCCCATCGCTATGTGGCAAGACAGACTGCGTCACACAAGCAGAACTGTCGCCGTTTTCCCTTGGAAAGTGATCTATTCAATCGTCACACAACTATATACACTTATGCTTTCTTCGTGCCACGAACCGATTTGAGCATTTTCTTGATCGACGGCGTTCCGAAAGGTGACTTTGGCGGTTCAACTTCACTTCTTTTTGTGCTCGAAGCCGCCTCCACGTCGCTGTCCACGTTTTCATCTTCGGAGAACGCGTAGCCATGATACTCTTGTTTACCGCTAGATGCACTAGTGAAGGATGACGAATGGGCCCCACTTTCTGAAATCGTCGCACCTGCAGCTGTAGTCCCTCCGGAGGACTCCAGAAAAGATGGCTCCACATCGCCCCAAAAATTGTCACCATTGCCTGTGGCATGAAATGAACCGCGAGCGCGAATATTCCTCTGTTTCTCCCAACTACGAAATCCAGCCGTAGGGTCTGGTCCAACATTGTCCCCACCGCTGGAAGATGAAGAGAACGACGATGAAATCAATCTTTCGCCAAGCGGCGACGAGCGCATGAGAGTCTCTTCTGGGCTCTCGATCCGCGGCATACTGCCGAACATCTTCGCGTAGTCCACGACGGTGGCTGGTACGTCTAACCACGCTACACCGGATGAATCACGCCGGTGCTCGCGTAGCATACCTCGAGGCGAGTTTGGCAAACCCATCAGCTCACGCTCTTGAAGAATATGATACATGGATGGCAGCGAGAATCGGCGTACGATCTTCCACAAAGAGTCACGCAATAGACTCAACGATAACACAAGGAGACAGATAAGCCAAAAGGTTGGCAGATCTTGCAAGTACTCCATCTCGCCTGTGGCTTGTGGAAACCCAGTGTCTGGCAGCGAGATGAGCCATCCAACTCCAAACCACAGCAAAATAGATATTGTCACAGTAAGCAGGAACTGCCACGTCAGCATGAAAGCCTCCAAACACAACTTCAGGTTCACGACGATCACAAGATTCGTGAATACCACAAATCCCAACGTCACAAGCCCGCCACTCTTTCCTGTAGGAGTAGCAATGATCGGAAAATCACGGATGCCTAGACCAAAGCCCTCAAATGCCCAAGCAGAGACAAAGAAGATGACAATCGAGTGCCATACACCGTTGAATATCCACGGCCAAAACACGCGACGTCTGAGCAGTACGTTCTTTTGGCCAAGTGCATAGAGATATGGGAACTTTGCTGCACTTGTAGAGGACACGTCCTGGTCAAAAACAGCGAAGAGAACAAGCGGCACGCTCGTGTAGAGCACGTTAAAGCTTTGCGCCGCTACATCCAGAATAAGTGGCTGGCCAGAGAATCCGCAGAAGCACCCAAACCAAAACGTCGTAAGTACATACGTAACGTTCTTGTAGAGCATGTAGCTCATGAGCTTTGCTACGCGGCGATAGGCCCACCGACCATGCACGAAAAGAAGTCGCTGAAGAAATCGGAACTGCGCAAGGGCGTAATCCGAGGCATTCACAGCTTGTGCTCCCTCCTGCCCAGAAATACCCACGCCAATGTGCGCAGCTTGAATCATCGCAACATCATTCGCACCATCGCCGATCGCAAGTGTCACACTGTCGTGCTCAAACTCGCGCACAAACTCGACGATTTCGGCCTTCTGCTTCGGTGACACGCGACAACAAATGACTGCGGACGCACATCGCCTCGTGACCTGATAAAACATTTTGCGCAATTCTGGGCGGAGGGCAAACTCGAGTGCCTGCCCGTCGATTACAAGCGCCAACGGTGGGGATGCTGAGCCACTTTGTTGGGTGCTGAGCAAAGTCCCCGAGAGAGAACCATACTCGGGTGTGTGGACAGCTTCGTCGTCGGCCTCAATGCCAACATCGTACAAGGACTCTTCATCAGAAGTATACTTGTCAGCGTTTCTGGCATCAGTCGCAACAGAAGAATACTTGGTCGATTGACTGAACGAAGATAAAGCTGTCGAACCCCTTGAGGGCCTACGAACTCGAGAATGCCTTCGCTTTTGTTTTCTTTTCGGCTTTGTCGGGGAGGTTCCGAACATGAATTCGCTCACTGCTGTCTTTGCGGTGCCCAAAAAGCTGTCCGTCTGGATCGAAGCACGTCGTCTGCCATCACGAGCATGGTGACGCACTCCTCTTCCAGCACTAGCTCGAGAGGAAGTAGACGCAAGCGAGGACAATAGTAACGGCGGATGAGGAGAGGAAATCTTTAAATCTGTGCGCTCAAACAATTCCTTCAACGCCGCAGCAGTCGATGCGTAGTCATCACCACCAATCTGTTGTACGTCCATTTCGTGAGAAAGTAATGCGCTGGCGTATCCAATATTTACAGCAGTCTCCATTTTATCGCCTGTGAGTGTCCATACTTTTATATTCGTCTCTTGCAGCAGACGCAGCGTCGCAGGCACTCCAGCCTGCAACTTGTCTTGGACTGCCGTGACACCAAGCAAAACCAAGTTTCTCTCGATCTCATTCATCAGCGGATCAATCGCGTTCGCACGACCTTGACGCCGCTTTACTAGCTCTTCCATGGAACCATGCGCTTGCGTGTAGCGGGCATTCCAGTCCTCGTACTCGTGCCTTTCAATCGTCTTGTATGCAAGACAGAGTGTACATACCAGCCTTGGCATACAGAGTGAGCTGATCCGCTGCTTTTCGAAAGGCATACCGACTTGAGATATGTCCTGAACTACAGCAAGTCGTTCGAAAATCACATTATCAGCGCCTTTGCACAGGAGCTCGATCGCGCCACCAGGAGCCTCTATAATCACTGTCATGCGCTTCCGGTCGCTGTCGAACTCAAGCACGTTCAATAATTTGTAAGCATTAGGCGATGCCCACCCTGGTTCCATGAGCATCATGGAAGTCGGTGTTCGGTGCACAAACCGCACATTGCAGAACGCCGCCGCAGAGACCAACGCCTGCTCGTCGGGTGATGAAGCGGAATACTCCGGGGATGACGTACTACACATTTCACCAAGAGGTTTGGTGGGGATCAACGTGTGGCACAGTGCTAAATGCCGCAAAAAGCCGAAGAGTCTCCGCTTGCTTTCCTCCCGCATGGATATCAGCAAAGAGCTCGGTTGGATCAAAGTCAACGAACTGAGGACCAGCATTTTTGGGATTAGACGAGGAAGAAGAGGCACTATCTGGGGCCTCTGCTTCCATATCCTTTTCCTGCATGAGACCACCATAATGCTTTCCACCCACCATGCAGTACCGGAAGAGCATAAGGTTCATCGTAAGCGTGCCAGTCTTGTCCGTGAATACGTGGTGTACACGGCCGAGGTCTTCATTCAAAGCTGACGATCGCACCATGGCTGGTGTATCCGACTGCGTGTCATACATTTCCAGGTCCTGTTCAATGAAGTACGCTTGCCAGTACTTGACAAACTCCAACGATACGTTCAGCGAGATGGGGACAAAGTTCTGCATAATTATAAAGTACCGCAGATGCAACTTGGCCAACTCAGTGAGTGGGTGTGATGTTGGGACACCCGTCACGGCGTGGTGCCTTCGCTCATTGGGAGTAAGAAGGTACCAGAACGAATCTCCCTCTGCATGCATCCAGCGGGCACCAAGTAGTGCACCTAGAAAGCAAACAAGCTGCTGGATAAATACAATTCCGATGATGAGTCGATTAAGTCGTCGCTCCACCGATGAAGTCTTCACAAGAGGCTCAGTGTTGCTGCAGAACACCTTGGTCTCGTGACCCGTAAATAACACCATCCCTGTAACTGCACGCGTGTTGCGAAGAACGCAGCTCCGCAGCAGCATTTGTTTTGCCGTGACCGGCACACGTACGCGGACAAAACCATCGCCGCTTGTGTCTGTCTGCAAGAGGCTAGGCTGCACTGGTGTTACTACCTGCGAAGATGGGTCTGCGCTTTTGCATTCGCTTGTCGCTACGCCCAAGACTTGCGCCTGTGCTGGAGTCAGCACAACCGAAAACGTGCCTTCAAAACTGGTAATTCGGTTATTAGGCTGTTCGCACGCCATCATGCCACGCAGCTCATTGTGACCACCGCCACTACTTATGTCGCTGCTGTCATTTGCATCTCGACAAAGAGCAGCTACCAACGGGATGGCTGTTCGGATCTTGAGATTGGTTTCACCATCCAGCGACTTTGTCTCAACGTATGCCAAGTTGGGTTCCTCTGACGTTCGACTCTGCTGTTTTACGATTGCCGTAGGCGACGCTGCAGACTGCTTGCTCCCATAATTGACCCCTGCTGATGACGTGTTAGCTGCTGGGCTTCGCGTCCCTTCCTCCAGGTCGTCCGCACCCTGCACCTGTCTCGGATTCGCCGTTGCCGGTTGCATCTGCAGCTCGATTCCCTCGTCGCCACCATGCTCTACCTCTTCAGCCGACAATAAAAACAAATCGGCCGGGACGGTCTGGTCGTTCAGCACCTTGACAACGTCTCCTACGCGCAGATCTCCCCACCGTCGCTCTTCCCACTCCCCGAGCGCTCCGAGCACCTGCACCGGGCGACTGTTGGCCACCTGGTCCGCGCGATGTCTCTCTCGGTCCTCCAGCGCCTCTTTGATCGCGCTGCACACGAACACCACGGCCAGCGGCAGCAGGATCGTCGGGATGCCGTTCGTGTTGCTCACCTCGCGAATAGTCTGCAGCACTGCAATAAACAGGAAGTAAACGTTGGACGGTCGCTGCAGCTGCGCCAGCAGCACGCGCGGCACGAAGTTCCAGGCGCTGTACTTGGCGCTGACCACCACGTTGCTGGCAAAGGGCGACGGCGGCTCCAGCGGCGCCTCCGCGGCCGCGAGGCCCCGCCGAAGAGCCACGACGAGCGCCGCCGACTGCCCACACGACGCTCCTCGCGCTCCTCGCGGCGGCGGCGGCGTCGAGCTCCACGGCGCGCACCAGAAGCGCCTTCCGGTCCACGCGGATCACGCGGAGCGCCCCGGAGACGACGCGCGCTCCATTTGGGACTTTGAGATCTGCGACAGCGTAAAAATCAATTTTTGGACGACCGGCTTCTAATGAGGTGATGATGCGACGCCGAGAATGATGGTCGATAACTGTCTTGCTTTTGCTGTGCGCCAGTTCATCTGATTGATGTGCTGTGATGGAGGAGAATTGCAGTTGTTGCAGAGCTAGCGCCACTTTTAATGCATGAACATCGGGTGCTTGCTCCCTACAAGCGTAGTTGCATATTTCTGGACTCCATGCCTTCGACAAGTATATCAGCAGCGACTTGTCCGTCCCGTTCGTCAGCAAGTCGCGTGACAACACCGCAGAAAAGGTTGTCCTGCATCTGGGGAAGAGGAGCTGACAATTCAGCAGTTGTGATCTCCAGCAGTAACTTATTTTAAATCGAACTTGTCCTGCATCGCAGCAGCAGCAATGCCAACCTGCTGCGGCAGTGTTGGGTGCAAATTGTGCAGTGCAATCATTGTTTGGACCGGTCCGGTCCTGACCGCTGGGACCGGTCCAGCCAGACCGTAATACTGACGGAGCATTTGCCGACGATAGTGAGCGGCATTGAGCAGATCAGACAAGATGAGTGACGTGCAATCCCTGAGCGACTCGCCTGCGTCTTCCGGTGGCCTGGGCAGCTCGGCAATGTGGGAGAAGGTGGCGCTTTCGCCGTTGGAGCTGCTGTCGGTCCAACTGGAGCAGAAGCTGCAGCACGCGGAGGAATCTGCGGCCGTCGCAGTCAAGCAGAACAAGAACGGCCTCGATGTGGACCCCGCGACGGGAAAAGCTGCTGGCCGCGTGACCGTGGAGGTGCTGAAGGCCAAGGACCTGGCGCTGGACAAGAGCGCGGTATTGGCGGTCAGCGGCAGCACGCAGCCGGCTCTGTACGTGTCCACGCAGGTGACGCCGCTGTCGGCGTTCGAGAAGTCCACGAAGAAGCACCTGCGCACACAAAGTGTGCAGGCCGTGGACCAGGCAACTGCCAGCTGGAACGAGTCGCTGGTGTACAAGGGTGCCAAGACCAAGAAGTTTGGTATCAAGGTCTCACTGAGCAGCAGCGCGGAGATCATTGCAGACGTGGTGCTGGGCGAGCTGGAGCTGCGTAGCGCCGACTTTGAGGACCAGCTACCGCACGAGCGGTGGTTCGACTTGAAAGCGCCGGCGATAGCAGCGACCACGGGTGTTTCTGGCAAGTTGCTGCTGCGCGTCACGTTTGAATACTACGCACGCGAACGTCTTGAGCGCGAGCTGGATCTGCTCCGACAGAGGAAGCAAGAGAACGATGAGGATATCGAGCACTACAAAACTACAGCACGACAGGTGAACGCGCCCGTGCGGCACCCTGCAGCGTTCGGCTCGGAGACGGCGCGTGCTGCGCTGTACCTGCCTGGTAACAAATTTCACATTGGTGCGCATCACCCTGGTGCAGTTAGCGAGGCACCTCTGGCTGACAAGACTCGTATTATAAGTCCATTTGGCCGTGGCGTCGTGGTGTCCTTCCGCCCGGAGACCAAGATGTACGTGGTGCAGATGAACTCTGACCCAGCGTCGAAGAACCAGACCATTGCGTACTTGCGTCAGAATGTCGTGACGGAAGAGTCCGATGAGCCGCATCTCCGCATGCACATGAAGGTAGCAACTCCGTACGGGCCGGGTGTCTTAGAGGAAATTCGTCCGCACGACGATGTGCTAGTGGTCAAGACGGACTACGCGCGCATGTTCATGCAGCGCAGGGACGTGAAGCTACCGGAGAAGGACATCTCGGAGATGACGACGAAGGACCTGGTGAACGAGGCCATCAAGCTCGCGGACGCCGGCAACGAGGAGTTCCGCGAGAGCAAGCTGAACGACGCCGTGTACAACTACCTGCGGTCGCTGGGCTTCCTGCAGCGCGTGGATCAGGACACCGCCACCCACAAGGAGAAGGCCACGATCATCCAGACCATGGTCCGCTGCCACCTCAACATCGGCGCCTGCAAGCTCAAACTGAACTCGTACTCGGACGCCGAGATCGCGTGCACGAACGCGCTGAGCATCCTCAACGTGCTGGCTGAGAACCGCGAGGGCCACGTGGTGACGTGGATGGGGCGTCTGGGGCTGTCGGAACAGCTCATGTTCGAGGACTGGCCGTCCAAGGCGCGTTTCCGCCGCGCGCAGGCCTGCGTAAAGCTGGGCAAGCTTTCGGACGCCAAGCAGGACCTGCTGCTGGCCGTGAAGCTCAACCCGAGGGACAAGTCGTGCCGCCAGCTGCTGGAGCGAGTGACCAAGCAGGTGGACAAGCAGAAGCGCGCCGAGAAGAAGGCCTGGGGTGGCATCTTCGACAACATGGACGCGTCCGCGGCGACCATCGAGACCGCGACGACTACCAAGACGACCACCAAAACCGTGACGAAAACCGGCAGCGAGGGCGGGTCGGTTTTCACGCGTAAGACCAAAGCGCAGGCGCAGGTGGACCAGCAAGCGGCAAGAGCAGCTGAGGGCCAAGCAGAGCCGTGGTATCTAACCACGCGCGCGCTGGCCACCGCCTCGGTGGTGACGGCCGGCGTGGCTGCTGTGGCGCTGCTGGCATTGAAGCCCAAGAACGCGTAACTCGAAGCGCGCAGGTGTCCCCTCCCGCCTTGCGACCGCTGGCTTTGTTTCGCCGCGGTTAGGCACAAGTCGAGCGGCCATGCAGTCGTCTCCACTACGCTGGAAATGCGCGCTGGGCACACCTTCGCTTTAGGTAGGGCAGCAGCTGAGCTGAGGTTGCGACAGGACACGACGCGAACGAGTGGACGCTTGGCCCTTGCCGCTGACAATGAAACGAAAGTGAAATTGCCCAGCTGCTTTCCTCTGTGGTCGTCTCTTGTTTGTCTTGCTGGAGTGCCTAAAGCGACTGCGCGCGAAGTGTCTAAAGCGAAAGGGGCCCTGATGCCTGCTGCCCTTTGCCTATGCGCACGCCACCCACCTTCGATCGAAGCGCGTAGCCACCTTTTTCGTGGCCCCGGCGCCGCGCCTGGCAGCCGCCTCGCTTGTCCGCATTCACGCTCGGTCGTGTGGCCACCACGATCATTTTGCTGACTGGGGCGCAAGGCAGCTGGGGCGTCAAAACGGAAACGTCCGCTGTCGGAGTGATGGTCGCCTGCCCTTTCTGGAACGCGTTGTCGATCCGCGCGCTTCAACTTGCCGTTGATGCGCCAATCGCGCGCCGCGGCAACCAGCAAGGGTCGCGAGGGCGGAAGAAAGGGTGGCATCGAGCCGGAGCCCCCACGCAATGCTGAACCACGGCAACGCCCCGCGGTAACGATCAGTCAAGTCACATCAAGCGAGGGGCTCAACACGCACGCGCCTCGGACTTTTCCATGAATGCCGCGGCGCTAACTGCCTCTTCAAGTGTTCAGGGCCGCGTGACGCCATCGCCCGTAGCTCCGATTTACGACGGCGAAAATTCGCCGTGCGAGCAGACCACCAGGCCCGCCCGCCGGTTGCCGCAGACATACGGATGGGGCCTCGCCGCCCCAGGCCGCGAACGCGCAGCCAGCTACTGCTTCCGGATCCGCTCGCGCGGTTTCGCGCCCGTCCTGTTACACACCCGCCATCTCAGACCTTGCAGTGGAGGTTGCTCAGTTGCCTTTGCCGAGCCGCGGCAACGTGGGTTAGCCCATAGTCTAACCCCCATCCTTCGTTTGGGAGGTTTCCGTATTTTGCGCGCGAAACGGGCTTTTCTTTCAGGCCTGTGACAAGGTTTCCCTTTTACCTAAAGCGAAGAGGGGCAGCTTGCACGCTTGCAGACCCACCCACGGTGACAGCAAGCGAGCGCTCGAGCGTAAAAATAACCACCCGGGCCCACCCGCCGCGGCGACAGTCGAATCATTTCCGAATCTGCCGCCTCCTGCGCAAGCGGTCGGCTGCTCTCGCCCGGTCGCAGGCAACTCGCCCAACCGACGAAGCTCTCGATGGGCCGCAGCCACTCCATGAGCCCTGCCAAGAGCCCCGGCGACGCCGCTCGCCCCGAGAAGCCTGTCCATCACGACAACCCCGTGGAGCCGGTGCGCGTGAAGCTGCAGGACCCCGTCGGGTACCCGCATCCGGACTCGCTGTGGGCATCGACCTCAGGACTGAAAACGCGCTCGTCCCTGCTGCTGTCCACGTCGCAGGCCCTGAGCGACCGCCCGCCAACCTTCGCGCTGCGAGCGCCGCGCGTGCCGTCCAAGACAGCCGAGGTGACATCACCAAAGGAAACGGAGGCGGACAACCAGAAGGAGGAGCAAGAGCAGCGTGCAGAGGCTGTTGCAGACGGAGAGCAGACGTGGCGCCGCCGCGCAGTCACCGAGCAAGGTGCATATTTGTGCTTGGGTTGGGATTCAGGTGGTCATTTGGTGCTGACGTGCTGTGTACTCACTCACTAACAGGATGAGCAACCGACCGATAATCAGGACGAGGCTCACGCGCTGCCGCTGAACCTGGTACGTCATTGGTTTCGATTCAGTATCCTCCGCAACGATGGAACGGTTTCTGATTAGCTGTCTGTCTGGCGCTTGCGTCGAACCAGCTCGAAGGAAACGACAATGCTCTCTCTCCTGGCGTAAGCCACCAGCGCGCGGACATCTGGACGAACCCTCACGATGACTTTAAGGATAGCGACTTCCTCAGCAGCACTCGCTCTGCTACGGATAGCCCCACCAGCTCGCCTGACAAGCCCGAGCTTCGGCCGGTGACCAGTTTCCCACGCTCCAGCCCGCCAACGTCTAGCGTGGCTGTGTCCTCCGGCTCTTCTCGGAGTGAAAGCAAGGCGCAAACTCAAGGCTGCCGAGTTCCTCCGGGAATGTCCCTGATTGACCGGATCCAAGAGGACTTCCCCGTACGCCATCGCCTGAGTACGGACCATTCGAGGACGACGACTCGGCTGGTGGAATGTACTCGTTCGCTGGAAACCAGCAGGGCCCATCGATGTTTGACATCGGTGAAGGCATGGGACAGCTGCGACTTGGCAGCTACCGGTCGACGCCGCAGTATGGTGCTGGCCGTCGTCCCGCAAACGATTTCGGGGGCGGTCCTCGCTCGACGCAGCACGTCGCAGGCCCTAGATTTGCCGGCGGGTTGGACGCTCCTCGCTACAATTTCGGCAGAAGCACCAGCGAGCCTCCGTTCGGCGGCCACTACGCTGCTGGGATGGCTCAAGCTTTCCCTTCATCCTACGCCGTGGGCGGTGCTCAAGGTGTTCAAGGCTACCCTGCAATGGGGGCTGGCAAGCCGCGTTGGTCCACTGCTGAAGATGCATACGCGTTCCCATCGTCGCCTTTTGGCTTTGCACCTTCGGATTTTGCGACTGCGCTTCCTGGTCACAACCCCAGCATGGTGAATTACCCAGTCGGCTACGCAGGGGAGTTTCGTGGCGTCAAGCACGCTAAAAACCGACCGGCGTACCCTCTAGTTGATCACTCGCTGTATGAGCGCCGTGACTTCGGAAACTACATACCGCGACCGCAGATGTTACACAGACCCAAGATCGGAGGGCCACGACGGGGCGAGTTTGAGTACTTCCACCCAATCGCGCATTCGTACTCTTCGAACAGCCTTTTGGAAGAGTTCAACTCGGCCCCCAAGTCGGAGAAGTGGGGACTGTCCGCCATCAAAGGACATCTCTTCATCTTCGCTAAGGACCAAACTGGGTCGCGGTTCATTCAGCAGAAGCTGGAGAAAGCCGACGACCATTTGAAAGCCGATGCGTTCAACGAGATATTCCCGAACTCGCTCCTTCTGATGACGGACGTGTTTGGGAACTACGTGATTCAGAAATTCCTGGAGTATGGCACTTTACAGCAGCAGCAACTGCTGGTGGAACTGATGACGAGCAACATGATCAGTCTGGCGTTGCAAGTGTACGGGTGCCGTGTGATCCAGCGCGCGCTGGAAGTGACGCAAGTGGAGGAGCAGCTCTCGCTGATCCGACAGCTCAAAGGGCATGTGATGAAGTGCGTCGTGGACCAGAACGGAAACCACGTTCTGCAGAAGTGCATTGAGGCAGCATCTTGGAAGCGGGCTGCTGAGTGCAATGGGTTGGGTATCCAGCGTTTTGTGACGGGGGAGGACATCCAATTCATCATTGACAGCTTCGTCGGCCACGCTGCGGCGCTTTCCACCCACTCGTATGGGTGCCGTGTGATCCAGCGCGTGTTGGAGCACTGCTCACCGGACCAGATCCGGCCGCTGCTGAACGAGATCATCTTCAAGTGCCGCGAGCTTGTGAAGGACCAGTTTGGGAACTATGTCGTGCAGCATGTCATCAGCCATGGCGAGCCGGATCAGCGCAACATCGTCATGCAGGCGGTGTTCCCTGAGATCGCACGGTGGAGTCAGCACAAGTACGCGAGTAATGTGGTGGAGGCCTGCTTGGAGCACGCAACGAAGAAGGAGATCAGTCAGATCGTTGACTTCATCCTTCAGTGCGACGAGAGTGGATCATCTTGTGCGCTTCTCCCCATGATGAAGCATATGTACGGCAACTACGTGGTGCAGAAGCTGCTGGAGCGCTCGGATGACCACGACCGCCAGCGCATTGTATGTATTATTCGACACAACGAGGACTACCTGAAGCGGTTTACGTTTGGGAAGCACGTTTTGAGTCGACTGGAGCGCGAGGAGCAGACAAGCGGCTATTATTGAGCGCGTTGCTGTGGAGCGTTCACTCGCTCGCGACAGCAACCAGGTGAGCAACGACACAGCAGCCTCGACATGCTCCTGCGCTTCATGCCCACCTACACTATATAAATATTTTGCGGCGCGATGATCAATGGATCGATCATCAGTACGTGCCAATTTGAGTTCAAGACCAGCCGCGTGAAGAGCTGCGGCAGCAACAACAACGACAAATGACCAAGACAAGGGTTGAGCGTACGATACACAGCATGCATACTACTACACCAACAACAGTTATGACCCGCACAATTCAGCTATCGAAACATAAAACGCAGTGTGTGAAGGATCCCCACGAAGGTTAAAGGAATCAATAGTCACTCACACGTATGCTTTATGATGTTTGACACCAAAATGGTTTGTACACTGTTTACTTTTTCGAGGTGGTCCTATCCTATAGCTCCTGCAGCGCGCGCCACCTGCGCAGAGGCGCGAGTGCCCGTATCGATGGCAGCGTGCACCGACATGCCCGGCTGCTCGAAAGCTGTAGCCTCACCAGCGAAGAAAATACGGCCATCCACAGCCTCGGCGAGATCACGCGAAGCCGTGTCGGACTGACCGACACGTGGGAAGGCGTAGCCACCGCCGATGTATTCCTCGTCGCCCCAGTCCTTGTACATGCCCTTCACAAAGTACTTGCGCGCGGGTGACGGCTCCTCCACGGTGCCGTAGATCATGTCCAGCTGGTCAAGGAAGCCCTCGATGATCGCATCCGTGTCCATGTTGACAAAACGCTCCGCGTACAGCGCGCCAGCGAAACCGGTGATCAGGAACTGCACGTCGCTGCTCTCAGGCTTCTCCTCAAGCGACTTATCACCGTTGGTCTTCAGGTGGCCGATGCCCTGCGTGCTGTTGAACCAGAACTCAGGCAGGAAGCAGTCCGAGCACACAACACCGTGCGCGTTCTCAGGCCAGAAGCGGCCCGACATGTGCAACAGCACCTTTCCAGCACGACGCATGTCGAACGAGGCCACAGCATCCAGCTTCTCCTGCGGAAGAGCCGGCGTGTAAGAGATTTTGGTGAACACGGCGGTAGACACCGTCACCACCAGCGTGCGGCACGAAAGCTTCTTGTCCGTTGTGCTGGTAATCACAACGCGATCGTTCTGGGAGTAGTCCACGCTCTCCACGGGCCAGTTCAGTCGGGTCGTCACACCCTCCGCGAAATGCTGGGCAAAGCGCATGAAGCTCGGCACGACACGGAAATCGCCCTCGTCTTCCAACTCAATCCACTGCTTCTCGTAGCGGCAAGTAATACGCATCGAGATGTCCTCCAGCGGGCCACCCGCCGTGTTAGCGTATCCCGATTCGGCGAGCTTCATCATAGACGGAGAAATCTCCTTCTCGTTGAAGTAATCTCTCATGGATTTCTCGGGCGGAATGTCGTCAACGGGGCGACATCGCTCAAGTCCGCCACCGACAAGTTAAACTTGAGGAACTCCTCGTCCTCGTCATCGTACGCCAGCATGCGCTTCTGGTCGCCGAGGTAGTAGTAGCCGATGCCTCCATCCGGTGCGGGCTCAGTCGGACCTCCGTCGCCCTGCTCGTCAAGCAATGGAATGCAAACGACGCAATAACTATGAGTACACGTTATTTGACTCTCGTGATGCACTCTTCACGAATTCAGTAGCATGCACGTGTGTATATATACAGTGTTTTTGAGAAATGGGATGTATGAATCCAGACTGACTTCTCCAGAGTGGACACGTGCAAAACTCAACGACCCAAGAACTGGGCCATCGAATGCCCGCAGAATAAGCAAGATCCTCCCGAAGGAGGACACCTCGCTCGCCCTGGAGATGCTAATTAAGGAAGCATGATCTAACGTTCGCTTTTGCATACGTATGAAGGCCAGAAGATTATCTAGGGCTTGTCCCCGCAGGGAGCAAGCGAATCAGTGGCTGATTAATCGATGCGACGCACACACAAAGCACTCTCTTCACATAAATTGCAAATTGCACTCTGTCCCCACCTGAGCCCAAGTGAAGATCTCGCGCAGACCAACGTTGTACTCCTCCGCCAAACGCGTGAGCGTCGTGTTTTCGCCGTGCATGAACTCGGCGCCCACCTCGATGCTCAGGCCCGGGATGAAGCTGGTGTTGTTCAGCACCCGGCCGCCCACGCGGTCCATGGCGTCCACCACCAGTACGTCCTTGACGCCCTTGACGTGCAGCAGCTGGCTGGCGCAGCGTAGGCCGGCGATGCCAGCGCCGATCACCAGCACGTCGTGGAACTCGGGCTGCTCCTCGGCCATGGTCTCTATGCAGCCGCTAGAATAGCACGCGGGAAATCCGAAATGAGGTCAACAACAATAGCGGGAAGCACCACGGCGACCCGCAACATTGCCCAATTACTCGGAGACCACCAATCGAAGAGTAGCTGCTTGCTGCAGACGCGCGAGGTGTGCGGCATTTTGTGTCGACTCCAGGAAACCACTGGCCAGCAGCGCGAGCGTTGTGTGGCATACGTGGAGCAAGACGTCTCGGAAATGACTGGGGGAATGTATTGGATGTGAAGAAGGTACTGAGATGGACAGCAGTACTGTGCAAGACGGATTAAGGAGTGCAGCGTTGCGCGAAGACGTCCCCGGTCTGTGACGTGTGAGGCAGCGCGTGGGCATGAAACCAAGCAGGCTTCATGCCCGCTTACCTGTTGGATTGAGTGGGCGTGCTTGCCGACACTAATCGATGCAGCAGAAAACCAATGAGTTCTAGTGCGCGTGTGGGGGCCTGGAGCTCGGGCCGCGTTCTGTCTCGAGGATAGCATGAGCAAGGCCTGCATGTTGACCGAAGAATTGGTGAGGGTTTTCGACTACCGGTAGAGTGGCAACGTGCCCGCGCACAAGACACGAGCGCGGAACTTTTCATTCTCTGCATCAGCGTACGCAATACCAACACATTGCTCTCTGCTCACTATTTCTTCGAGACAATTCCATGCGAGCCCTCAGCAGAGCTTGATCCCCTGCGTCCAGCCCTGATCACAACCATATTCGGCCCATAAAGATTCAACACGTCAAATGCTCACAGGAAACACCATGCGATGACTACTAACTGTTGCCGTTGCCCCTTGCAGTCTGCGTCTGCCAGTTGTAGTCAGGTGGCCTCCGCAAGTTGTGGGCCGCCACCGACGACTTCTACTTGCCAGGGATGTCATTTTCGCCCTCAGGCCATCGTTGAAGATGCCGTCCGTAATGGCTTCCTGTTCAATCCCATCTGGCGAATGCTATACACGGCGATCGCCGACGACAGCGCTGCCGCCTGTGTGCGTCATCGCCGTCTCCTCATTGGCCAGCCGGTGTTCGCCTTTACCGCCTTGACCATCGTATCGTCCTTTGCTGTCATTCGCCGTTCTCCTCCGAGACTCCACGACCCAGCCCAGTTTCCCCGCCATGTCTGACCTCACCGCCGAGTTCGAAGCCGCCGCCGCGCTGGTGAAGACCTTCACCAAGAGCCCCGTACGTGCACCGCCCCTTTGATGCGCTTGTGCCAATACTCACGAGCCTCTGGACTTTTATGACACGCAGAGCAACGACGAGAAGCTGGCGCTCTACGCCAACTACAAGCAGGCCACGATCGGCGACAACACGACAGCCCAGCCGGGCATGTTCGACCTGACGGGCAAGGCCAAGTGGAAGGCCTGGACGGAGAAAAAGGGCGTGTCCAAGGAGGACGCCATGAAGGCCTACATCGCAGAGGTGGAGAAGCAGAAGGCCGTGTACGCCTGAAGCGCGGCCGCCAGGTCGCGTCTGTAGCTCCTTCTCCCTCGAGGTGCAAGGCCCGCTGACGAGTCGGCGGGGAATGTGCTCTTAAGGCCTTTGGCTGCTCTTGCGTGCGCTGTAGACACGTGGACTGCCAAAGGGGGAAAGTGCGACGAGCAACCCGGCACTACTTCGGTCCAGCCGCACGTGAGCTGTTGACGTCACTAAAATCCACAAAAATGTAATCGACGTCTACTGTGAATTCTTCGCGCGTAACGAGCTGTCTTTCACTGGTCTGTTGGAAACTACTGACAACTGCAGTGCACGCTGACTCTATGATCTATGAATTGGGAAGGCCAAGGCCGCGGGATGAGAAGTCGTCTTGGCGGCGAGGGATCGTGTGCTCGACGTCCACGCATTGGAATGCCAACCTGTTGCAAATTTGCATTGAATACTATTCAATGAATAGATATCGCCGGCTACATCACTGACACCAATGGGCCCCTCATGTTCGCCGGCAGCGATGAAACGGGAGGGACCTCACGACTCCAGTCTTAGGATAACGAACACGTTGTTGCTCTTTGCAACTGGAGTCTGCATCCCCTTCCAACGGAGGGTGCAGCATCCAACACTCTTGGAGAAAATGCGATAGCTTTCTCCCCTGAGAACCGCTTAGTTGCTTTTGCCGTCCACCTTGGCCTCGACTTTAGCCTCCATTCGGGCAAAGTCGGACATTAGCTTGTTGATCTGGTCTGTGTGCTGGCCCAGCTTGTTGGAAAGAGAGATCTGCTGGTCAGCAAGCTGCTGCTGCGTCTCCGTGTTTTGCGTCAGCAAGCGCATGAGGAGCACCTCCATCTGCTCGCCCGCCGCAGTTGTGCCAATCGAAAGCTGTGTCATCTCCATTGACGCCTTGATGTCCTGGTCTTCGTTTTCTTCGTTGTTGTCCTTTGGCTCGGATGGAGACTGTGGGGCTTTGCATGAAGCAACCGATGACATTGAAGACGTTGACGCCGTGGTTGCTGGGGACATCGGCACCTCGATCTTCTGCCGATCAAACCTTTGGGGTTCAGAGTTGAAGCAGTCGACTCGATGGCATTTGGGAGTCAAGCGACGGCGTTGCTTACTCGTAGCAGACTCCTGCACCTCGAGTGTGTTGTTACCATTGTTGGCCTTCTGTTCAATGGTGGTGGACGCAGTCGCAGTTCTAGATGTTGTGCCGGCTTCCGAGATCTGCGGGAGATTTTCGCCAGCGGCGACGGCCAGTCTCTCCAGAATAGCAATATCGCACGCTTCCCGGGGACGTGTATCCAGCACGAATACGGTGCCGACGACGAGGCCCGAGTTCGGGTCCACGATAGGTGCCGCCGCGTAAAATCGCACGCTAGCTGCGCCCGAAACGAGCGGGTTCCTCTGGAATCGAGGGTCGTGAAGCGTGTCAAGAACGACCAATGGCTCGCGCATGAATACCGTGTAGGCACAGAATGCAATCTTGCGCGGGATCATCTTGTGCGCCAGACCAGCACTAGCCTTAAACCACTGGCGGTGCTCGTCGAGAAAGCTCACTGCAGCCATGGGGCACGATAGACGCGCCTTGGCCAGGTCGCAGATCATGTCGAAAGATGTTTCTGGAGCGGAGTCGAGCACATTCAGCGCGTATAAGGCGCGGAGTCGGCCTTCTTCGTCGGTGGCAATCGGTGGTCGAGGCCAAGGGTGACCCCACTCCGACAACGGCTCACTTGGCGGCTGATGTTCAGGGTGAAGATTACTGTTACGGGTTCTTTTGAAGCTCTTCAACTCGCCTTCCGGGTTGAAGTGTCCGTCCCTGAGCTCGACGTAGCGTGGCTTCGGTGTCATTGAACGCAGCTGTGCCTCTTCACTGTCAGGTTCGGACGAGAGCCCTGATGCAGGGAGTGTAAGTGGCTTTGCAGCCACATGCGAGATGCCTCTGTCGTTGTGACACTGTGTGGTGAGGTGGAGACGAGTGATCGACCATTACGAGGGTGCGAGTTGCTGAGAACGCACGAGATGCAAACGCGAACGCGGGTGCGGCCGATGGTCGGGGCCACGTCGGCGTCCTTGTGTAGCGTGCAGTTGCTGCAAACGACTTCACCGCACTGCGGGTGACACAAACCACAAAGCATTAAGTCAGAGAGTTGGTGAGTCAGTCATGTGAAAACTGGTCGCAGACTTACCATGCGGCAGTGGTGTTTGCGACGGAAGGTTCCGAAGGGCCTCGTACAGACGTAGCACAGAGTGCGTTCGTGGTCGGCGACCCAGTCGGCCGAGTCCACGAGGTGCAGCACGAGAAAGTCGTCGGCTGCCATGCTCGTTCGGGGACCGGAACTTCTGTAAAGTGGATGTAGTTTATTGGTCGGGGAGAGCAAAGACACGAGTTGGTGTTCCTGACGTTTGCTTTGAGGGAAATGCGGAAGTGACCAAGCAACGCGGAGACGACCGATAAAGGAGGAAACGCTCTTGCTGGAAGCTGGCAACAGCTTTGCCTCGTCTACTTGGAAGAGCCTGGATGGAGTCGGGAAAGCACAGAAAGTCGAGCAGCAGTAAAACGGAGAACGCCTTGCAAGATGGTCTATTTTTCGATTTCGCGCTCGCAACGTTGCTTTGCGTGGCGGCGAACGCGGCAGACTTCATCACGTCTGGGGCGCCGCAGCGTTGAGCGTGTGGAGCCGGAGAGCCAAGTTCAAGCTGTCTGCATTGCGACTTGGTGCACGCAGCTGAATGATAGCAATAAATCCTAATAATCCTCCAGGTATTTTCTTTTAGGCGCACGAGCTGGAGCCGAGCTGGAGTTGAGCGGAAAGTCAACTCGCGACGATGCTACTCGCAGCAAAAGGAACAATGCCCATGGGCGTTTTCAAAACACTTACGTGGTGCCGAATGACGACCGCCTGCTGACGAAGCAGCAAAGTTTCCGTGAGCTCGCTGCTGCAAATTCGTAGCAGTGCACGCGATTGCACTCCCTCATATTTGCTCACGACCGAAAGTTCGTCGCGCTCTGCGTTTTCCCCACGAGTTTACGTGGACCTGGACATGAGTCAGGTGGGTCTCTCCAGAGGACAGCGCAGCGCACTCCGTTATCATGTTGCACGCAGCGACTCATCGTCCTTCGCGCCGCGTACCATAGGAGTCAGGCGCGTCTCCGCTTTGATGCGTGGACAACGGCGGCTGATATTTGCCCACTCAACATGAGCCCATGCATCGAGTGCCGGCGCCAACTTCAGTTTAGGCCCAAGTGTGCCGAGTTTCGTCTGCGAATACCGCAGGGTGCTCCACTGTGGACAGCAGCAGCGTTTCGCAGTGTATCTGCTCCTGGACGCTTGGCCACAATGCTGTTGCACACACAACCAGCTTGTGGAGGACGCACACCGTTTTACCTTGCTGCCCACACTTCAGGCAAAAAGCCTCCGAAGCTGGGACTTCTCAGCCTCGAAAATCCTGCGGGCTTGGTCGCATACCAAGAGCGCGGCCAGCCGCAAAATCCGCTCACTTGTCGCTGGAGATGCATCACCACATACGCAAGCTAACATCAGCCGAGAACGAGTGCAGGACTTCTGCAGCTTTAGTAGCAGAGCACTCCACACGTACTTCCAGCTAGCAAGTTGAAGGCGTCTTCAACGTCATTGTTTCGAAAGAGTGTGATCGACGTTGCTAAGCGCCCACCCGACACATTCTAACGCCCGTCTGGCGTCCCATCGCGACGCCTTTATCTCCCTGGACTCGATGCGTCTACCGGTATTTGCAGCTCGCAGCATGACTCGCCTGGCGCGCGGACGCAGCTACAAGGTGCGCCACCTGCCTCTCCAGTCTTCAGCCCCCTTCGGCACTTTAATCGCCCTCCGCGACGCAAATTCTGCCGCCTTTTAAGCCTTTTATTAACGTTTTCCCCTTTGAATCAGTTCCATGGCTCGGCACTCCGACAAGCGCTGCTACTGAGCGGACTGGGGCTGTCGGTGCTGGCGCTGGCCAACGCCGAGCTCAGGACTCGCGTCCGGCCCGCCTGGAGGCGCAGTGTGACGCCCGCTACGCGCCGCCAGAAGTGGACGGCGCCTTCTCCGTGCCGCTCGAGCGCGAGGAGTTCTCTGCCATCGCCAAGTCGCGCGCCTCGCGCGTCAGCAGCGCGTCGTACAAGGCCAATTTCCCCATCGAGGTGGGGCTATTGTACTATATTCTACTTCATATTCTGCTGGAGTTGTTTGCTGATGATTGTTGTGAGTTGTAGGACAAGTACGCGGTGGAGACGACGGACTCGGGCGACGTGTTTGCTGCTGTGCTGGACGGACACGGCGGCTGGCAGGTTTCAGAGTACGCGAGGAAGACGCTGATCGGCAACGTGCAGAAGGAGCTGCAGTACCTGTACAAACCTGGATCGGACGAGCCGGCGCAGGGAGACGACAAGACCGTATCGGACGAGCGGGTGGCGGCTGCTATCCAGCGAGCTTTTGGACGTACAGACCGCGACCTATTGGCCCAGGTGTCGGCCGCCTTCAAGCTCGGCTTTGGCGCCGTCGCACGCTGTGGCTCGTGTGCGTGCCTTGCGTTTGTGCACGAAGGCACCGTTCACGTCGCTAACGCTGGCGATATCCGTGCCGTGCTGGGAACGGTCGGCAAGGACTCTGACACGGTTGTGGCCAAACCGTTGAGCAACGACCAGAATGCTATGGTGAAGTTTGAGCAGGAGAAGCTCCTGAAGGACCACCCTGGTGAGGCTAACGCCTTCACGTGCCGCCACCCGGACTCGTGTTACGTGAAGGGTGCGCTGCAACCCACCCGCGCGTTCGGTGATTTTTCGCTCAAGTACCCGGAGTTCAATGGTCCGCCATACGTGAACGGAGACCGCTCTGCTGGTCGCCACTTTTCGGCTCCGTACACGCCGCCCTACATCACGGCGATTCCGGAGATCAAGTCACACAAGCTGGAGGAGGGAGACAAGTTTGTCATTATCGGCTCTGATGGGCTGTGGGACTACCTGAGCAATGAAGAGGCTGTAGAGGTGGTGAACGGCCAGGTATCGTGTGGTAACCACGACCTTGCGGGTCGTGCGCTGGTTGAACGAGTGCTGCAAAAGGCAGCGAAGCGCTACGGCATGACGTACCAGGAATTGCTGAGCTTGCCGCCTGGAAGCCACCGCCGCCGCCGCCACGACGACACAACGGTGATTGTTCTGTTCTTCGACTAGAGTGAATGAAAGCTAGAAACTTGCCGAGCCTTGTGTACAAGAAGGAAATGCACAACTGGCGAACGTCTAAACTCAAGAATGCGATGTGGGCTTCGACCCCTCTTAACATTTACTTGAAATCGGGTACTTGTATCACCAAGATGCGATGCCTCTCGTGTTATGAATAATGCCCGTTGCGGAGAGAACTCGACTGATTGCTTCTACTGTTCGTTTGCAGTGGGGTGAAGACTGGCAGCGTGGCAGTTGAGGCACTCACTGATCCCATCGTAGAGCCCTTTTCCTTCTCCAATTGCTGTCTGTATGTTTCGTAGTTTTGCTCCAATGTATCTGTGTAGAACTGCACAGCAAACATTCGTTTTTGTCAGTCTAAGTGAAAGTTCTTGCTTATGAAGTGGAAACATTTACAAGTAGTACAAGTAGAGACACAACGTACTCGAAACTGGTGGCAGAGCGACGTAAGCGGGAGCCAAATTGGGCGAACGACGTAGTTAATGAAGTTGAGCTGCACGGTGATTCGAACGCGCTTGTTCTCCAGATTCTGCATGTAGAAATCAGTGGCCACACTGTGCTCCGTTTCAGCCGCAGCTTGGTTTTGAAATTCGTCGAGCAGGCGGGCACCCCACTCTTGGGCCTGGGCGAACGGTAGCGCATAGTGAGATAAGTCGGCAGCGTGCATGAGGATGCCCATGAAGATGGCACGTTTGTCGCTGAGCTGGCGACGCGTAAGACCCTCGAGAACTTTGCACTTTTCGAAGTGCTTGGACATATCTGTAGCGAGAATGCACGATATAATGAGTTGGCGAGCACGTTTGTGGCGTTCGCGATCAAGGTGTTGCAGAATTTTAGCTGACTTGTGGTTGAGGATGATAAACGTAACACGACAATGATGGCGCTCCAACACAGCGTCATCGTTATGAGTGAGTGCCATCGGGCTCAGCACCTTCAGCTCGAAGTCATTGGTATTGCCCGGATGATCAATATCGTGGCATAACGAAGCAATGAGCATGGCAAATATCTCAAGGCCACTAAAATATCGGCGACATTCGGTTCGTAGCATTATGTGCATCGCCACCATCACCTGGAAGGCGTGCTGAAAGTTGTGAAACGGGTTGCTGCGGTAGTAGTTGGCCACATTCGTCGTGAATGCAGAGAATTTCTCGCTGGAGATGCGAAAGGCGTCCATGAACCCGTAGGCGCGGAAAATAATACCACAGCTCATCGATACTTCACCACTCGAAAGCGATAACGTTTCGGTGTCCCAGTGATCAAGTGGTTCATCGTTTCCGTGTGCAAACACAATTTCTCGTGGGAACGGAATTTCGTCGTCCTCGTGATTCTTCTTCTTGATCGCAGGTAGCAATGCTGTGAAAGTTGTCAATCCTTTTTCTTAGTCACACCATCGTTATCTTCACCTGCGTGACAATATTTGTTCACAATGGAGGAAATGATGTCTGTCTCGGAGTATTTGTCCAAGCGTGTCATGGTCGACATCCGATTCAGGGTCCTCGAATCTGTGCTGGAACGGGAGACAGCTACGCAATCTGAAACAACCTTGTAGTACGAGATGTCAAGGGATAATCTTCCGAGGGCAAACTGCACTTCTGAGCAATACTTTTGCATGACATCACGGTCGGTCTGCGTAAATGCAACGACATGAGCACCTTCCTTTTGTTGATGCACATGGCGACTGCAACCACCTTAGGTGGTATTGTGAGCGAGTGATCCTCGAACACTGGCATGCAGAGCACGCTGGTAGTGTGATAACCTGTCTTTATGTCAACGCTTGGATCGAAGAGTTCATGCTTGTATGCGTCACGAGTGCAAACGGTTGTCCCTGTCGTCGCAACAAGTCCAGAAATGCCGCGGTTCACAGGAGAACGAAAGCTCTCACCACCCACGCGCGGTGTAATCCAGAGCTCGTGCTTAAAGTGATCAATAAGCAAAGTCCAAAGCGATCACACTCCATTACATCCTTTCCCAATTCCATGACCATGTCCACGAACTCAGCGATGTCTGTGCTCTCAGTGATGAAAGTGGTAAGTTTGAGGCGTGCCTCGATAAGCTTCTGCGAAGTCCTGACCTCGCGATGCAAGCTGGCCTTGTGCAGTGACGTTCCAACTGCATCAGCTGCATAGTTGAGAAAAACTGCGTCTTCACTCGTAAAGTCCATTCCATCGACCTTATTGACAGCAGATAGCACTGCTAAGATAGCCCCCTCGGGCGATTTGACTGGGAGACACAAAATGCGCTTGGTGAGGAAGCCTGTCTTCTGGTCTAGTGTTGAGTCGAATAAAGGATGCGAGTAGGCATCGTTTGTGATGACTGTCTCACCCGTGCGAGCGACGTACCCGGCGATGCCTTTCGTGATAGGAACGTATTCTCCTCGCACAATATCAGCAGCGCTGGCAATATACAATTCATCCTCGCCTTCAATCTTGATAAAGAGTCCGATCCGTTCCGTGCCCACAAGTTCGTGGCATACAGCGAGCACTTGATCTAACACTGCAGATGATGACACGGTCTCCATAGAAATATTGCGGTGAAGTTTAAGCAAACCTTCAATGCGGTGCTGAGCCGTTTGTCGCTGGCGTGACAGCACGAGATTCCAGATTGTGGCACCCGCTACGACCGCAATAAACTCAAGGTTGACAATATCCGTATCAGTAAAAGCTGGTAGAGAAGCTATCGTTTGAGGTTCTTCTGGCCCAACACGAGAAACAGGGTCTAACGACAACGGCGACCTGGCAGTAACTACTTGCAGCACGCCTACTACCGCGTGGTGCGCATTGCGAATCGGTAAACATAGCAGAGCTTGTGAAGCAGGGCCCTTCCCAAGATTGGATTGCTGGCTTTGGTAAATGGCGTGCGTATCGAAGTCGTTTATGACAAAAAGCCGGCCAGTCATAATAACACGGCCAAAGACTGTTGGAGAGTCGGGCATGACAAAGCCCTCGTTGATGACAGTAACTTTGGGCGGGGACAACCCTGCGTCTCCTTCGTTTTCAGCGCGGAGCACCGAGAAGACATCCAAGACATTGCGTCGCTCATGCAGGATACCCAATGTGTACTTGTCAGCGCGCACCAATTGCTGCGTGGCTCGTAGCGTCCGTTCAATGACGCTTTCGAAGCTGCTCTGAGCCGAAACCTCCTTTGCTACAGCCATCAGCGTCTCCAGTTGCGATACTCGCTTTTGCATCGTCACGACACCTCCCGAAGTCGGATCGTTCGCTCCTGTTGCCTCCGGAGGCGTTGCTGGTGGCGACCCAATTGGAAAATTCGAGTTGAACGAGACCCCATTGCTGATCGGCACGATAGTGCTTTGTCGGTGCTCCAGCAGTCGCGACTCCACTGCTGCTGCCCGACTGCGCAGTAGTTGAACGCGCTTGCGACTCTCTTCGATGCGCGTTAGCAGTCGCTGCTTTTCCACGTCCTGATCGCGGACACCGTGCACGACCGCTTTCAGTGCGTCGATAGGCACAAACAGCGTCTTCTTGGTCTCGGTTGGGGCCATGCCGGGAGGTCCTAACGTCAATGGAGACTGGAACCGTTACGAAAACGGCATGTTTTTGAACGGACAATGTGTTTGCCGACAAGCCCAACAAGAATATTAACTTCGTTATGTTCGGGAGCATTGCCCGCAAGCCCAGCAAGAACATCAACTGAGCAAACAGCATGCCTCGATAAAGGGTCCATGCCATCAACGACGCGAACGATGAGTACGTCGGCGGACACCATTAGACCTAACGTGTCGGACGTGGTCGGATGCGGTTGCTGTGTGGCATTTGATTGCTGGGTGCTGTTGCTGCTGTGTTCAGGAGCTCCAAGCGAGATGGTGTTGAGCGACGGCTGACAACTTCGAGCAAGATTTTTTACAGTACAAGTACAGATGAACCCCTCAATTGTCATAGCGTCGGGAACGGCAAAATTATTTCAATTTAGGGGTATTCCAATCTCGGGGTGTGCCGTTTTAGGGGTACACTGAGGTGCAGCTTCAGGCATTCATCCCGCAGACCACCTAGCAGCCAACTAATTGTGCTCAGAGCTCACAGATCACATTTCGCAAGCTCTCGCTCGTTAGCAATGCCGTCGCCAACGAAAACATCTCGAATGTCGCTCACCAACGCTCAAAAGCTGCTAATTTGTCAGCACCACACGCAACCCAGATGACGCGAGCCATATTTTCGAAATGGCTTAAGGAAATGGACACGACGTTTAGAATGCAGCATCGTAAATGCCTCCTACTTCTTGGCAACGCTACTGTCCAGGAGGGGGTATGAAGAGGCTGCTTTGACGAATGTTAAGGTGGTATTTCTCCCAACCACCAGCAAACGGCAGCCGTTAGATGCAGGTTTGATCACAGCATTTAAAAGGCGATATACCGACGGCGTCAAACACAGCATGTTGTAAATATTTTTGAGGCGTTGGGCTGCTACAGGCCTCCAAGACTATTTAACTGGGAGTTTGATGAACCTGAAGAGAAAGATGCTATTACAGAGGAGCTTTCGACCATGCTGTCGCGACTCACGCCAACAATCCGATGTCAGTTTATGAGCTGCTGAATCCAGAGGACGAGAATGAAAGCGTGGACGAGCCGACTGATTTGCGGGATCGAGGAGCAGGAGAGTGCCGACAATGATGTTGCTGAAGACGATGCATGCGGGAATGCTTCCGACAAAGAAGAAGAGGAGCTGACTGCCGCCGAAATCAACTATGGATAGGGAAACTTTTAATTCGTGCCGATACTACAGGAGTGAGTGCCAGACAGTTCGGTGAGCGGACTTCGTGCAATGCAGCGATTATCCCGAGAGGAAATGGGACACAAACAAGGACGGAAGATGCAGGTGTCAATGCTAGACTTCATAGGTCGACCTGTACGACTTTGACTTTAGCCATAGTTAAGCACCCTTTATCGGAATATATGTTGATTTTTTATTCCACATTCCGTCTGAGGGGATTTAGTAATAATTACTTAGCTTGTATGCCATGCGTGCCCAGTTGGTCATCGGGAACCCACATTTTATTCTATTTGAGGGTGAATTCCAAGTCTGGGGATTACTAACGAGGGGTTCATCTGTAACTTGTTGGAAGACAAGTGGCTACATTATGTAACCAACATTATGAAAACATAAAAGGTTGATGAATTCCGGGGTGCGCGTATTTTTTGCTTGTCAACGTTGTCCGATCCTCGATCGGGTGGCGAAGACGCTTTCAAGCAAGCAGGAGCACAAACTGCTCTAGCAGGCGGCGTAGTTGTGCTGTGTGATGTGCGTCAACGATACCGTGCTGTTAAGCCGTACCAAACCACATGAGTTGGCACGCTAAAACCGTGTAAATTTTTGCCTAGTCTAATGAGGATTTGTGTCGCGAAAGGTCCAAAGTTCCTCATATACTAGGAGTGCCTGAAGATAAATAATCAATCGCCCATCGCATATCGAGCGCAAGGTTACCAAGATATTCGTGTGTCTTTTGGTATGCAACAGAAACCAATAGAAGGTAGGGAACACAATCGTTCCTGTGATGAGTCATCTACAGTGTAAGTTACACACAACTGAAGTCTACGTAAAACTAGCGCTACATGTAGAGGCGCCGTGCATATCGTAAGTTAGATCCCAACCAACTGGTCGGCATAGCTATTGATGCTGCTGCTATCCTGCAAGGCTGTAGTCATGACTTTGTGATGCGCATACGAAAGCATGCGATTTAGTTGGAGGGACCGGGAATTGCTTTCGCAGACGTTAAATTAGGTGGTAGGTGCGTTTCTCGATGTCTTTATTAATAACACTTAGCTAAGACATTCGTTCACAAGGTCCGCAACATATTGGTCGCTGCCATCCGAACGCAACGACACGCTGGAACTCAATCACAACACTTTCAAGTACGTGACGGCCATTTAATGAGAGTCCCTTGCTCTTCCCAAACGAGCGGGAGCAATTCAACAAGGCTAACGTAAATGAGGAAAACACTCCATTTTGACCAAGTCATAACCCCCAGCACTTGAAGTTTGTATGCCAGCAAGTTGCAATTCCGCGGGTGCGTGCCTTGTCCGACCCTTCGACCAGAACTTGCGGGGTTGACGAAATCCCACATCCAGATCCCAAGCTCACTTCGGTCATTCGTGAATCTTCCGCCTTCCTCTCAAGTCTCCCACCACCTCAAGATGTTCCGTCGTGTCGCCCTCCGCGCCGCCCAGGTCTCCGCCGCCTCCGCCTCCAAGACGCGCAGCTTGGCCACGTCGCAGCTGCGCACCGCCAACAAGCACAAGCAGCCCAGCGCCATGTTACTCGCCGCCGCCGGCGTGGCCGCCGTCACGGGCCTGGCGCTCACCGACCTGGTGAACGCGCGCGAGAAGCCCGTGGACCTGGAGCCCATCAAGAAGGAGATCGTGGACATCTTCGACGACGACAACTACATGGGCCCCACTATGGTGCGTCTCGCCTGGCACTCGTCCGGCTCGTACAGCAAGAAGGACGGCTCGGGCGGCAGCACGGGCGGCACCATCCGCTTCAAGCCTGAGATCGAGCACGGCGGCAACGCCGGTCTGCACCTCGCCGTCAAGGCGCTGGAGAAGGTGAAGCGCAACCACCCGGAGATCTCGTACGCCGACCTGTACGTGCTGGCGGGCGTGACGATGATCGAGGAGATGGGAGGCCCAGAGATCCCCTTCCGCCTCGGCCGCCCGGACGCCAAGAGCGGCAACGAGCCCACGCAGACGCCCGACGACCGGCTGCCCAACGCCGACATGGGCAGCAAGGACAAGACCACGCAGCACGTGCGCGACGTCTTCTACCGCATGGGATTTAACGACCGCGACCTTGTCGCGCTGATTGGCGCCCACGCCATCGGCCGCTGCTACCCGACACGCAGCGGCTACAGCGGACCCTGGACCAACGCCGAGTGGACGTTCTCCAACGAGTTCTTCCGCGAGCTCATTGAGAACAAGTGGACCATTAAGAAGTGGAACGGCCCCGAGCAGTACGAGGACCCCACGGGCAAGTTGATGATGCTGCCGGCTGATATGGTGCTCCTCCAGGACCCCAAGTTCAAGAAGTACGTCGAGATGTACGCCAAGGACGAGGATCTGTGGTTCGAGGACTTCTCCAAGGCCTTTGTAAAGCTCACGGAGAACGGCGTCAAGTTCCAGGAGACCTCAGGCTGGCGCAAGTTCTTCGGCGCCAATTAAGTTGTGCGGTTCGAAACCGTGAGGGATGGCACCTCGTTCGCAGTAGCCTACCCGTTCAAATGGTAGCCCTGCTGTCTGGAAAAGTCCCAATCGCCGCTCAGAAGCGTCATTTGTATATCAATCAAAGCATGATGTTATTTCTAGCATACTTTTCTTGTTGCGATCGTCTTGCTGACTCCTATTTGCGTCACGTGTTGGCAGGCTGACCCAATTCCTCTGGCAGGAGTCTCCAGTTATCATGGATGCAGCTAGAGCTCGTGGGCGGCGGCGTGACGTAACTCTGACATACGAAAAGACTTCTCGGTGGGAAGATGAACGAGGCTCCACGATCGATCGCATTGTGGAAGTCAATGCTGAGGCCAAGCGTGTGTACGCACAACAGGAACATCTTTTACCAACGTTGGCTCTGGAGCGGCCTCTGGACCACCCCGCGGCAACCGAGCACCTTCAGGATGTTGGTCGGCGTGTGTTAATCTTGCGGAACACTACGAAGCGGTCATGCAAGAAAGGTGAACAGAGCCCGAAGCAGCAACAGTCACCAAAGCGTGTGATCCCGAGTCGGTTCCCTGAGATAACTGCAGGTGTCGATGAAGAAAATGCTGGTGAAGTGGATCAAGCCAAAGATGAGGAAAACCCTGCATGGTCAGACGGTCGAATTGTAAGTGTTTTGTTGTTGGTATTGAGCTCCAAACATTGCCATGTTAATGCTTAAACTCGTGAATATTAATGCTCAGGCGACAATGCTAATGGACCAAGAATGGGATACGCGTGCATGGAACCCAATCAAGGTTCAAACCGCAGTAGACACTTTGTACGAGGAGATAGAGCATGTCGAGGATGAATCGAGACGCGAGCTTGCTACCACTATGCTGCTGCGTCTGCTAGAAACTCACGAAGGTCGGTACGTCCTCACAATCCGTTTGCCAGCTTTTTGAGAAGCTATAACATTGAAGTTGCTGACCTTCTGTGTGTACTAGATGCGGTTGACTACGTGGAGACCACACTACCAAGCCTAACAAACAAAGCATTCCGGACGCTTTCCAAGCTCACAAACAACACCAAAATCTTCCGCGTACTGCGACTTGTGGCGGTGCTTGCCGAGTGGTTTGCCCCTGTGCTTTCGAGCGAAAGTGGTGTCACCAAAAGCATTAATTGCCTGCTACGTGAAACAGAACTATGTGCACGTATCCTTCAGCACCACTGGTGCGGCGTGCTTTTCGAGCGCACAGTGAACCATCGGGACTACGACCCCATTGTGAAAGCACGTCTCCGTTCCATGCACCTGATCAAGTTTGTTGAGTTACGGCATCAGTTTAAGGTGTATCGAGAAGCCATAGGACACGGAGGGATCCCTAGCAGTGTTATTCGGGCACATGTCACGATTTTGTATCATTTGGTGAAGCTCCCTCGCGAACCTGGCTCCGTCTCGGACAAAGCACGCAGCACTGTGCTTTCAAACCAGAGGCGTATCCTCGGTTCGGGTGTGCTTTTGTATCTGGTTTCACTGATCACTAAATGCCAGTCTCGCGAGGTGATAGAGCTGGTGAAAGGAATAGTTTTGGAAGTGACGGAAGGCTATGGTGACGAACAGATTGTTGAGATCCTGCAATGCAACGTCGTGGAGAGAGCAAAACTCGACTTGAAGTGTACCATGCAAGCAAGCGATAAGAAAAACTCAGTCAACGTCACGACCACGACTGCAGCGCTTGCAAACTCGCTTAAACTGCTGTCCACCATCGCTTTGAAAGTTCGCCTTACCACGGAGCGGTTGGGAAAATCCAATGTTACACCAAGCACCACGGCTAGCCCCTCGACCACAGCCCATCGCGGAAAACTCCGCAGCTTGTAATGGCCCAACTGCACTTGTAAATGTGGAGGAGAGAGGATTTCTAATGCGCAAGCTGAAGGTAGCGGTGCGTCAATTTCTGGTGACTCCGGACGTGTTCGACACGCTTTTGAAGTTCTTGATTTTTGCCGAGATCAGGGCGCGGTGTTGCGGGCTCAAGTTCTTGATATTCTATGCTTGCTAGCGCGATCGCTCGGATTTACACAGCTCTTGGATGCACTCACACGTGATGGTGGCAGGTGGCTTGAAAAAGTATTACTGTGTATGAAAGACACCGAACTAGTTGTCGTGCAAGCAGCAGTGGCGTTATTTTACGATATGAGTAGCCTGACTGACGGTCGACTTGGGCTGACTGGAGCAGGAGCTGTGCAGATTTTGTTGAGATGGTGTCGACCGAATTTTGAGGCCTCAGAATCGCATATGGCCTTCGTAATGGCCCTCATAGGTTGTGCACTTTTAGCGAGGCAAACAAATCGCATAAAGCCTGCCAACTCGCTGCTGGCGGCACTAGCAACTTTCGAGGACCGACTTGATGTGATGTATACTATTTTGCTGGACTTGGCACTTCAAGATAAGTCTACACCCCGCGCGTCTGAGAAGACTGCCGTCTTCTTGTTCTCTGCCGAAGCGCTGCCCACCCTCGTGAGATTCTTGACACAGGTCACGCCAAGTTGCATGGATTCACGGTTGCAGAATCCACGACAGCGTAACATTAGCTGCATCTTGCTGGGTCATTTATTCAAGGTCTCTCAAGTGACACGAACATGCTTCTCCGAGGATGTTGTCAACCACCTGGCACTTTCCATTCAATGCAACCGCCTAGACGAGATTGAAGGATTAATGGCACGTAGCCCGTCGCAAGATCGCTTCATTCACGAGCTTGGCTCAAGAGAGGCGTGTAAAGCGCTCAGTCGATTAGCTCGCTGCCCAAGCAATATGGTAGAATCACGGCTTCGACCTTCCGTTACCTCGCATCAAGTGCCGGAATGGCCCCAAGCAATGATTTGCGACGTCATGTTTCGAATGCACGTGCTCGAAGACTTGATTGCACTCATTCGAGTCCCAAGTGATGCTGCGGAGTTCGCTGAGGTGGAATTGAGCAAAGTTCTCTCCGCAGTAGATCTAGCGGGTTACATTCGCCCACTGCCTTATGGCGAAAGCGCCCGAGAGAAGTTTCTGAAGACTCACGAGAGCCATCCACACGGGAAATACGCTCAAGAAGAGCTGCTTCGGCTTGTAGAGCTGGTCGCTCCGGCGATTTTACATATCCTGCGTGAAAAGGATGCCGGCTCGGATCTTGTTAGCGCATGCTGCGTGACTTTGA
The DNA here is from genome assembly GCA_011947335.1 of Phytophthora constricta. NCBI lineage: Eukaryota > Oomycota > Peronosporomycetes > Peronosporales > Peronosporaceae > Phytophthora > Phytophthora constricta. The sequence goes on along the minus strand of JAAVTI010000586.1, from coordinate 202,280 downwards.
GTCGATTCGCTTGCACCAACGCTGCATGCAGTCTTCTGCTCACACAAGGATGTCTGCAGACAATGCTGATTCACTTGCCGGAGATTTTGATAGCAACAACGGTCGGAAAGTCCCCCAAAAGCGACAAAGTGTTGAGTTCGACTCATCCGTGGATGATCACAGGCTTCTTGATGTACCCGCTGCGCTTTACACTCTCTTCGGTAAGCTCTGCGCGGTTGCAGATGGAAGGACAGGAATCATGCGCACGCAGGTTCTACCTCGTCTCCTCAAACGTATGCAGCTCAAGCACCCAACATTTGAATCCAATGACGATGAGTGCAAGAGCGAAATAGCTGCCGTCATTACACGACTGGCCATGGTGAATGCCATTGAAGGCAGCACCAGCGAAATCTTTTGCACTTCCGGGTGCTGGAATTGCTAGCAAAAACATTGCAGCAGCACAGTGATCTCATGTATTCGCTTGACACACAGTCATTATCGACAAAAAAGAAGGAGGATATCAAAAGGTGGAGGCTGTTAGACCACACGGTTAGTGCTATTGCAGCGCTGAGTCAAGACGTACTTGTGTGCGTTCCCGCGTCGTTGCACTTGGCATCGTTGAATTACTTTTCCCACTCTTGACGCGTCTCCGGAGAGGTGAAAATCAAAATCCTCATCTCGAGTCCCTGCAGTATCACGCGGTGACCATTATCCGTTCCATTGCATCGTATCCGTTTGGTGAATATCACCGGTACTTGACAAACTCAAAAGGAGTAGTGCTTGATCCAGCATTGAATGGCAAGAAGTCTGAAGAAAAAGCTGGCAAAAGTGTCGCCACATCACCGAGAATGGTCATGGAAAGAGTGAAGCAGATCGGCTTCGACTTTGCGAGGGAGCTCCAAAGCAAACCCATGGCCACACGTGACAAAAAGACCGCAGGTGAACTTGCTCGCGATACATTAGCTTTCATCAACGAGCATCAGCAGCGATTGCAACGGCACCGCCAATCAAATAGCAGTAGTGCTGGTGTCAATCATGGCGCTGCTGGGCAAAAGGACGAACAATCGAAATTAAAAGTTCCCAGTCCAACCCGCTCATCTTTTCCGGCGATACCCCAGTCACCACTCAGTCGATTAGATGAAGCAACAGGACTTAAGTCGATTTCTGCGTCTAGAAAATCCTCGGAAGTGGCACGTACAGCTACTCCGGAGTCATCAGCGGCTACTGCACCTTCGATACTCGTAATCGATGGCGGCACAAAATCACCTGTGAGCTTGAACGGCGTGAATATTATGTCGACAAGACCTGCTGGGAAAAATATTCAGCCCGCTTCACACGAATCTCGACAAGATCGCCACCACTATGTTTTCACGAGACCCAAATCCAAAACCAAGCGGCGAGACCACGACCCAGCTTACTGCTTGATGCTCGATCCCCTATTTGGCTCGAACTCGAATTCTGGTTTGAATCGTCGAAGATTTTTAAGTGGAAGTACGAATGTGGCTGAAGACTTGCAACATCCGAATGATGTTGAGGATTTCGACCGCAGCTTCAGCTTTTCTCAGGATATTGACCGCTTTGGGCATCATGCAAGTGTGAAGGCTCGTCGTGACAAAAGAGGCGATCGATACTTCCCATCTTTAGGTCGGATAGTGACATCAGATCCAATATCCCCGAAACGTGCGTACGGTCATCTGACCTTGGCACATTGAAGACTTTACAATAATCAGCGCCCGCATGCCTAATCAAAAGGAAAGAACGAACACACCAGATAATCAAAGCAATTCTCTATCCTCTATTAGAGTGAAGAGCAATGCGGGACCATCCAGCAGCTCAGATGGAAGGACCATTTAGCAAGATGCAACCGCAGCAAGTGATCTACCGTCGCACTAAGGAAGATAGCCGTTTTCGCCCACTTGGCGTGACGCGGCGTTGCCATTAGAGCCGTAATTGCTCCTGCCGGCCGCGCGCCCCAAAAGCCGCTGCGAGATATCGCTGCCACTTCCACTTCGGCGAATCATTGGACTTTGACGGTACACCACTTTTCCGCGGCGCTTTCGCATGAGGTGCGTCTTCTGTAGCGAAGGAGACGCATACATGGGCGATTTTTCCACCGAGTCGGTGCCGCGTTTGCGCTCCTCCTTCTCCGAGTGATATACAAGCAGCCCCATCACCAGCACAAACAGTGCAAAGCCATCGTAGATAGTGAAAGCCTGGCCGGCGTATTTACCCGTAAGCAGGGGGATCATGTAGAGCAGGTCAGTGAGAGGCAGCCCCACAGCCGAAGACACCACGAAAAGCACGCTGCTGCCCTCCTTGAAGATGTACAGCATCAGCTGGTTGTACATCGTGTTGAAAATGATGAAGACCAGGAAGACCTCCAGCACCCCGAGTCGCAAGTGAGATGTTTGCCATTCAGCTCCACTTCGTTGCCCATAAAGCACTCGTGGGCCTTCAGCACATAGGACGGGAAATCTCCCCAAGGTACAGGCGGGTCACTGAACGCCCGAATGCGGACAGTCCAAATCGTGGCCAAGCCGATGACGAGCTGGTAGAAGCTGATCCAAATGTTGGCGTACCAGATGTCCAGGTCCACGTCCTTGAGCCCAATTTCTTTGTAGACGTTCGAGGCAGCGGCCGGTAGCAGAGACACAATGTAGAGAATGATCCACCCGGCACTTGGGTCGGGGATGTTGGCACTGTCCTGGCCGGTGAGCACAGGAATCAAGTTCACCATGCCGCCGTACAGCACCAGGATGGAGCCTAAAATGTGACCGCGCTTGAAGCGCGTCTGCAAGAACATGTAGGACAGCACCATGTTAAACGGGAGGTTGAGCTGGTTCAGTACGTTCGCCATGTTCCCGCTATGGTTCAAATTCAATACACATAAACATATTGCCAGCCATAAGTTAAAAAAATATCTTTTTTGAAAAATGACTGTAAAAACACGGACGAACCCGATGTGAGGCGTGGGGAACGCGCCCAGCAGGTTGTAGAGTGTGTCGAAGAGCGCCATGAGCATGTATTTGTAGTGTGGGAACTCTCGCATCTCCGGCGTAATGTCATCTGTAAAGTAGAGCTTGTATCTGTAAGAAAAAACATTTACAAACCCCTTATCGTTCAATAACCCCACAATAATAATAGCAATAAAAGATTGCTATTGATTACGTACGCAACGACAGGTGCCGATGAGGCCAGGAAGGCAATCGGGAGGATGACGTTCGAGAAGTACCAGAGGAACTCCGTGTAATCGTACGTAATCCGCCTTTGCATAACGTCAATTAGAGAGGAGGGTTATGCTCAGTCGTCAGTTAGAGAACAGAGTACTCCTGCGGCTTTCACGCACGTGTAGAGGACGCGGTCCACGCAGCGCGCCATGATCAGAAGACACAGCGCCACGGCCAGCTTGGACTCCCACAGGAGCCGCTTGACGTCCATTTTCACCTGATTCTCGGGCTCGGATCCAGAGTATGACGATCGCGAGCTGAAAGCGTAACCCCGTTACGTTGACGATGTAATCTTTCAAGCGCAAGGTTACGTTCCCGTATCTTAAAAGTAACCTAGGGTTACACAGCGGGGAAGGGCGCGATGGAGGACCAAGGCATGGCGCGCATGCAGGAGCTGCTGAGCAGCTACTACGGGCTACAGGACCAGGAGAGCAAGCAGGAGCAGCTGCGCAACATCGACTCGCCCGGCTTCGACCCCAAGACCTACGTGAAGGAGCTACTGGCGACCCGCGGGCTGAACGATCTGCTGGCGGCCGACGACCGGCTCATTAAGGAGATTAAGGAGCTGGACACCAACATGCAGATGCTGGTCTACGAGAATTACAACAAGTTTATTAGTGCCACGGACACGATCCGGAAAATGAAGGTGGGGGGAGGGTACGGCGAGGGTTACACGGGGTATTGTCCAGGGGCTAACGGGACAGTATTATTGTGGCTGTAGAACAATGTTGCCAGCATGGAGGACGAAGTGGGGCGAGTGGTGAAGAGCATGGACACCATCACGGCCAAGAGTGAGAGCATTAGTGTGGCCTTGGCGCCACATCGCTCCAAAGTGGAAAAACTCATTGGAGTGCGGCGGCTTTTAAAGCGCTTCGAGTTCATCTTCGAACTGCCTCAGCGTCTTAATGCGTATGTGGAAGTTGAATTTGTGTGGATTGAAGTGAAGTGGGGCTGATTGGGGTTTTGGGTTGCAGTGCTGTGAAGCAAAGGAGTATGCCAATGCCACCAAGTTCTATCTGCTTGCACGGCGCATCTTGGTGCGATATGAACATATCTCGTCCTTTAAGGTGTTTTTGGCTATATAGGTTAGATACGGTGCTTTGAAGAGTCTGACCGTGTTTGTGATTGTACCGTGCTCGTTTAGACGATTCAAATGGAAGCTGAGAAAATCATACAGCAACTGGAGCGTCTACTGAAAAAGAGGATGCTTGATTCAACTCTGACATCGGAGGAGGCAAGGCCTTGTACTTTGATAGCATTGGTGTGCATTCGGTGAGTGTAATCTGATAAAATCTCTTTTGTTGATTAGATCTGCGAGACTGTGGTGCTTTTGCACCAACTGGAGGCCTGCAATGATGATATCCGTGATCAGTTCCTCGAGTGGCATCAAGCCTACTTTGAACGAGCGGTGTCAATGTACAAGGTATATACTTGAACCTGGAAGTTTCAAATTGGTTGTTGACATATCTACATGCTTGGGCTACTTACTCATCCACGTTGTACACTGCAGTCCCGAGGAGCGGCCAATTCAGTACTGGCTTTTCTTCAGCGATTTAATGCAGACATATTGACGAAAATGGGGCGAATATTCTCGGTGTACAAGACGCACTTCATGCCTGAGGTGGTCGCGCGCGAGAAATCGTCGACGTCGCGCAGGTCTTCCGATGTGGTCCGAGACGACCTATTCCTCAGTTTCGTGAAGGAACTGTTCGGACTATATCTAGGTGAATGCGTGACACAGCTCCGCCGCCCCCACGCCGAATTTGTAGGTGCCTTCAATACCAAGCAACCTTACATAATTCTAACGTCTTGTATCTGCGAAATAGGGAACAACGGAAGAAGTACTCGAAGCGCTGCCGGACGATGACCTCTCTGCTGATATCGTTGACAGTGAATATTTTGTCTTCATGAGAGTGTTGAAACACTTTGTATCTCAGGTGGAAGATGTAGACAGAGTTATTCCGATGTGCGGGCTGGCCGCAAATGCTACCGAAATCGTGGAGGGCTGCGTTCGTTTCCAAATCGAGGATGTTTTCCGAAAACTGCGCGAGGACACAGGAGAGCTATTCTGCACTTCCCATCAGAACGTCGCCAGCCTTGGGCGTGGATCACTTGATGGTGGTCAGAACGTTCAACCTGTGGCGCAGGAAGCAGCAAGAGCGTTTACTGAAAAAATGCAGCATATGCTTCGGCAAATGGAGCCCATGATACAAACAGGCACTGCAATTCTGTCTGAGATAAGTCGGCTTTTTTCCGACTTAGTGCAGGTAATCTCTACTGTTGCGCTCAGCGTTACCATGATACCGACACTTCTAACGTGCGTTGTTTATTTTGTTTCAGGGTCAATTCTACGACTTTTTGAAGTGGTTCAACGCATCGGCTCTTCAATATGCTGAACCCAAGCGTGCTTTTGCACAGAATGATGAATCTTTTGGAGCACGAGGTGAGGACCAGAACAGCGTGGCGCTCCCTTGGCTAGAGCCCACTCCTCAGTTCCTGCTGTTTCTTGCCTGCATGTGCCACGAACTATCCACGGAAGGTATCGGTGAGTGTGTTCGCGGCCTCATTGAGTGCTTGCCGGCACCCCTGTCTCCCTCGAAAACCGCAGCAAACGATTCGGCACGCAGTCATCGAATGAGCCAGCAGGACATAACACACATGATTGAAGTGACTCGTGAGTCTTCCGCTGAACTGCTTCAGTACGTTGCGAAGCAATACGGCAACCAACTGTGCATTCTCGTTCACAATGGTGTGGCTGCTACATCCTGGGCTGACATGGACGAAGAGCCTCGAAGCGTACAGGAGATGGTAGCTGCAGTCGTTGAGGCTACATTCCGCTTCGGCAAAGAAGTTGCGCTAGCTCTCGGTGATGAACGGAGTGCATTTGTGGGCAACAATAGTCGAACAACCAGCCGTGATTTTCGCCGGCGTGCCAGCGTACTGCGGTCTCGAAATGGAGGAGCTGTGGCAGCTTCGTCCGGCATGCAGTTAGATGTGGAGCGCATCTTCGCGCGCAAAATCCAGATCTTCCCTGCTCAGATAGAGCTTACAGCGGATGCATTCATTGTGGTCATGCTCAAGATGTGCATCAAGGCGTTCAGCGAGTATGTGCGAACGCTCGAGCTGTCGAAGTTTGGACTGCAGCAGATTCAATTGAACGCCGAGTTCCTACGTAGCACGTTGATGCATGTGGTGGCATCTGACGAGGGTGAAGAAGAAGTGGAGAGCCTGCTGTCCGACTTGCTCTCTAATGCCCGCGCCAGAGCTACGGAGGATGTGCTGATGGACCAAAGCAACGTTGTTGCCATTGTGAGTACCCGGAGCACGCAAGTGCTGTCACGCCGGGGTTGAGACGGCGAGTAGTGGCGAAAACAGAATTTGTCAAACAAGTTCATTTATGTTAAAACTCTTCCTGTGCTTACCCGTGAAATGCTTGGTACGAGCAGTATCGTGATGCGAAACAGGTGCTTTACTTTTATGGTGATGTCATTTTTTATGGTTTGTTTGATCAAGCAGATTTCTTGTGCTGGCACCGCGAACATAAGCCTCCGCCAACTCTGCAATCTCGTCAGCTTCATGACGGAGTTTTTCCAGCTCGACTTTGTAGCGTTCACGGTTGGTCTCCAGTGAGTCCGCGTAAACTCGCACGGCGGGGCACAACGTTGCAAGTGGCAGCCAAATTGGACGCAATACGTAGTTGATGAAGTTGAGCTGCACCGTGACTCGGGTTTTGGCATGATGCAAGTTGGTCATGAACGAATCCACTGGAACGTGCATTTCAGCCTCGTTTTTAGCCTGCAACTGGAATTCTGAGAGTACTCGCATGCCCCAGCGCACGGCCTGGGGGTACGGTAGTGCCTGACCGGACAAATCTGCTGCATGAATGAGAATTGCCATGAAAACGAAGCGATGTTTGCTCCGACTTCGCTTGGTCCCTCTACCTCCGTTGCTATTGACAAGAAGATGGCGCTTAGAGAGTCCTTCAAGTGCTTTGCACTTTTCGAAGTGCTTCGCCATGTCAGTCGCTAGGATGCAGTGGATGAGTAGCCGACGAACATATACAAAGCAAGCCCGTGTAGGCAACCGAGCCAGAAGATTAGCTCCCGGGTGGCTTAAAATGATGAATGCCACACGGCAGTGATGGCGTTCTAACACGGCGTCATCATTGTGCGTGAGCGCGAGTTGGCTTTGCGCTTTAATTTCAAAGTCGTTTGTGCTACCTGGGTGATCCAGATCATGGCACAGTGCAGCAACCAGCATGGAGAATACTTCCACACGTGCGAAGTATGAATGCGCTACACCTGATCGGCGCAGCAAGCAGTAAGCTGCGTGTGTCACCTGAAAGGCATGCTGGAGGCTGTGAAAGGCGTTGGGGCGGTAGTGAGAGGCTACATGTGAAAGGAATGTTGAAAACGTCTCTTGTCCAACCTGGAAGCGTTCCAGCAGCCCCAACGACCGAAAGAGCACTGATGTGGCTACGAAAATGTCGTTGTTGGATAAATCCAAACAACTGAAGTCCCAACGTGTTACGTCGCCAACTCCGAGAACGTGTCCATTTTCGCGTGTTGTCGAGATTCGTCGTGGCGGGCTTCGATGCGGGAATGGAAGCGCCGCAAAAGTCATCGGGTGCTCTTGTTCGTCTTCATCGTCGTCATCTTCACTGAAATCGTTAAATTGATCACCTTCTTCACTGTCGCCCTCGTCTTCATCATCGTCTGGATCGTCAGCTATGGCTGCAGCTGCCACCTCTTCCAGCACATCCATTTCGCTGGATTGGCAAAACTTTTGCACGATGGATGAAATGATCTCCGTTTCATTTACATCATCCATTGCAGATTGATCCTGTGTCTGAGAAGAATCACCGGACTCGTGTGCAGCATCAACGGAAGTTCCAAGAACGCAATCGGAGACCACCTTATAGTACGAAATATCTAGAGATAATCTGCCAAGCGCAAATTGAATCTCTCGACAGTACTGGGTCATGATGTCAGTGTCACTGGCCGTGAATGGCACGCAATTCCTCGATACAGGAGCTGAAATTGAGTCATCATCTACCTTGGTATTGTTTGCTCCGTCGTCTTTATCATCTTTTTGTTGATAGCCATCAGTACTGCCACGATTTTGGGATTGGTCGGAGTGTGGTCTTCAAATACGGGCATGCCCAACACTGTTGTGGTGCGATAACCTGTCTTGCGGTCCATGGTCGGGTCGAAGTGCGGGTGTGAATAAGCGTCACGCGTGATCAAATTCTTGCCTGTAGTCGCGATGAGTCCGGAGAGGCCATTCGTAAGTGACATACGCAGGCTTTCTCCATCTTCTTGATTAATCCAAAGCTCTTTCTTGAGTGGGTCTACTAGCAAGAAGCCGAAGCGATCGCAGTTCAATAGTTTTCTACCCTCAGCCATCACGACTCGAACAAATCTAGCGACTGAGGCGGCGGCGCTGCTTTCGTCTTCTGACTTATCACCGCTGTTATACACACGCTCACCAGTGTTGTTCACAAAATCAGCAAGCTGCAGCCGCGCTTCGGTTAGCCGTTGCGACATTAGCACAGAGCGCAGTAGGTTTGACTTATGCAGCGAGATACCAGCAGCCTCAGCAGCATAAGTGAGATATAGTGCGTCATCAGCCGTGAAATCGTCCCCATCGACCTTGTTAGTGGCGCATACAACGGCTAACACATAACCTCCTGCATCCTTGACCGGGGCGCAAAGTACCTGCTTTGTATGGAAAGACGTCCATAACTCGTCGAAATTCGGGTCAAATGCTGGGTGACTTCGCGCAGAATTGGCAAGTAGAAGCTGCCCGGATCGCATTACGAGTCCAACGATGCCATTATGCGCTTTCAAGAAAGCTTCATCATATCCTTCTCGGAGATAGCTATAGGAACGGCGAGGTTTATCTCCATACTTATCTTTGCCTCTTGCCCTGCTTTTGATGCCCGACAACATCGTAATGGGTTTGCCGTCCTTGGACTCGCTAACGAAGAGATAAAACTCCTCTGTGCCTTCGTCGCGAACGTAAAGTGCGATGTGCTCCGCATGCAGGAGTTCATAGGATACGGCTATGATTTGGTGCAGCACGGCTGATGAACTGAGCTCGGCTGCAATATTCCGGTTGAGTTTAAGAAGACACTCGATGCGACCTTGCATGAACTGGTGTGCCTTGGCAAGTGACAGATTCCAGAGCGCTGTGCCTGTTGTTACACAGATGTAATCAAAGCTTTCTTTGTCACGAGGGTCAAAAGCACCCTTGTGTCGAGATTCCTGATTTCGACTAAGCTTTGCCAATGTGGCTCTGGGAGAAGATGAAAACCAAAGAGGTTCCTCGATCGGAGCTGGTGAAGTGATACTGAGCTCAGGGAGCTTGCGGGTGATGACTTGGAAGACACCGACTAGTATACCGTGAACGTTGAAAATTGGTGAACAGAGCAATGCCGCAGGCTCAAACTCCAGCAGCTCCATCTGCTCCTCAAACACATCAATTACCTCAGAACCCCCACATCCGCGACCTCGAGGGGCATCCCAGTCTAAATCCCACGCCAATCACAAAGTTATTGAAAGCTGTAGAGGGAAGAAAACAAAAAACGATCTTACCAGCACGACCCGGCCATACGTTGTAGCTGAGTCAACTAAAACACTGCCTTCATCGGTGAGGTAGCGATGGCCAGGCACATCTATCGGCGGGTTGGAATACAAATCCACACGATCCTTCTTTTCGTTGAGGATCCCCATTGTATATTTCTCAGCAGGAAATACGTGCTGCGCGGCACGCAACGCATTGCTCACGATATCTAAACTGTTAGATGATTGAGATATCTCACGCATTGCATCCATCAATGCATGTAGCTGCATAATGCACAATGACATTTAACCAAAGAAGAAGAACAAACATATGAAGGTTATTTCACGAATATCTGCCACTTTACTCCGCAGACGAAGTGGTGCAGATCAATAACAAACCGTACACCCTCTTCTCGCTCTGTTAGTTGGTTCATTGCTTGTGCCTGCTCCCCAATGAGGTGGCGGATGCTGGCACTGAAGAGCTCACTTTGCTCACTTTGTGGCCGCAGCCGCTTGGGCAAGCCGGTGCTGTACAGGCCGCTGCGCTGAAATGTGCGACGACCCTGCTCCGAGCGAGCGCCTGTGCAGCAGTCCAGCTGCTGTTGCCTCTTGATCAGCTTCAACTCGAGCACCCGAGCCTCCTCTTCGGAGCGTGCCAGCTCGTCAGCCAGCCGACGGTTCTCGTCCAGCGCCAGCTGAGCGCCGTTCATTGCGACTTTGAGCTCAGCCAGCGGCACACTCACCAACGCAACTTCCTCACCGCTCGCCATCTCGACCGTCGGCAAATAGCAAAAAGGCACCACACAAGAAAAAATGGTCATAACGGCTCGACTGCAACTGATACACAACAAACCCCTTGAAAAACAAAACGAGCGGGAGGTTAATATACTCGACACCGTTTCGAATGAAGAATTCGACCCACACCATTCCACCTCGGAAGCGGCCAATACAGGTCACTGACTGATCAGGTCAAAAGAGGTCAGGTGATAAAAAGTAGGGCCAAAACAAAAGCAGGTGTCGGAGCAGATGTTGAAGTTAACATGTAGAGACAATCCGTTAGTCAAATTGTCCGTTTCGTTCGTCCGTTATAAGGAAATAAGCCAAGTGGCAACAAACTCCGTTTACAACAAAGTACAAACTCTTCGAACGATGCGCTTACGCTCCTCACGTAAGGACAAGTCGACCAAGAGGGGACATCGCACGACACGGCCAGCTCAGCTCAGAAGCAATCGCCTCCAGGAAGCATCTGACATAGGTACGCTGACAGACTCCAAAGCCCCTCCATTGCTGAATTTTAACAGAGAATACAGCAGAGCATAATCAGCAAACATTACAAAGTGATACTGTCACTCTGGACTCTAATACTGCCTCTGATGCCAATATTCAAAATCAACCAAGGACATTAGCGTTTCTATTGAATCCCGTGGACGAAGAAGGCGCAAATGATGGTTCCCAGTTTGAAGATTCTGCCACCACGGACCCGTACGATGGCGATCACGAATTTGATTTCCCAGGATACGACAACTCGCGAGATGAACAGGAGTGTGATTTGGATTTAGGTCAACAGCATGACATTACCGCCCCTTCATTTGAGATGTATGTCGATCAAAATGGTTAATGCCGCATTATTTATGCCTGTGTGCGCTGTTGAAGTATTTGTAAATATAACTAGGCTCATGTTGAAGTTGTGGCTATAGAAATGTCGGCTCAAAATAGCAACTCGGATATAGAGTGTAAGATCAGTGCACTCATATCATGAGAATCAAGTGGCATATCAATATAACGTTGAACAACCGTAGTCCCAAAACACATTAGTTTATCTAAACTGTAGTGTACTATACCGAAAGTAGTATGTCAGCGTACTTTCTGACCGTCAGTCGTTTGATCGAACGTTTTTTGCAGTCCGTACCGTTATGTCATTCATCTTCCCGCGCAGCGATGGTCGCACCAAGCCCTCCAACACGTCTCGCTTATCGACAGGAATGTGAGGTGTACCTGCGCAACCAGCGCAGGTACATCACGGACCAGGCGTGCAGGTACCTGAGATCGCGGTTGCTGAGCTCGATAGTCTTCCTTGTGAAGAGCGAAACCTAATGGCGGCTACAAGACCGCTGCTCGACCAAGTTCCAGGTAAGAAACTTACCAAGGCAACGTTGCAAGAGTTTTGAACGTCCAGATTTTACGCCGACAGCTACGGAGCCAAGGGCGACTGCGGGAGATGAAGACGTGCAAGGTGGAACAAGTCAGCTTGTCCAAGGAGAACCGCCGCGTCGGGTTACCCCGCTCTCTCCCCGCCGGCATCGCGAGCGAATAGCTCCAAACCTGCAGCTCCTGAGCGTGGCGCCAGTCCTCGTCAACTACCAGCTTCCCCAAGTCGTTGTGTGTCGGAAGGTGATACGACGCCAAGGACTTTTCCTGCTGCGGGAACAGGTAACTACTTCGCGTATCGAGCGATGCTTGGCCAACGCCACGTCAAAGGCGAGGTACAGATCCAAGTGGAGTGGGAACCCACTTGGGAACCTGTCTCCAGCTTGGACCGCGACGACGTAGTAGAGCTGCAGCGACGCCTTCGAGCGCAGAGGTGTGTTCGTCGCCTTGCCGAATAGGCCATACACCTTAGCACGAATGCCGTATGAGATGAATATACACGCATTTCCTCCGCTGTCAAAAGTTCTTTTAATCTTAATTCCTTTCCCAATAACTAGGAGCTTACAATCAAGATACACGTAGGGTCAAGGCACACCATTCAGGTTTCAACAAAGTCACACCATACAGGTTTCAGCATAAGCCACACAATGTAGGTTACAACCACGTCACACCGTGCAGGTTTCATCCAAGCAACTCCATGTAACTCTAGTCAGACCAGATTAAATAAATCAGCAAAGATTCAAGTAATGATAACGGCTCACAGTGGATTGCATTATTCATAAATTGCACTTCTATAGACATAGTTCACAGCACATAAGCATAATACTCTTGGTCACACATCCATCATCCGATTGCTGCATACAATTTGTGTACCTTATTAAAGCTTGGTCATGGGACAGGAGATGCGGCGGTCGTGGGGCTTCGCTTGGACAGAGCTCCGTGATCACTCGGGCAGCGCTCGGGCAGCACTTAGAAAGCGCTCGCGTCGCACTTGGGCAGAACTCCGGCAGCGCATGGGAGCGCTAGATCTGCGCTTTGTCAGCGCTCGGGCGGTGCTTGGTCAACGCTCGGGCGGCGCTTGAACAGAGCTCCGGCATGCCTCGGAGGCCAGTGCCTGCAGTCGGTCAGGTCTGGGGTGGGCGGGGTGGGGTGGGCACTCTTGACTGCTTGGGGCGCTCTGGTCTGTGGGATGCGGTGCCGTCGCGCTGCGCCCCAAGTCTTGAAATGGCGAATCGTTTGCCAAAACGGACCACAGATCTGTGGTCCAGTCATTTTCATTGCGAGTATTGTATTTGTAACTACTGGGTATCCATATGGTAGTCATACGGTCATATGGTAGTCACTGACCATGTCTGACCTGACCTGACAGTGACCTGTAAAAGAAGGTATCTTGTGCCCACTTCAATCTGTACAGTACTCGACGAAATCGAATTCACCTTACGCGTTTTAGTGTGGACACGATAATATCGAGAAACGTAGTTCCTACCGATCCCATGTATATCATACATGCGATCGGTAGGAACTACTTTTCGTACTCCTTTCCGCATACGTTGCACACAAACTTACCTTTCTTGGTATCGGATCAACGGCGTGTGATCTTGTTATCTGCGGACTTGGGATTTTTGTGGCAGTGTCGCCTGTGTTGGCGCATTATGTTACTCTCGACCATCTTCACACCGCATGTCAAGTATTTATAAATATATGCAAAATAAAAATCATGCTCACCACATCGGGCTCCCATGTCAACCCCTTGTACGATAGGTAACAGTGAATGCGATGGTTGAGCATGCCGTATGTAACTCCATTGTGTATCAGGTCTTCTCAAAAATGACACCGAAACCAACGGGGATATCAATCGACGATATTTCAAAACAAGGGCAAAGCTGGAGCGGCTGTCGCAGATTTGATCTCGCATACAAACAATAAGTCGTAGTGGCTGGCGTGTCCGTTGCAGGGTGCCGTGTCCGTTGCAGCGTGCTGTGTCCGTTGCACTCTCGAAAATGGCGCCCCGCCCAAACAAAGCCCTCCCCGACTGTGGCTATTTAATAGTCGACCTGGGCGCGTTGGCGACAGCACACGAAGCGCTGCTGGATGAAGCGAAGGCTCGTGACTACGTCTCTGTTTTTAAGGGGTGGGTGGGGAGTATGATGACGAGCATCGACAGCAGTCTCGCATCTCTGCTCTATCAGCGGCCGGGGCAGAAGTGAATGTGCGCTTCGCACTGTCATTATATGCCTCGACCCGGCCTGGGTACCATCAATGTTTTTCCTTCATGCGGTCCAAACCCAGTGGCGAAGAGCAGGAAGCGCATCAAGATTGATATAACAGTGCAAAACGAAATTCAGAGGCGTCAGCATGCGTTGACCATTAGATTCAACTATCAGAATAAGTTCGTGCACACAAGGACATCCATAAATTTGTCTGAATACCCCGGACCAGTCGTCGCGATCAAGACGCTTAAAAACTATGGTACGAGCTTCTTCCCAACGCGCGTGTGTTTGCGTAAGTGCCCACATGACTCACACGATAGCCGAGAAATGATTACCCTCAAGTAGATAAGGTACCCGCACAGCATTACGCTGGGCTAACAGACTGGTGGATGCTGCAGCTTCTTTCCACCAAGAAATCAAGCGTAGGTATACGTTGTAAAAGTCTCCTCTGTACCCCCGCAACCACCGTTGGCACGAACGATGTATCACCTACCCCAAAGTGTGATGTTTATCTGTCCACGCCCTTACGATGCGCTCTTTGTATTTCCACCAGTGTAGCTCCAAATGTGATGCTAAGTAAGAACTTAGAACTTGCAACTTCTTCTTCGTACTCTCGAAACCTTCCTCTGTACGGGCACCCACATCATCGTAAAAGGCAGCCATAAATACATCCGGCTGCCACGAATTTTCAAATTTCGCTTGACCAGGAGCAGAATTAGGAATTATTACTTGGCCAAGCAATTTACATGTCTCGCTTAACACGTTTTTATTCGTATGCCATCTGCAGATCAATGCTGGAGCTTCAATGAAAACCTCATCGATAGCGTTCATGGAGGCTAAGTCTCTATCGGTTAGAATTACCGAGGGTACCGGAACGTCCGATTCCTTCAAAAACGATCTGAAAGTATCCATAGTCCATGCGTAGTCCCCCTCTCTTTCCCTTGGCAGTCAGCACTGGGCGACAGGAAGAACGGTGTTAAACCCAGTAAGAGACATAATGTTGAGCAAAGGCAATTCGTACTTGTTGGTCTTGTACGTGCAATCCATTCCGATGATCTCTGGATGCCGTTGATACTGCTGACGAGTGCCCGGATGCGCCCAGAACAGATATGTGTCGACTTCCCAGCGATATAAAATCCGTCAGAGTCCAGGCGAGAAAACAAAGCTTCCATCACAGTCTGAGTTGATAAATCACGACGCCGAGCTGCATTCCTCAGGCCGACCACGCTTCATTTGTGATTTGGGGAATCACAAATGAAGCGTGGTCGGCCTGCAGTAAACTTGCGCGCACCCTACTTGCACTAATACCAACAGCGGTTTGAGCCTCAATAAAGGCTTGCAGAGATGGAGCTGGTACTAATTCCGTTGCTGTAGCAGCACGACGCCTGTGATCCGGGTGTACTCTAGCATCCAACGAGGGGGGTGATTGTGTAGCCGACTTCCATTGCGAGTATGAACAATTTACCAAGGGCCAGAGGGATCGACTTTGTTAAAAGCTCTCACAATTAGTTTCATAGTGCAACCCGTTCTCATCGAACCTCGCATAGGTCTTTGTTTATTCTCGTCTAGAAGATGCTGCGTACACTTCGGTTGACCAGATCCTGTCGCATTGAAACCCACGCTTCCAAACTTGCCTCGGTTCCATATCATTGCGGTACGCACGTCGCCTAGTCATATTAAATCCATGGTCCTTAGTCCAGGTATGCGCAGCACTGATTGCAGCGTCTTCCGACGGATTGATTTCTTTAGGTGGCGGCGGTATCTCAAATGTACCATCAGTGTCACACCCTGAAGCCTCCGCACCCACTGCCGCATTCAATAGCGGTGAACTCGGAGCTGCCAATTCGAAATGATGACTGCTTGTGTGTGGTGGAGTTCTGTCGGGCTGTGGATCGTGTTCTTCATTCGAAACTTCGTCGAATATATTCCTCGGATCTATGCATAGAATCTCCCGCTCGTTTAGAATGGGTTCGTTGTAAGCGGGGTGATAGCCGGAGCCTACAAGTCGTTGGGGTCTTCATGAACCGATGGATCATCAATCAATGATGGTAAATCGTGTAGCGCTTCCTCTATAGCTTGCACGGAAGGGCATGAGTACTCTGCGTCTTCTGCACTTTGCGAGTCGGGATTAAGCAGGGAGGCCTTATGCATTGTTGTTGAAAGATTGCTGGTGACGTTAGTGCCAGAGGAAATCGTGGAAGGTGGAGTGTTGGTGTTTGCTTGGAGATGTATGAGATATTGTGGACTTTACCTCGAGAGGAGTTTCCTACCTATGCGTCTTCTATTCTTATTCAACGATGGCATATTGATAGCTACCATAACTATTTGCTTATAGCTGCTTCTCCTTGTCTGAGCTTCGATGATTCGCAACGGACACACCATTCTGCAACGGACACGCTTTAGTGTGAAAGCGCTTGAAGTTTCACAGCCGCTCCAGCTTTGCCCTTGTTTTGTAATATCGTCCTTTTTCTTGTAATGACCCTCGTGTGAAATGACCCTCCTTAGATTTGCCCGATTGACAAGCATGGATTTGCTTAAGCGATATGTAGAGTTCAACAGAACCCAGATCGAACTACGGTTATGCACTTGGATAGTACGCACATGACGGATCGCAGCGGAGGCTTTCTACCGATTGTGTATTATTGCACAGCACAACGACGCGAAGTGGACACTTCATTGTGTCAGGCCTTTTTCAAGCGCGTGCGTGATTTTGCAAGAATTCAACGTCTTCTTTTCTTCGACTTCGTTATGATGGATGCAGACACAGCTCAACTCAAAAGCGTGCGTTGCAGAGCTACCAGCAAGCACGATATTAGTGTGCTAGTTTTACATAACACAGAACGTGCAAAATCATGTTCATGCTGGGAAGCTGAGAGGAGTGTCTGTATTGTGCATTTCGGCCAAGTTTGACGATTTGGGCTATTGGCCCAATCGCTCAATACAAACTCTAGTCAATTGGCAATCGCCGGATATCATAGAAAGTGCATGATCCTGCTGGAAGACCCAGTCCACATCGTACTTAAACGAATATATATGCCTTTGTAAGCCGTGGGCGATTGCCTGGCGATTCGACTCCGGCGATTCAACCAATCGCCCAATGCAATTTTGAGTAGAACCTACAATTCAACTGATTTTAAAAATCTCTACGATTTGCACTTTGCCGTAGTCAAGGACGATTATCTACGCAAGCGTGGCTTTGTGATTGCATCTAGAAAATGTGCAGGAAATTGAGCTCTAACTTCAAACAAATAGCAAACCACATCATAAGTTTATAAATCCCCGTTTTCGCGATGGCAAGCTTACCACGCATCGACCGGTTATGTGGCGACTAATAACCCTCTCGAAGCTTTCTGCCATACTCTCAAGATCGTGGATGAGGGGAGTAAGCGGGCTACGCCTACACAACTGGTTGGACGACCGAATTTTCCTCGAATTGCATACAATGAAAGTCAATGACTTCATTTTCTAACGAAGCTAAGGTTTCTAAGCATTTAGAGCATCTCCGCCGGTAGGGTCAAATCGTCGATTTGGTAGGCGCTGACCCCGCTCTGGTACTGTCAAACGTGGGTCAAATCTGCGTTTTCGGTTAAAATCTTACCAAATTTGTTGGGACCTTAACCTTGCGGTTAAATCTAGCATGACAAGCACTGTGCAGCTTCGTGTATATAAGCTGATAATTTTATTACCCAGAGAATGACGTCCAATGCAAAGTGATGAAGAATACGTTAATCACCAACGCTAACTGTGTTTTGTCAGCTTTTGGAGGCTCGTGTTGCTTACTGCTAGACGATGCTACAAGTACCAAAGGGTACCGCTGTGAGATTATCAGGCTAAGCCTGTCAAACTGAGCATCTAACTTTTGATTTTTGTCCCAACCGGTGGAGATGCTCTTAAAGGCTGCTTTTATCGATGCAGACAAAAACGTCCTGAGAGTACCGTTTGCACAACCGAATTCTGGTGCGTGTCTCTCCTGCACCACAGACAGAGATCCTTGATGACGTGAATTCGACAATAAATTCCGGAGGTATTGCAAAGAGTTTTGACGATGGAAAATCTTATACTTCGGTCAACTATGAAAGCATAATGAGAAGGACATGCCTGAAGGCGGCTGGATGGTGGGCGCGACTGATCGTACGTGTTGTGTGCTGTCTGGAGCAAAGCGGTGATTTGCTTTAATGTTATCAAGTCCACTCAATACCCAGAACTGTCATGACCAGGTATGCCGTCCCCAGAGCCGACATTTGTCAGACCAAACTCGCAAGCTCAACAGAACCTGGCTACGCGTAGACACGTCACTACAGAGCAGGTTCCATTACTTGAGCCTATACAGGAAGGAGAAATTGTTTACGGATGTCCAACAAGGCAGAGCGATTTGCTAAATAGCATGCTACAAAGTGTGCAATCTGAAAGTGCTGAATTCAATGATTCAGATGAATCCGACGCACCGGACTCCATTGGACTGGTCGCAACTGTGGTGTAGCGTGGCAGCGAAAACGCGTTCGCTGGACACTAACGCACGGCGCCTACCTTTCCTTTCCTTGTAGTAGACCGCTTCCGATAGCGGAATCTTGAGTGAGAGTAGGCCTAAGTCTCCAGGGGTTCCAACGTGCTCTTCCACGACGCGTAGCGAACACTCAGTGAGCCAATGTAGTTCCCGCCTGAGGTTCAGTCCGAGGGCGCTTGTGCAGAAGGGGAAAATTCAACTCTGTTTGTGCTTTAGGATTCCTATCACTCACCACCTTCTGCCTATCGATCTACTCTTCTCTTACGTTTACCTTGACACGTGGTACACTGGCTTCTGCAGCTAAACGATAGCCGCAAAAATCGCGTCGCTCCGTGGATACAACTCAGTTTATCATCTCCTTATCTTCATCGTTCTATGGATCCCACGCCTAGTCAAATCAAGTCGGCGTGTCGAAATAATTGCACTGATCTGGCTGAACTCGGTCAGGTCGGCCGTGTCGAAATGATTGCCCTGATCTGGCCGAACTCGTCCAGATCACTTGCCAGAGAGTGTGCGCCTGGTTATCCAGATATGTTCGGCACTTTGGAGTAGAGTAGGGGTAGGTTACACACACTCCTGGTTACGTCACATGTAGCCAGTTTCGATACCTCAACCCTGCCCATTGTATCCAGATATTCTACCATCAATCGACTTTCTTCAATCTGCAATGTGCTCCACTACACAACGATGTTGCCGTCCGTCCTTGATTCGCCCGAGTTGATTCCTGTGGTGAAGTTGCGTCGCAAGTTTGTCAGTAGAATTGCAACCGGCTGGTTAGTATCCACTATCAGTTAAACCCTCAGCAGCAAACGATATTGTAGCTCTTCGTAGGATGGGATGCCCGATTGTTCTCAGTGGACATCCTATGCAGCAGCTATCGACTACAGCTTCTCTTGATGGGCAACAAGTACACGAATATGAGAGTGACAACGAAGTGCGTCGCTCGGGTAGACGCAGCAGACCATGGCGCCGTGCACGCGAATCGTATGCGCTAAACAAACGTATCCGAAAGGAACTACTAAACACGGTGATGTACGGGTAAGAGCCAGATCCGCTTACGCGTTACTCCATCGGACATAGACTTGAGCCGTTCAGTCATCGATCCACCAACACCAACACGGAAGTATCCCTGATCTGGACATTAAGGAGTCCCTGGCGAATCAAGCTGAGAACCATTCCTTTAGCTTGTCGTCATCGGTTCCATTCCACTTTGAATCGAGAGCAGTAAGTTGCATGTAGCTGCTTAACTACATCTTCCCCGAGCCAGTCATACGCACGCTCCATTGCACTAGAGTGATTTAACCCATGGAATCTTCGTCTGCGAAGAGCCCCCGCTTTTTCTGTCGAAGGGACCTCGCATGCTGTTTGACCCGAGTGATCTTGCAGTGCGACCCCTCAAAAACAAAAAAATTAAGTCAAACTGGCGTGTATGTTTTTGCGGTGGCCGATATCCATCTTTATATACTATGACATACACAATAAACCAACAACTGCGATCCATCTTTATATACTATGACATACACAATAAACCAACAACAACCATGTGCAACTTCATCAGTAAAACGAAGAGAAGTGCAAAATCAGTTCTAAGAAGGACTTGTACTATAAGCACGTTACCAAGACCGAACCCGTCGTAGATGGACCCCGATTTTCGAGCTCGTGGCACAACGACGGCGTGGCTTACGGCGTGGACGAGTCCGTGTCTGGAATCCAACGCTTCTTGAGGCCCGACGGCGTGTTGTTTATTGGAATGCAACGAGCAGGACCCACCCTCCGTTTGCTTAAATGTGAAAATGCAAGGAGCTGCGACGTCGAGCTGCTTCTTACCTCTGTAATTTAAATATATATCTTATAGGGTTCTTCACTTCAATGTTACTCTGAACTTGTTGTGGCGATATTTTCTTATTGTAAAGCAATATACGCTCCCTCATTTATTTTTTCGATGTGATTTCGGCTATAGTATTCTCCTCATCAGATGTTGGGACGTCATAATCTGTGTCAGACTCGACAATAGGTTCGGTAATAAGTTCGGCGACCAGTCACTTGCTGAATTCCATGGTATAACCGCCTGAATCTCTCCACCTCGTGCGGAAAATGCAGTGATATAACGCGTGATGAACGACGCGTCTAAGTGCCGGACGGTACTGCTGCTAGAGAAAACATTTGAGAAAAAGATTATTTTATACTACTAACGAAATGTAGGTGAATTTTTAAAGAAATACGAGGTGACGGCCTAGACGAAGCACCCTCCAGCCTCCCGCCGACCGCCACTCCCTTCTGATATCTCGACTTGCTACACTTTACTCACCCAACTGTTACTTTCACACAGCGCAACTGCACATGTACATCAACCCAGTAATTGTCTGAAAATCTACCCGACGAAGGTTCACACTTCGTGCACACCGCTGATGCACGTGCTCGACGGTACTGGTGCCGATGTAATTGAGTGGTGCACTTTGGATTCTACCAAGGCCACCATGTATCGAATCTTAGTGTCACTAATCGTGGTATGAAGTTGCCCGACGTGTTGACTGGCGACATCCGTACGATTAATTGGATTGTGCCGCCGTACTCGGAATTAGTGACATGGTTGAAGTCAGCAATATTCTTGGCGGCATCAGCAATGTCCGCCTTTAATAGATCAATTGAACCCTGCGTGGTTTAACATAGTTCAACTCGGATGCAACCGCGGCTACCAGTTCGCATAAGCTTAGACCGACCGTACCATCATGCGCGGAACTATCTGTTCAGTGACAGTGTAGATAAAGGGCTGGGCAGGCGTGAGCACGGTTGCGTACATCGTGATCTGGTTCAGGTTGCCGAGGTTGCAGTTGGCATGGACGACAAAAACCATTTCCGCTATGGTATTACTCGGAACGGTACCCTGTTGATGCTTGATCTGATCTGGGGCAAGGATACTTCCCCATCGTTCTAAACTCGACTCAGAATATCATGCGTGGGAACATAAATGTTTTCACCACTGATCGTTAGTGAGACGCTACCAGTGTTACAGACGAACATGTGCGCGTAGGTGAATACGTTCGTAGCCACCTCATAGTACATACGCGCGTACACACCGCTCGTGCTGTTTATAGCTGACGTACGGCCGGTCTGGTTAGCGTGGATCGATAGCGCGGTAAGTCACCTAAGATGACCATCAAAGGAAAGACCAATGCGCGTGCCATAGCTGGCCACGTTTGACTGGGCTGCGATATGAAGTTTATCGGTGAAACTACATATCGGGTACAAGATTACTAATGTTAAATATATTGCGATCAGCGTTCAGGATCAAAGCCCTTGAAGCAGCAGCAGCACTCGAGTGGTAGTCACTCTAGTTTACCCTTTTAGGACGGCCCAGACTTGGGGCCCTCAGAGGTCACGTCCGACCTCTAAAACTTCAGTATAGATTACGCGATTGGCTGGTAATTTACCAAGGGTTGCGTCGAAATTGTCGACTAGCGCAAAAGGGTCACACACGACCTCAAATTTACAGCCTAAGACACAATAAGGCGATGAAATGTGATTTCGCGAAAAGTGTTGGCAATAAACCAACAGCCGCTCAAAACGATTCTTCACCACGAGTTTGTCTCCACCGACTTGCCTCCAGCCGTTGTGTTGGAAAGTGTACCAATGGGGGTGACTTGCCGCTGTCAGTGCTCAGACTAGCTATATAAGCAGTAGCCGCGGCGTCGATTTGAGCTGGTCTTCCGTTTTGTTCGCTCGTTCCTTGTTGAGATTCCTCATCAGCCCAAGCAGAGCAGTCCCATTCGTCGGACTGCAGCGCGCCATCTCCATGGGGTGACTTGCCTCCTGCCGTTGTGATGGAAAGTGACACACTGATACACTTCCAGTGTGTCACTTTCCATCACAACGGCAGGAAAGTCACAAGAACTATGGAAAGTGACACACTGATACACTTTCCATCACAACGGCAGGAGGCAAGTCACCCCAAGAACTATGGAGATTGGCGCGCTGCAGTCCGACGAATGGGACTGCTCTGCTTGGGCTGATGAGGAATCTCAACAAGGAACGAGCGAACAAAACGGAAGACCAGCTCAAATCGACGCCGCGGCTACTGCTTATATAGCTAGTCTGAGCACTGACAGCGGTCTACAATTCTAGAAGGAGGGAAGATTAGACAAGCGTACGCTTCTCGGGGTATCGCTGGCTTCTTTGGCCTTTTCGTGACCGAGAAGCTGAAAACAACATGGCGGCAATGGACCAACAGCGCAGACAGAAAGCAACCTGTTACGATGGCTGCACCGAACGCATACATCGGATTTGTGCACTGTCCGACATGAAGGCGTTTTGGTGTGGCAGATGTTTCTCGGGCAGCAAAACTTTGCGGACACGATGTCCCGCGATCGCTTCCTCAAGATTCGCTCTGCACTGCAAGTTCACTCGCCTGACGACACACCACCTGCAGAGCCCGATTGCAGAACCCGAAGCACTACCAGCAGCACCACACCAGATAAAGCAGTGGAGTCACCTGTTCAACAATCACGCTATTTCACAATCGGTTACGGAACCCGACTCGTCGAACTCCGATCCGCTTTGGCATAGCCGCCCATTACTTCGGCATTTTCAACGCAAGTTTGCCAGTATTGCTGTTCCGACAGGGGTGTGCAGCTTAGATGAGAGCAGCGTGCCAACAAAGGCGAGGACGTGTGCTAAATCGTACCTGCCCTCTAAGCTAGATCGCTTTGCCCTCAGATTCTATGCGGTTGTTGGCTGGCACACGCTTTATCTACATTCCATACGGGACAACGACTCCGGCAATAGATTGCCGTCGCCACCAGCAGCGCGGTACACCCGCACATTTCCGACGTTGAAGACTGCATCAAGCATTACTTTAGCTCTGTCCGACGTAGACATCGACACAAAAGCAGCTGCGGCGCTGTGGCTGGCAATGGTGGGTCATCAAACCCACCTGGCAACGGAAAGCGCCTCGTCGTCAGTGACAACTTTTAACCCAGGCACATTCTTTCAAAAGACTACTCGTGTTTACGGACGGTGAGGTGCGCACGCTGGAGCACCATGCGTGTCAATTTGATTGATAAGTGGAGCAAGTCGGCTGTGACAGAGTCGGTTGTGCGAGTCAAGGAGGCTGATCGTGGATGCTGGGACTTAGTCGCAGCGGTAGACGCGGCACTTGGCTCGACAAAGCTGAAAGCAGCCCATGTCAAAGCGCAGACAAAGCTGCCCGTGCGAGCGCATACTGAATACGTGGCCAATTTAAGTTTCTCTCCGCACGCAGTATATGCGATTTTCAAAGACAAGAAGTCGGTGGTTTTCTATAGAAATGATCTCGCGAAGACGCCTTCTACACGTGTGATGACCACGCCGAGTACTGAAGCCATCCGCTGCTGCCACGGGCTCTATCCGCTGCGAAGATGGACGGGCGTCGAGTCAATGCACTGAACAACGTTTCACATGCCTGCTATTATTGCAGCATACAAACTTACTATGATTGGGGTCGATTGTGTCGACCGACTGCGCAGCACCAACCCCACGCGCCGAAAGGAGAAGCGTCTCAGCATGAGTATGTTCATCTGGGTGCTCGACATGTCTGTTATCAATGCATTTGCTCTGCTGAAACACATTGACCAGAGTACAGGCATCAGCATGACGCATAGAGAGTTTAAGTGAGAAATTGCAGAAAGTCTCACCCATGCTCATCGTACAGCACGAAACGGAAGATAAATCGGCGAGACCCTGCCCAAACAGAGATCATCTCTGACGTAGTCGGCAGCGTACTCAACGCGCACTTCGCACGGACGGCTGCAATGTCTGCTGTGTAGTACGCTAGAAAAAACGCAAGCCGTCATACGGGTGTGCCAAATGCATGAAGGGTTTCACGTTCAGTGTTTCGCATTCTACCACTACCAGTATGCGTTTTCATAGAGTCGAATGCACCGAGTGTTTGAAAACGCCGGAGGCAATCTATCAAGCGGCGACAGGTGCAGCATTGCACAGCACGAGACAACGAAAAACACGTCAATAACATCGTTAGATCAGCTAGAACTACCACAATGATAACAACATAATGATCTTTACCTCATCAGCATGCGCACGTTGGTCTCCATGCAGGCAGGAAACCGGAAACGAGAGCGCGGCTCTAATCTGCCGTGCTCGAGGTAACAATAGAGCTGGAAGAGTGCCTTCTTCATGTGGAGATGCCGGGGCGCCTCTTACCCGACAATGTGCGCCAGTGGCACGCGCTTAGAGCGTCGCCGTACTCCAGCCAGTGGCATCTCAGGCCGGGGCACGCTTCGCACTGGCCTTCTTCCCCATACCTCGGAAAGTTCAAAACTGCGAGTACCGTGGTGAGCCTCTCCGAAACGAGTGGGGAATAGGGTATAACACGTCATTACCTACGCATCACGTGATTCGCTGAAGTTTCTAATAGTTGGTCCCTGATGGGCTAACCTTGGATGTCAGCAGCAACCTAATTTCGGCCGTCCTGAAAGGATTAAGTTCGTCAACGGCGGGGTCACCGGGATAACAACTTATGCAAGTCCCACGGTGTTATTGCCTTCGAGATTGCGGCAGTGCCAGGGTAACCACGTTAAAGTTAAGTTGATCAGCGATCGCATACATCATTGAATTACCGAGCATAAGACCATAGCTGCTACCGTTGTGGCTCTTCTCGTTAAAGTTGGATAGAGCTTCTATGCTTACTTTCGAGCCACCAGCAAGCAATCAGCTCTAGATTAACATCTGAGGTGGGGCTGATAATCGCCTTTTACGTATTGCTGTTGTTGCACCTCAGTTAGATGTGGCTGCTACTCGCAGTATTGAAACCAAGCTGCGCCGAAAGCGAAGGGGTATAATTAACAAGTGTTCTGGAGCTCACCCACATGCATAGCTAGCGTGGGTTTGGTCTCAACTAATAGACTGCTGTCGGCGTCGAGATAGATGCCAGTGCGGCCATTCATGGCTGTAAGCGATGCCACGACAAAAGGATCGATAACTAAATCATCGGAAAGAGGGCACTTCGTTTTGCTTTGCATAACTACCTGTGCATTACATACTATAGGCTTCACGTTCCCCTCAATCAGTGGCTCGACAACAAGCAAATGTCTGCATATCCGGATACGAGGTGACTCTGCCAGTGATGTTGCCACTTCCGCATTCCGCATTCCGCATGGAGCCCGCCCTGCAGGCGCTGTGCCGCAAGCTGGAGCGCAACTCGTTCGGGCCCGTAGTCTGCAGCATTATGGGCGTCGTGTTGTTCAATCGGCTGGGACGACCGTGGGGGGCGCTGGGTCTCTAGTACGCGACCGTCGCCTTCGTCATCACGTTCCTGACTGTGGGGCCCATGGCGGCGCTGGCGTCGACCAAGGAGAGCACAGCAGGGGCCACGGGCGGGCTCTTCAACGCACTAAGCCGCTCACTGGGCCACCTTCTGGGACACATGATCGGCCTCCTGCTGTACCAGTCCTTCTGTGTGGGGGCCGCCTTCACCTGCTGGACTTCCGTGAGCTGGTGCTGTTTATGGCGGCGGGGCGGACGCACGACATGTTGTTCCCTATGCCCTGGAACGAGGACGCGTCGGCGGTGACGGTAGCGATTGCCAGCACCACCCTGGCGGGGCTCATGTACGCGGTGCAAGTGCGGATCTCCCTGCGGGAGCTACGGCTGGTGTTCGTAATGGTAATGGCAGCAGTGGGCTGCAAACTGGTCTTTCTGCCGGTGCCCAATGGCTCGACGCACACATGCATGTCGAGAAGTAGGTTTCAGCAGAACGCAGCGGACCACGAGCCCAAAGGGGTCGGCAGATGGTCGCGGCTGAGCTGGTGTCGGAGAGGAGCGCGGCTGGCGCGTCGGTCGTGGTCACGAGGAAAGCAGCGTAGTCTTTTTGCAGAGGATCCACAAGGCGCTGGACTTTAGCTTCGCCATCAACGCAATGTTGGGCTGCGTGCTGGCGGCCTGCACGGATAACCATGTACTGAAAACGGAGCCGTTCGTGGTACCCATCGTGGTAGATTCTGTCTTGGGTGTCCCACTCATCTTCTTGGGCGTTGCCTCCACCACACTATCATCTGCACTGTCCAGTATCAAATGAGCTGCTATCAATTTTATGGCGCTATAATATAGCTTTCCATACCCTGAAGGCTCCGACCCTCCGACTTTTTCCGACCTGCACATAAAAACGCCATTATACGGGGTGATACGCGATCCTATCACCGCTACGCGAAGAACTCTGAACGAGGAGGCTCGCTTCACTCACCCTTGGCACGACCCTAAGTCCGCTACGGCTCGCAAGCTTCGCCTTGGCTCCCGTGCTCGCTTCGCTCGCTCTGAAACAAACCCTAAGCCCGCTGCGGCTCGCAGGCTTCGCCTTCGCTTGTTAGAGCGTCCATGACATCCGTCCCCAAGGCTCCGACCAAGCATCAAACGAGGTGACTAAAACAACTTGATTGCATGACTATCAGATTTGCAGGAGGTTCGGGATATGTGTTATCTCCGACGAGGCTTCTCTGGATGATTGTATGTGTCAGCCTTAAGTACGGTCGGAGATTTAACCATATTCTACCATATTATGGAAACCCAGGTAGCTCTGATACCGCAGAAGTGTCGTCCAGAGTGGATGAGCCAGACACATCTACCGATAGAGACACCTCTATCAAACAGGAATCCTCTCCGCTTGCATTATTGTGCACCTGAATGCTTTGCCAGCTGCGACTCTGCTGCGGAACTGTGGATGCTATTATTCCCGTTGTGACCTCTACGTTCCTTCTGACGTTCTTCCTGCTCAACTTCGCGTGCTTCTTCCAGGAATTGTCCTCAATCACCCGCCAGTCTCACACAGCCACGCGTTCAGGCCTTTGCACGCTCGCGACAGAGATACTCGATTCGTTCGCGCTGACGTAGCGATGTCACCCTGCTTTCATGCAAGCCCGAGCGAGGGACATGCGGAGGAAGCGTGAGATGACCAGAAAGTTGGGTGTCGTCGACGGTGATCGAGAAAAACGTGCCCAGACGCCATGTAGAACTCACTTTCTCACACGTCACAGTTTTCTGGTTATCTCGTCTACTACTGCGCGCACTACGGATCCTACGACAACTGGAGCTGACGAGACGTCACTCGTTGCAGATCGCGCATGGCTGAATCGGCTTGCTGCACCTGGTCCCCAATCCCCGTCGCCTTTTTGAGCAGCGCGGCCAGCGCGTTCGACGTCGAACGCACGTCCACCTCGATCTGCTCCTGGTACGCTATCTTGTGCCACGACTCGACTTGGTCCACTTCCAGCCCGAGCTTGACCTCCTCTTCTGCGCTGGAGCTAGGAGCCGCTCTCCACCGCGATGAGATCGCTCAATGTAAGGATAGTGGAGTAGCTGTAGCGGGGCTACACGGATAGTGTACCCGGGGTACACTAATACACGCAAACCTGGGACACACACACTAGTGACCAACATTACGAGCCGTCAATGCAAGTATCATTGACGGGCGCTCAGGCGCACAGCTATTGGTTGAAAGGGCCACATTCAACCAATCATGTGCATGCATATCATGCAAATGCGTGAGAGCCAACCATGCTCTCACCTTTGAAAATCGATATCATCTTAAGAGGGTTTAGCGTAAAGATAAGGTCAGCTCGCCACGCGACGGGCTGCTATTCAATTCAGTTTTCTGTTTTGATCTAAGTCTTAAGTGTTTGCTTTAGAAGTACGCGACCCTCGTATTTCTATCTTACATACAAACTTTAAGTCTACGCTTCCTCACTACGCGCATACTGTGTATGCTAAGAAACAGAGCGTAGCTCTCGCCCTGTTTCACCTGGTAGCACTTTGTAGTCCGTTCAACGCCTACAGAGAATAGCCAAATGGAATTTGGCTATGGAGACGAAAACCCCACGAACATCCACTCTCGTATTACGAGAGAGAATTGCCCCCACCTGAGTGATCAGCAGTGGGAGGCGTTGCTACGACTCTCGCGAGTCGTAGGCGAGTAGCAATGCTTCGCTCATTGCCGCCAAGTGCACACCATGTAGTCGTGGTCGAATGAACAACAGCAGAAAGAGACTTCTGCTGTTCCACGTTTTGAGTCACTGAAGGTGTCAGTGACTCCGTTTTCCGGTGGCTCGAACGAGCCACTATTGCGCTGGCTCGTAGAGCTCGAGACAGCGATCACTGCTCGACAGATCTGGGATCCGTCGCTACAAGTCTCTGACGCGATGTCGTGTCTAGCAGAACGTGCTAGACACTGGGCGTATGGCAGACACCTTACGAACGGTACGTGCTGGAGCACGTACGAATAGTTCAAGGAAGAGCTCAAACTCGCGTTTGAGCCTCCCGAGTCGGAGTTGAGGTCGAGGGCGGAGTCCCTCGATCTGAAGCAAGGCAAGCGCGACGTACTTGCGTACGCGCAGCAGGCCAGATACTTGGTGTCAAATATCGTGAACCACCCCATTGATGAGGCGACACAAGTTGTCACCTTCATGAAGGGACTTAGAGATGGGCCTGTGAAGACCTATCTTTCCGAGAGTACCCGAGTACTCTCGAGCAAGCCATTCGACTTGCATCGCAGGAAGAGTTTAGCTGCATCAAGCTAAACTTCACGCGGACACGCCAGGGGCGCCGCTTCTGCGACCGAGGCACATGGGCGGTCCAGAGCCCATGGACCTATCGAATGCGTCTGCTGGCAGGCAGCAGACGGATCCGTGTAGAAGAACGCAGCGGGGTTTTCAATGTGGAAACACTGGTTACTACGCACGTGAGTGTGTAGCAGGCCCATGGCCTGCTAGTCGCGGTACGTCGTATCGTGCCAACAGTGA
Organism: Phytophthora constricta; assembly: GCA_011947335.1. NCBI lineage: Eukaryota > Oomycota > Peronosporomycetes > Peronosporales > Peronosporaceae > Phytophthora > Phytophthora constricta. Next base: position 172,868 of record JAAVTI010000586.1, on the reverse strand, counting down.
TCGTTGGCGCCGACAAAAAAACGGTCGGAGCCAGTAGGGGCGGGGCGCCCTAGTGGTGTAGTCACACATGCCGATGTCGGACATGTGATGACTACAACCCCCTGCGGGGGCAAGCACCGCAGTGAAAGGAATGATGGTCGAGCTGGGCTGATCTTCAAGGAGGTTGCGGTGCATGGGAGATCCATGTACGCGCTGGTCGATTCGGGCGCGTCGAACAACTTTGCTCGACTGAGAGTCTAAATGTAATTATAAAAATGTGCCCCGAGGAGAAGGAGACTCCTCCGAGCGAGTTGGTTGTGCGCCTGGCGACAGGCGCAGCCTTGAAGACTCGAAAGCGAACTGAGTCTGTTCGCTTTGACTGTGAAGGTCGGACCTTCACCGAAGACATTATCGTCTTAGACTTAGACGATAAGTTAGACATGATATTGGGTATGCCGTGGCTAAAGTGCAATGCCCCAGTGATATACTGTAAGGCCCAGTCTATAGTCTCATTCAGCGCCGAGGACGTAAACGTCCTCGGAACAGCGGACAACGTGATAGTGAGCGATGTCCCTGTAAACGTTGCGCGAGCCTCGCGGTGCGTGCGTCAGGAGAGGAGGGAGCCTTGCTCATCCCAGCCAAGCGAGCGTGTCGGCTGTTAAGGCCGACGCGTACAAGAGGAAGAAGAAAGACCCCGGGAGGCTTCCTGGTCCGTGCCCAGGGCTCGGGCGAAACCACAACTGAAAGGGTACCCACGGAGGCACCCACGTCCAAACCGGGTTTGGACCGAACCCTTCACAGACCGGGTCTGCGAAAGCAAGATTCAAGAAGAACACACTTCGGACCGTGTCCGAAGGCGATATAACCAAGAAAACGTCTCGGCCGGGCCCGAGGTGACTGTTTAAGAGAAGATCCCTCCTCAATCCGAGCTTGAGGAGCTAAGACTCAAGGAGACCCCTCGACGGGCCGGGCCCGTCGAGGGGCTCGGCCCGTCGATATGGGTCGTTGCCAGACCGGGTCTGACATATGTCGCGGTATGAGGAACCCGAAGAGCTCCTCACAACAGAAATGACGGAGACCGGACAGGAAGGTCGCTCCCCTGTCCCAAAACGCCCTACACCGAAGCGTGCAAGTGACGAGCCTCCATCACCTGCGACGGGCGATGTCGAGTATGAGAGAGGAATGCGCTGACGCGAACACTCTCTGGGGCCATTGTCAAGGGTTGACTGGGTCACGCCCGAGTTGCTATGCGTGCAATGTCTCTTAGCGTACTTAAGGCGGACGGACACATTCGTACTTAATAAGAAATATCCAACCCTTGCAACAACACACCCAGGCTTCAATCTGGACAGACATCAAGACCTCGCGAGGTCACTAGGGCTTCCGACTCCCACACGAGGTCGCAAGCCCCTTAATTCAGACATACACGAAGGTGCTGAGCTCGCAGCCGTTTGCTTCGTGGCGATAAGTCTGCTAGGATAGAAAAGCTATATTAGCAACGAATTAGAACTAACTACTGAGTGTCCTGCTGTGCTTTCCACTCGTGGAATAGACTTCGCTGCTCCTGATTTATGTATGGTGGCTCCCGAATAGTGTGAATGAGAGCGCTTCATCTCCTCTGAGGCCGCTTTGTCCAGCTAAAATTTGGAATGTACTCGGGCGTAAGCGTGCGTGAGGGTAAGCGTGCTGGGTGTTTTTGTTCTAGATAGCGCGACGTACAGCGTTTGTGGAGGTACGCCTACCTGTCGTTGCAATTGCGTGACTACAACTCCATCTGAACAAGTATTACCCTGAAGCTTCTCGGTTATGCACGCAAATGCAGGCGCAAAGGGAACGGCTGGCCAAGCTGATGCTAGCCGAGACTTTCGGCACCCCAACGACCCCAGGTTGGAAGTCGGTAGCGAGGATCTTGTTTCATCCGTGCAGTTGTACCAAGATGAGCTCAGGGGATCGCTGTAGTCTGTACACCTTTGCATCCTCGGCCTCTAGTTGGACGATATTGGTGTTGTCAATAGGCGGGTAGTAGCCGATGATAGTGCCAAGCGTACCATTTGCGACAGCAGTGGTGCCTTTAGCTGGCGTGGCTTCCTCGTAATCATGAAGGGCATACCGATGAGCGAATACAGGCGCATTGAATTCTTGTTGTAAGGTTATAGTCTGCGTTGATAACATGCTTGAAGTGTGGGCTGATCTCGTTGAAGGATCAGCCAATAGTTCATACAGTTGGTGACGATCATCAGAGCTGATATTGATGGTCATCACTATGTTAATTGCGCAGCGAGTCTTGTTGATCGAGACAACGATCGGCCGGTAGAATGTCGGGGAAACCAGGAGACTTTGTTCAAATACCGCGACCCGTGAATTGAGAGACATCAAGTGATTTGAAGAGATTTGGCCCCAGCGCAATTCTGCTAGGATGCTGGCGTACAAAGGGTCAGTACTAACTCGCATTTTTCGACGAGGAAAACAACGAAATTGGCCGCGTTGTATAGGTCAAAGCCGACGTGATAATACTGACTTGCCATTTCTGAAGGGGGCAAGAAAACTAGTGCACCGAAGCGAAATGATAGGTGATCTAAGTGGCTGAGAGTGCATAATCATTGACAGTTTGAAGCGGTGACTTATATGGTGTCCCTCCGATGGCTGGCAGCTGAAACCAATCCCTACAGAGCATCACGTGTTTCCCAGCCATGGGCAGCTGTCGTTGTGATGACATTCCTCTCGAGGCAAGATCCATACTCCCCAAAAGTGGCTCGTCGGTCATCGAAATTTCATCAGCTATAGTCAGCACAATTTTCTCGAACTCACTTCTCATGTGTTGTGTTGGTAAACATCTTTGGCCTGCCCCGGATACTTTCAGGCTGCGGGCTGCGTGCATTGTCTTTTGTCTGATGTTCATCGCTGCCAGGCCAGTAAATGCGATGATTTCTACGGTTCCAGCCCGGCCCCACTTATCAGCAAATTGGAGAATTGCATGTAGCACAGTTGATTTACCCGTTCCGGCCTCCCCACCCAAGTAGGCTATTAGTTGTTCGTCTAGTTGGTAGGACTGCTGTGTAAATGTCCCTCTGTGACGCCGCCAACTTCTTCTACGTCCTTTAGATAGACATACAAAATATGTCGAGTCACCATCTCGAATGTTACATGCTGTCAGGAGTTTAGCCGATACGACAATGACACCTGAGCGATGGTCGGGAAGTCCGGCAAGTCATCAGGAGCAACTTCTCCAGATTCGCTAGGGGCTTGCCACGGCACAGGTTCGACGCATTCCTGGTTCTTGCTTAACCGTGTAGGTGCTTCCGGATACGCTTCCGTAAAGTCTCAGGTGCCTGTGGCGTTTGCTGATTATGTTAGTTGCTTTTGATCCTGCATTCGTTCAAGGAATTTGTCAACATCACGATTGTCTGGCATTGCACGCCATCAGGAATCCTGTAACCGCGGATACTGATCACTAGCTGTATCGACAATACCAGAAAGGAAGGGGTGTTCTTTACGATTTCGCGAGCGAGTTCAATAGTGCTGACCGTACTAGGGTCGAAAAACCAAGTGTCATTGCTGCAGCATCTTCCTCGTCCACGTCACTGCCATTTGGATAACTGTCACAGTCGGAGAACATGCAGGTACCGTCGGCTTATGTGTCGTGAAGGTTGTGAAGTGGACGCGATCAGCAGCTCCTCCTCTGGTGACACTTCGTCATTATTTGTCGATTGCTGACTCATATGAAAGTCCATTCGGTGCTGTTGAAATTGTTGGCACGCGGCAACTCCTTGCGTATTGCCAACGCAAATGAAGTTATTTTATTATGCTTCAGCGTTTGAGCCGATCGGGACGACGTCAGAGCGACGATGAGGCCTAAACAACACCAGCAATGTGCAGAAGTAAAAGTCTGGAAGAAGCATCGCAAGTACTGGGCACAGATCTGGGAGCTGTCGTCCTGACAGTACAATTCCTTTAGGCGCATCTGCCAACACAAACAAACTGCGCTTTGACGTGATGAACTTCTCGGCGGTCGATTTGGTTCCAAGGGCTGATAGCAACTTATAGTTCTCTTGTACTTTAGCAAACCACAAATTTTCAATCTCTTTCTGCCGATTCCAATACCGGAGAAGTGACGAAGCAGCAGCACGTATTGATGGTGGCTTCCCGCAAAATTGAATCAGGCGAAATAGTCACCTCCTGCGCCGAGTCAATGGCTTGTAGAAGCTTCGTGGGATCGATGTGAACAACTTCGTGCATAAACCAGAAGGGAGATTATCTACGGATGTACAATGCCGCCATGGATGCAGCCACCTCTTGTCCGTTGGTAATAGAATATAACATTGAAGCTAAAATGCGATGGCCACGCATAGTTGGTGACGAGTCTGTGGGAAATTATTCGCACTTCACACACATTTAGTGAATGCAGCTAGTGACAACGCTAGTCGATTTTCGACCTGATTTTGCCGCTTCATGCGATACTTGCACATGTATGCGGCAACGGTCTGCTTGTCAGATTCAAATACAAGCTGCACGTCGTGATTTCACTTAAAGACTTGCATGACGGCCGGGTTGTACGGGTTGAGGTACTCGCACCCAATAGGACGCCGAAGTTTGAGACGCCCCATTTCGTCAAGGTGCGTGGGTAACAGCGATGGTGTGTCAGGCTTCAGAAATCTACAAGCGCAATATTTGGGTGTTCGGGATGTTACCTGGAACAAGTAGTTGAAAGTTAGAGTAAAACCAGTGAATGTGTACGTAAAATGATTTTAATCACACCTTGAAACATGACTTTGAGTGCGTCCAAAAATGCACTTGAATGTCACGAATAGCAGTGCTGTCGGTTACATTTAGATTCACTATGCTCCGTAGTTCTAAGGGTGCAGCTCTGCACTTGAGATAGTCGTCGTACCCTGGCGACATCGTTTCGTTTCTCAGTAAGGTACATTGATGTCACTTAGTAGAACTAACGACTTCCTATGTCCGTCCTAGTGTTCGTCCCTATGCCGTCCACTAGCTAACTCTCCCAGTCCAAGCTGAGCTTGACCGTTATCTGGCGACTTCCGGAATGGAAGTCGCTTGCGGCCTCCATATGGGAGGACGCTTACGACGTCGTCGTGCTACCTTGTGTCAGTGTGGTCCATCCAATGACTGACATCTCCTTCTAGTTGTTGAGTAACCCGCTGCCATTGCTGACAGTAAACAGGATCTCCTTCCACCTTCATCTGGGTACTTCTCCTTGTGTCCATGGCCTCATTGGCCAGCGCGTCCGCCATTTTGTTGTACTCTCGCAAGTGGTGGTGCCAGCCGTCAACTTGCATTCGTCTGCAAGCCGCCTGCATTGGGCCAGTATGTGTTCCGTAGATGCATCGCTTTTGGTGGCTTCTGCTTGATGTGCTGAGCGATTATCATCGCGCGGTCCCCTATGACGTGCAAGGAATAATACCTGTGCGAGACACACGCTCGTAACCCCAGGAGTAGCCCCATGTTTTCCGCTACATTATCTGTTGTGCTTTTGCTGGCATAGGACATATGTCCGAGCCAGCAAATAGTAGCCGTTTGGGTGTTGACGGCCGTGCGTACCACAATTGCCCCGCTGCCTCCCGGGCCCGCGTTCCCCCTCGATCCGCCGTAAAAAAGAGCAAGTAAATGTTTGTACCTGTGGCTTAGTTACTACGCCACTGCTGTTGGTCAGTGCCCGTGTCATCAGCTTGGCCAGGGTGTTACCGTGCGCCATCTGAACTGGACCGCCGAGATGCAGATGCACCGTTGCGTACCGCTGCGTTAACGTTGAGTTGAGGAGAGCTTTGTGGTGCGTTCGTGACCGTGTTGAGATCATCAAGTGTTGCATCCTCCATCGCCATACCGCATTGAAGTAGACGACCACTCCTAATCGCCAACAGCTCTCCGTTAGCTCCGTGGCTACCTCCATGAGATGTGCTGGCGCAATGAGCGTCTTAGCCTTCACTGTATCTACTAGATACCATTTTCCGCCAGGTATCACCGGCAGGTTCATGTTGAATACTTCTCTGGTCCGGAAAGAATTAACACTTCTCGGAGAGCTCAGTATCTCCGGTACGAAGTACCCAAAATACAGTCGGAGTGTATCGTTAGAAAGCTATTATCTAGGTCTTCTTCTAGAGCTTTAAATCAAACAGAAAACGGTGCACCCGCGCTAGACAACACGATATGTTTGCAGTTCTTTTCGAGGGCCACGAATTTTTTCGCAGCTCGGTCAGTTCAAGTAAGAAGGTGACTATTAAAATATGCCGGTAAATTGCAATCTTCAGTGGTTCTTTTAGACACAACGGCTGTGCGAATTAGTCGCTAGCAAACGGCGTATTGGCGGCTAAAAAGTGAGTTTTTACAGGTTAAATTGAAATTGGCGAGTCGCCTTTCAAACACGCTGACATTTTGACCAACCACAATGTAGGACGATTTTAGACTTAAAATTATGTACAGTTAAGCTACTATTTATTATGCTACAAAACACGAGTGCATCCTGAAGAAGATGGTGAATACCTACTTCAATTGATGTGGAGTCGCATGACAGCGACATCGTGGACGAAGCTGAAAGCAGCCCGCGTCGTTTTCTGTAGTGTAGAAGCTTGTAGTCGTTGTTTCCACAATTTTTTATCACTGTTTCCATCACATTTTGAAGAGTTAGAAAACAGTGATCAAGTTCCGTTAGCTCCGTTCAATTGAACGCTCGTAGTACTGCAGCAATAAGTTGGTCGGTTGTGTGCGTCTCCTCTTGATACTGCAACGACTGTATCAAGTTGAAAACCTGAGGTCCAAAACGTTCATATCTGGCGACCTCGGGGGCTGGCATTTCATCCGAAGCTTCCATCCGCCCTCCTGCCCAGCGTCGGAAACTTCACGGTCACTCTCCACTACGTGCGGACCAGCGTTGTCCTGCTGTATGTAAATAGTACGTCGCTTACTACCTGCGTATTAAGATGCATTAATATAAAACATATTAATAAAGTATTAGCATGCGACAATAAATGTGGTATACTACCTAGCCAAACAGCTCGAATAGCAGGGAAGACGTGCTCCTCAAGTAGGTTGACGTACACTGACCGCGTCATGTTAACGCACTTCGTAATAGCTGTCCCCTTCGGACGGTTTGCTGAGTTTCGTAGAGCAACAGACTTTTCCACGATAGGTCATATGCCTATTTTGCCATCAAATTGGCACTTTCGGTGAAAATCATATCGTGGCCGAGCCACAGCTGCTAAAAACATCACCTTGCCAATATAGCGTCAAATCGTTCTGCTAAATTTATTTTTCAGCCAAGACTTATTCATTCAGCACAGTTGGTCTATTAACGCTACATGTAGTCGGGTGATTCATCTTTAATTCACTCATGGCAACACAATTTGTTGTTGTATTTTAATAATGGAGCGGGCTGTAGTGGTCGTTGTCATTCGTAAAACGTGTTCATGGCCTTGTACATATTAAACCATTTTTCATCGATGTGAACCGAGTCATACATATGATGCATACGAAAAAGTCGAGCTCCTACAAAAATATTAGACTATTAAAGTGACTTAGAAATAATATATCAAAATCATAGCAGTTATGCTCACGGATAGGACGCTTTACATGAGCCAGCGCGTAGATCAAGCGCTTTCGCTTGTGTTCTGCCGTCAGCGCCGGCTTCACGTGCTTCTTGGCGATGTAGCGAAGGAGAGTAGACTTGGGGATTTTAGCTGCATACGACAACACACGCAGAGACTGCCTGCGGCGGCGGGGGTCGCAGAGATGCGCGCGACACGGGCGGCGATGTGGGACATTCTAGAATTTGCAGGAGGACGCCCTCTTCTTGGTCTAGGGCATTTAAAGGCTTGCTCTCGCCAGATCTTGGTGGCGGTTTGGCGGCAGCACCCAAACTCCTTCTGTGCTGCCGTCGCTGGCCCACGCTTCAACAGACCGTTGCACGACCGCTCAACGAGGAAGAGCGCAATGGCTCGCCGTTTTAGCTGTGGTATGCTGGTAGTGCCTTGGGCTCTGCCTATTTGAAAGTGGTGCCTAGAAATTATGCTGCACGGGATGCAGAATTGGTGATGGGCTCAGCACTACATTTGTTCAATGAAAATATTTTAAGGTTTTACTTAAAACGCCAACTGTTAATTCTTTTCCGGACCGGAGAAGTACGGCCTTTCGCTGTCTTGCGTCTGGAGTCCTAAACGCTTCCAGGGGTGAAGCATCTCGCGCCGTAGTAATTCAGCCGCAGGGCATGTTCAGAAGACGTGGTGTAAGTTGACATCTAATCCGTGGACGCACCCTTCATGCGGGCAGCCTAATTTGTTGTTCCTGACGTCAAATAATGAGAGGGCCTGCATCTTGATGCGATACAGGAGTTGTTATCCCCACGGGTTTACCCCAACAATTCGCCGTATCCGCTTCCACTCCAGCTCGTCCAACCCTTGTGCTGCTGTAGTGCTCTGTTCCGCCCATTTCGCTTCTCTTGCTCCAGTTTTTGGCGGCTCTCTTCCTCACCGCCTCCCCTCTATGTCCTTATATTCCAGATTGTGACGAGTGCACCGTCTTTGGCCCGCCCATAGACACACGAGTCTGCTGAGTTTTGGGTGCGGGTGAACTGCGTGCACGCTTACCTCGGGTCCTAAAGTTCGCCGAACGTGATCCGTTAAGGCCTTATGGCCATTCACTCTTGACTATTGCTGGGCCGGCATGAGTCGTTTGCACTTGCGTTTCAATCTGGTCCCGTTGAGGGACAGTAGCTATGGCAGAGTGCTCCACAGGTGTTGCCTCTATTCGGATCTCCACCGGAAACTCTGCCTTAGTTAGTATTTGTGGAAGTTCGGCAAAAGCGTAAGCACAAGCTGTTCCGCCTTCTCATTCCTTTTTTTCACTGTCATGAGCATAGTGAAAGTGAAGGTGGCCACGCCCCATTCCGTCCGTGTCCAATCGACTATGTCCTGGATTATAGACCGTGAATCGCCGAGCACTCCGCAAGCTTCCGATAAAGTTAGCTGTCGTCCATCCATGGCGGTGATTCTGAGTGTATCAACTTCGGCGTAACGCAACCATTCCAAGTGTAGATTGTGAGTGTCACTAGTCGATGTCAATATTGACAACGCTTGGAGCATAAAAGAGCCATCAATGAAGATCTGATTCCCTTGCCAACGCAGCTGGATGCCCCTACTGCAAAATCTGATATAGCTTGCGCCTGCCCTGCATCCGCCCTGTGTTCTCGTCAGGCCGTGATGCCCCGGCTTCCTTCAACAGTGCCCGTCCCATTTCCCACATCGTCTTGAGACGTAGTGCTCCCATCCGAGTAGGGGGCGATATTCCGGAGTGATGTACACCTTAGTTGCTAATCCGTTTCCGGATGCGTTAAAGAGTACGTCTCCCACAATATGTGCTTGTGTGGTGCCGCTTTCTGCCAATTTGCTGACCGCCATTGCCGTTATGGCATAGAGCTCCTTCTCAAGTCCGGGATAGCTAGCCCACCGTTGGTTAGTGGTAGTGCTGCGAAATCGGCGTCTAGCTACGCCTTCGTACCTGTCAGCGTCCTAGTGAAATGTCCATGCCACACGTAGTTTTGTATCCGCCAGGCCATGTCTTGATTTCAGTAATTGTGGGCCACGCTTGAGGTGCCACATACATCAGCTTCGGTATTATGACCGCTCCAGCAATTAAGCTTCGATGATCTACAGTGAGCACCTTTTGGCTAGCAAGCCGTAATCGTGTTTCGAGTTGCTCCCCGGCCTTCATCTATGATTTGGATGCAGTGACTGCTGTGCCCTCCTGAATCCCTAGGTACCTGCAGGCGGTGCCGTGACGTTGATATACCATGTTACTCGGTATGCGTTGCTCCACTCCGCGCCTTCGGGGTTCAGCCGTATTACAAGCGTTTTGTCGGCGTTAATCTGCAATCCTGATTCCGCCCCAAAACTCGCTACTCCCACAATAGAATTGGTATGTCCATTGGATATCTCACGAATGCCGCCGTGTCATCTGTGTACCCCGCAACCCTCAGTTCGAGGTGGCCAACTGCAGATTGGATAAGTCCCCACCTAGAAAAGCCGTCGAACTTGCGGTAGAGTGGATCTAGTGCTAAGACAACATAGGTGCGAGTGGACATCCTTGTCGGATGCCGCTCGTCACCTTTACGTGCGCGACTTGAATCCATTCGCCAATACGTTCATAGTGGTTCCCGTGTGCATCTTCCATACAGCGCAGATATTTTTTCTCGGAAAGCCTTGTCTCCTCAGTATCGTCAGCTAATACTTTCTGGCTAAGGAGTCGTAAGCCTTCCTAAAGTCTAGAAGTAGTGCTGTGGCTGCAACTTGCGTGGGGTCGGCGATTGCCATACGTTGTGCGGCCTGGCGAGCGTGGCCACCGTCATCGCCGTCGTGGCGAAGCTGGACAGTCTGCTGCGATGAGTGTGTTGCAGTGGTGGAGAGGTTATGTACCATTTTACGACTTCGACGTGATTGGTTAATCAAATATGAAAATGTCAGTAGCTCCAGGCGCTTACTCAGAAAATAGCAGAAAAAGCAGTACCGTAGAGAACAGCAGCAGCAAATGTTGTCAATCAGAAAGCCAGCAGGGCGGGCGTGTCGCCGTCGTGAACAAGTGGAGAGCCCGCACAGCGAGCGGGGCGCCGTCCGGCCTTAGTGATTTCAAACTGCACTCCTAGGAAATCGTGAAGTACGCCTTGATCTATGATTCCAAAGGCGTCATTCAACTCGTCATTCGCATGCACCAGGTGAAGTAATGCAGTGAGGTGCTCAAGAAGTACGGTTTTGCAGACGCAATTGGATGTCGGTCTCCAATGGAGTCTAGCTCTCGACTACGAGCTGCGGCTGATAATGATGAAGCTGACACTTCTTTCGACTACCGTGGAGCTGTTGGAAGCCTCATGTATCTGGCAACCACGACGCGACCGGATCTGTCGTATGCAGTGGGCCAGTTGAGTCGGTTCGTAAGTAAGCCGACGGCGAAGCATTGCGGTGCTGTAAAACGTGTCTTGCGATACCTTGTAGTGACAAAAGAGCAGGGGATTCTGTTCGACCGCAAGAATGCACAAGAGATGAAGAACAAGCTGCATATTGAAGGTTTTTGCGATGCAGATTGGGGAAACTGCCCAGATTCGCGGAAAAGTGTGAGTGGCTACCTGATGAAGCTGGCTGGCGGGCCCGTGACGTGGGCAGCCAGATGACAGTCCGTGGTGGCCCAGTCTACTGCTGAGACCGAGTATGTCGCTTCATGTGAAGCGTGCATGGAGGGAAAAGGACTTGCGAATGTGCTGATGGAAGTTCTTCCGGCTAAGTATGAAGTCGAGTTTACGCTTGGCGTTGACAACCAGGCTGCATTGACGCTCGCACAGAACCCAACGTACAGTCGGAAGACCAGACACATTGAGTTGCGCTATCATTTTGTACGAGAGATGGCGGCGCAAGAGCGCGTGAAGCTCTGGAAATTTTCTGGGGAGGCTAATCCGGCGGATGCATTCGCGAAGTCCTTGGCACAGCCACGTCTAAGTGCTACGAAAACACTGATCGGCGTAACGCCAACGACAAAGGATACTTCCCGTGAAGCAAAGCGGGAGGCTTACTTCGCAGGACGGCGTGACAATGTCAGCGAGAGTGGTGAGATTCCGAAGCGATCTACTTCGGAGGACGGCGTGTTGGAGCAAGGCACGGTTGTCCAACAGGACAAGCTAACGGACTTGAACTCGGGTCTAAGTGCAAGGTGCAAGCAGCATATCAGTGCTGCGACGCTGAAGAGAGCTGCGGCGACGGGGCAAGTTCAAGATCCTGGTCGCAACGGAGAAGACGCAGAGCATCTTCATGTGCATGTGTAGGAGCAAGTAGGAGCAGTCAGTCTCTATTTTGCTAAGAACAAGAAAAGCTGAACAAGCAAGCCGTCTAAAGAACCACAGCGCAATATCCCTTCTCCTGGCAAAAGTCAGCAAAGAGCCGGAGACTGCCGTTGTAATCGCTGCGGGTACTGATTCTAGCCGTTGTTCTGCCAGCTGTGACGCTGCCATAGCGTCGGTATACAGCGGGTGATCTTCGGGGATCTACATTCCTCTGACAAAAGGTGAACACACGCCAGTTAGACTTAATTCTGAAGGGGTATATCAAAGTAGGAAATGCATAGTACCGCTTGTTGCAGTGCTCGTAGTCTGGTGCTGACTTCTTGGCTAGCCCCCTTGTTCTTCTTTCGTTCCGTTTTGGAAATGGGTCGCCCCTCCCCTTTCCGTCACTTCTTAACCTATCCCTACGTATAAAATTGACCAATCACAGCCAGTTGTTCACGTTCGTCCCGTACACAAGTTGTGACGTCGTCTGTGACGTGACCAATCACATAGCGTTGGACACGTCACAGACGACGTCACAACTTGTGTACGGGACGCTGGATACGGGACATGGTAAAAATCCGCTTGCGACCCACTTTTCCCGCGAGTTGACTTGGCATTTGTATCCGGCGGGGAAAAGTGGGTCGCGTCCCCTAAAGAGAGCGGGCCGGTCCCGTAAAAATCTCCGATGACCCACTCAGACTCTGGAGCTCCAGCCATTCGCACTCGACTCGTCCTGCACCTTCCGCCATGGCCTCGCGCGCGTTCCGACAGGCGCACGGCCGCCAGCCGCAGCCCGCCGTAGACGACCAGAAGGCCGCCGCCGCCAAACTCAAGCAGAACGAGCGCGAGCGCCTCGAGGTCGAGCGCCTGGAGGCCCGTATCATCGAGCAGACGCCTGCGCGCGGCTCGCAGCTCGGCGAGGCGGCTAGCTTCGACCTGTTCCCGCTGTCCGAAGCCTCGCGCCGCGGCCTGCGGGTCTGCGGCTTCACAGCGCCCACCAAGATCCAGACCGGCGCGCTGCCGCACGCGCTGGCGGGCCGCGACGTGCTCGCAGCGGCCAAGACTGGCTCTGGCAAGACGCTGGCCTTCCTGCTGCCGGTGCTGGAGAAGCTGTTCCGCCTGCGCTGGAGCGTGGAGGACGGACTGGGCGCGCTCGTGATCTCCCCGACGCGCGAGCTGGCGCTGCAGATCTTTGAAGTGCTGCGCAATGTGGGCAAGGCACACGCGTTCTCGGCCGGTCTGGTGATTGGCGGCAAGAACTTCAAGGAAGAGCAGCTCCGTCTGATCAGGATGAACTTGCTGGTGTGCACGCCAGGCAGACTGCTGCAGCACATGGAGCAGACGCCCGCGTTCGATGCGAGCAACTTGCAGGTGCTGGTGCTGGATGAGGCGGATCGCATTCTCGACTTGGGATTCCAGAAGCAGCTCACGGCCATCTTGCAGCACTTGCCTCCGTCGGGAGAACGACAGACGATGCTTTTTCGGCTACACAGACCAAATCGGTGACGGACCTGGCAGCTCTGAGCTTGCGTGAGCCCGAGTATGTTGCTGTCCACGAGCAGTCAGCCAATGCCACACCTAAGGGCCTCTCACAGAGCTTCGTTGTAACCCCGCTGGAACGCAAGCTCGACGTTTTGCTCTCCTTTGTCAAGTCGCACCTCAAGCAGAAGACGATTGTGTTTTTGGCTACTTGTCGTCAGGTGCGCTATGTGTACAGTGTCTTCTGCAAGCTGCAGCCTGGTATCCCCCTTTGCGCCCTTCACGGAAAGTACAAACAAGGCAAGCGCGTGGAGGTGTACTACGAGTTCCTAAACAAGCCTGCAGCGGTGCTGTTTGCCACAGATATTGCAGCCCGTGGTCTGGATTTCCCTCAGGTTGATTGGGTGGTGCAGCTGGATTGCCCTGAAGATGCCGCAAACTACATTCACCGTGTCGGTCGTACGGCACGTTACAACAAGCAGGGTAAGGCGCTGATGTGTCTACTACCGTCCGAGGCCGAGGGAATGGCTAAGCGCCTTGAGTTTGCAAAGGTTCCGATCCGTGAAACAAAGCTCAACCCTACCAAAACGACAAGCTGTCGCCAAAAGGTGGCTTCCGTTGTAGCCGGCGATAAGGATATTAAGGCGCTTGCTCAGAAGGCTTTCATGTCCTATGTGCGCTCTGTGTACCTGCAGCCGGATCGCGAAGTCTTTGATGCCACCTCACTGCCGTTGGACGACTTTGCCGAGTCTCTTGGTCTTCCTGGCGCGCCGCGCATGCCTTTCTTGGCGAAGATGAAGACTGACAGTGAGAAGGGTGACAACGCGGCATTGCGCGAGGAGCTGCGCGGAAAGAAGAATGTGAACCGTAAGCTGCAGCAGCTCAAGGAAAAGATTAAGGCGGAGAAGGAGCGCAAGCGTCTGGCTCGGCAGTTAGCGGCCTTGGGTCCCAAGGAGCAAGAGAAAGCGAAGAAGAAACTGGAGGAGGAGCAGCAGAAGAAGAAGCAGCCAGAGGAGTCGGAAGAAGGGGAAGACTCGCTGATGGTCGTCAAGCGCCGTCACAACTGGGATGAGGAGGACGAGCCGCTGGACCTGTATGCGCTTGGTCCCAGCAAGAAGAAGCAGAAGAAGTTGCGCGTGGACCGCGAGGCTGTGAATGCGTCCAAGATCGTGTTCGACGAGGAGGGCAACAGCGCCAGCATGGCCGAGCGTCTTGCCGCACGTAATACCGGTGACGCCGAGTTTGCAGATGTGGAGGAACACGCGAAGCAGTACACAGAACAGGTTGCTGCGCGTCTTGCAGCCAAGGACGAGGAGGATCGCCGCTTGGAGAAGGAGCGTGTGCGTGCCAAGCATCACAAGAAGCGCATGAAAGTCAAGGGCGAGCGCGACGACGACGACGAAAGCGAGGAAGAAGGCGCGCGTCTTGTTGTGGCGTCCGACGGCGAGAGTGGCAGTGGCAGCGAGAGCGAGAGTGGCGACGAAAGCAGTGGCAGCGAGTCCGAGTCCGAGTCTGGAGACGACGACGTCAGTTCGAAGAAGAGGAAGGTGGACCGCTCGGCCGTGGCCAGTCAGGAAGAGCTGGCGTTGCGCATGCTGCAGCGCCGGTAAAAACAATTTCCCTACATACACAACCATGCAAATGCAATACACACCATAGATGCCCATCAACAACCACTGAACCTCATTAACTTCCGGTTCACGACCTCCCTCTACTGCTTTCCGTCCCTCAAACGCCAGGTCGACGCCCTCTTTCTACTGACTCTTCTGCTTGGGAACACTTACAGTCATCATGGCCGATGCTGCCACTTGTCGTTCTGCTGCTCACCCGCTGCGACGTCTCTCCAGCGGGATGCGCGTGTCCACGACTCCCGAGTCTCCTCCGCCCACGCGTCCTCGGCGTCGCCGCGTGCGAGCCGTGGCCATGATCCTGGACGACGTGCTGTACGACCACTCGGGACTATTGTCGCACCTCGCAATCGACCGCGGTGTGGCCCAACTGCTCGAAGAAGGCGCGTTCCCGACCAACGCAGCGGCCTTCGAGGCGCTGCAGACCTTCCGCAACGCCTACGGACTGCGTAAGCGCTTCCCACGCTTTGTGGACAGCTTGGTGGGCGGTCCCCAGGCCAAACTCTCACCTGCACAAGCGCAGCGAGTTATCGCTGCTTACTATGAGAGCAACGTGCCTGAAGCACGCACGATCAAGCCGTTCCCAGGCGCACGCAAGACGCTGATCGAGCTACAAGACGGAGGAGCATGTCGCCTAGCGCTGCTGCTGATCGGCAAGCCAGACGTACAAAAAGAGAGACTGAAGGCGCTGGGTGTGGACGATCTGTTTGATCAGGTGGTCTATGTGAGCCCCAATCCGAGCTTGGCTCAGGTTACGAGCGCCATGAAACAGCTTGCTCGACAGCTGGAGCTGCCGGCGTCGGGGATTATGTTCGTCGGACGCAAGGCGTTCTACGAGATCAAGGCTGCCAACACCGTCGGGATGCTGACTGTCCGAGTGGTAAGTCGTAGGGAACGGTGATAAGTAGAATGCTGCAGCGCCGTTAAGAATTGAGGTGCTACGGTTGCTTCCTTGTCTGTTTTACTTACCGTACTCTGCGTTGGCAATGGTAGCTGTTTGGCAAGTACACGAGCGTCATGCCTACGGACGAGATGGAGCAGCCGGATTTTCAGGTATGAGCATGCTTGGCAATCTTGCGTTTGTTTGCTTTATATTGTCTCCAGCTATGCGAGGAATCTCAAAATTGACACTGCTATCCTTTGTTGCTGCTTGGATGATAGATTGAATCGATCGAGCAGGTCATGCCAATTGTTAAGCTGGCAGATCAGCAGATGCTGCAGCCCAAAATTGTCGCAATTGGCGGCGGCACGGGCTTGGCTGTGCTGCTGAAAGAGTTGCGTCACTACCCGGCTGACTTGACTGCAGTCGTTACAGGTATTTCTATTCCTTCCTACTATCAATGAGAGCACCTCAGCTAACTTTTTTGTCGTCGTATAGTATTTGACTCTGGTCGACACTCTGGCGCACTCCGAAAGTACCTTGGGATCTTGCCTCCCGGAGATATCCGCAATTGTCTTGTGGCACTGTCCGACTCCGGTTTGTAACCTAGCTTGAACACTATCCTTTTGTAAGAACTATGCGCTTATATCGATGTTTCGTATGCACAGATGAGCTTCTCAGTAAGCTGATGAACTACCGCTTCCGAGACAACTTCATGGAGGGTGCAGCTTGGGAAATCTACTGCTAGCAGCACTCACCGACTTGCAGGGTGGCTTCGACCAAGCTATTTCATCAATTGCTGATATCCTCAATATACACGGCTCTGTGCTACCGGCAACGCTGGAAAATACGGAGCTATGTGCTGAGCTCGCTAACGGCTCCACGGTGATTTCGGAAGTTAACGTGCGAAATCCCTTCATGCCGGAAGAGGAGGACGCTAATGCTTCCGGTTCAGAATCTCCTACAAGCAGCTCGAGTGGATCCCCACCACCGACACCTCCGATAGCCGAAAACCAACCAGAGAAGAAGAAGAAAGCGCCCATCAAGCGTGTTTATCTCGAAAAATGTGATGTCAAGGCTTTCGCGCCGGCGGTACGTGCCATTGAGGAAGCCGACATCATCGTTCTGAGCCCCGGCGGTTTCTATACGTCCATTATTGCGACGCTGTTGGTTCCTGGCATTCGAGATGCCATCGCTTGTAGCGCGGGAGCTACCGTTTACGTGAGCAACGTGACAACGCAAAACGGTCAAACCGATGGATATACGCTTGATAAAACGCTTGAGGAGCTGTCTAAGTACCTCGGTGCAAATGCGATTGACTACGTGATTGCCAATAACGCGTATCCACCGGAGGACGTTCTTGCCCCCTACGTCGAGCGTGGCGAGCAGCTTCTGCTTCCGACCCCGGAGATGGCTGCAAGCAAGCATCCAGTGTTGCTGCAAGGTCAGACGTTCCAAGAAGACCTCGTTGCGGGTCACGAAGCTCGTGAGTGGAAAAAGGCACTCATGCTGAAACACAGCGGCCGTCGTGTGGCCGCCATGCTTTACACTATCATTGATCAAGAGATGGCGCACCACCGTCAAGATCAGCAGCTAAACACTCCAACCAAGACTGCAATAACTGCGACTAAGCCAAGTACTTCATGGTTTGCAGCACCAGCGGTGGTGGTGGGTTTGCTAGCTGTCACAACATTGCTATCAACTATTCTCCGTCGTCAGTGAGCGAGCAGAGTAAACAACATTATGCGGGTCCTTACATATAGCTCCTCTTTTACAGCACAAATACGTTTAAGTACAGGAGTCATCGCCCCCACGACTACAAAGGCTTATTTTGCGGTGGCGAAGACGAAAGGATAGAAGGCTTCAAAGATGATGGCCTGGATAACGTAGATGATGGCCTGGACGTTGTCGAAGTGGATGACCTGGAAGATACCTTAGATCCACTAGCCTGCCCGGGCTGCTCTTCAAAGCCGTGGTGCGTGACCATAAACTCCGAGAAGGCTTGTGTTGCGATGAAAAGCGTGCGAAACTCGCGCATCTCCGGTGGGGAGGCTGCGAGATAGCTGGCCTCGTCGAAGAAGACAGTCCGCTTGCGCGCAAATTCATCCGTCCATACGTAGCGATGGTACCCGAAATCACCGATAAGCTTGTTGACAGCTCTTAGAAACAACCCACGTACAGCAAGTTCCGGAAAGACCAACGGTTTGCTCGGAAAGTGGTGCGCAAATACGTGATCGCTACGACTCACATTAGGCTTGAGACACTCATAAAGAGCGTCGCGCAGATCAAAGCGTACGCTGTCGGGAAGCGCGCAGGGTACTTCACCTCGAAGAACAGCTCCTTTGTCCAAATCTACAACCAGTAGCTCTTCTCCAGCTCCGGCGAATAGGTCCTCTCCACCTTCCTCCATAAGCTGGTGCTGCGCTTCATCGAGTGCTTGTTTCTCGGCACCGAAGATGAAGGGCGTAGGACACTCGAGATACTGGAGCAAACGGCGCGGCAGCACAGGTAGGTAAACGTGCGGCCAGGACAGCGGGTGCATGAGTGCACGTAGTGACTCGCCAACCTTCATAAGCACTGACAAATATGACGACACTAGCAAGATACGACTCTCCAGCAACGCAGCGGTGAACACGAGCAGCACAGTAGAAACATCTAGTGTGTCGAGTAGAAGACGCACTGAGTGATCCAAGCGCGGAAGTGCTGTGAGAAGCGAGGCAGCCGTCGCTTTCGGAGTCAGCCCCGAGGCTTCAAGAAGCGGTGATTCCGGCAACGGTGACGACTGGTGATACTGCGAGACGTGCTCCTTTGAAACAGCACGGGTTAGCTTGGCAAGAACCTTTTTATCGAGATGGAAAAAGTGTGATCCACCTCCATCACCGTTTTGAAGAGGTTCTTTGCTGTCGCCATTGGCGGCAGCTGCCGCAGCAATCGTTTCGAGTTCAAGGATAAATTCATAGGCTTCCGCGAGGCGCTCACGAAGAAGATCAACGAGCGGGAACTTTGACAGCACGCACACACCATAAGGTACCCATCGGCAGCCAGTCTTGCCATCGATTCGACTTGTTTCAAGCGCGCCGAGAAAGTGGTGGGGCTGGCTTATACAACACCACACAGGCTGCGAACAGGTCTCCCACAGAAGCGCTACTGTCACCCATTCGGAAGTTAAACGCCAGCGGTGCCGGGCAAGATGGCGCAGTCAATACAACATGCCGTGGGTCAGCACTCCAAGGGACAAGGAAGTTTTCGATAGACTTGTCCACGACGTGAGGTGTTGGGTCATGTGGGAGTGGGTGCTGTACGACGCGGAGTTCAATAGGGTCTTCATACTGCGCACTGCTGTTTCCATCAATACTACTTTCTACTTCATCAGCTGAAGGAGGCACCGCGGTAGCCTCAAACGTGAGTACGCCACTGATGGCTTCGAAACTCCGTGCAGTACGGAGTGAGTCAAGTGTCTTCTTCTTGGGCGTCGCGGAGTCCCCATCGCGTGACCCCATGACGCTAGATGACGAGGTAGTCGAGCCATTGGATGAAGAGCTACCTCCAACCCAGTGGTGTGCACGCAGCCCGTAGCTAAGAAGCAATGACGAGAGTCGCATTGAATCGTCGATGGAATCCTTCTCATCCTCTGGTGCGAGCTTAGGATAAAGTGCAAACTCCGCATAGGCACGGCTCGTCAGAAAACGATGGTAGAGCTCCAGGTGGATAAGACTGAACTTGGTCAAAATGGCATCTTGCTCGGCTTGAAGTCGTGAACACGATGTCACCAGGGTGCGCGACAAAGTTTGCATTTCCACATCCCCAGCGTAGTATTTCTGTGAGATGTACTTGAGTAATCGTCTACAGCGGTAGGCAGCTTGCTCTATACGCTCCCGGCGCTGGTTGCTGCTTGTGCTGCTGGACGCAGAGGGATTTCGCGCGCTGCTCCCGGTGGACTTGAGCAACGCCATATAGATGCGGAAAGCTGGCTTAAATTCGTACTCGACGTCCAACCATAACGCGATCTCGCGATGGTAGTTATGCGGGAAGAGGAAAATCCAGAAGAAGTTAGCAAATCGGTGGTTCATCAGGATATCCTCAAGGCATATGACCTCACGTGCCACGGTCTTCTGCATTTCAGTGTAGAGTTCTGTTTTGCGAAATTCAGGGAACTTCATCATAAGAACACGCTTTACCTTTACAGCAACGTCATCAAACGTGCGCAGGGCATCTTCACCGCCAGCCGCAAGGTCTCGCTTGATCGAGCGTAGTTTGTTTGAGTCCACGATTGGAGGTTCTTTGCTGCTATCTTCTGCTCCATCTTCTCCCGAGCCTTCGGCGGGACCATTAATTGGGAACTGTGCGTTCTTAGCGAGATACTTCATGGCAATTTTGACTCCATAAGTACGCAGCATGAGTACGTCATCCTTAGCAAAAGGCTTCTTCTGGTAGTTAGCGCGCAAAGTGCACCAAAACTGACGATATTCTTCGAATGAGCAGAGGAAAAACAATTTACTCTGGTCTGCTGGATCAGGAAGCCATGCAGCGTAGTATCGCATCATGCGGGGGTTACTGATAACCTCCTCGATGGAGATAAGCGTGGTTGGGTCAGGCGTGGATTGGTGTGATGGAAAAGCAAACTGCTGTTGCCGCTGCTTCTCCATCAAAACCTCGTCTTTAAAGGCGCGTTGCATGACCTTGCCGAAGTTGTGTTGATACTGATCATGCATCCATCGGTTCCACTTCTGGAACTTGGCACCGCCGTTGACCGCAGGTCCAAACGACGGCAGTAATGAGTGATGGTGTGTTGACGAAGATGAAGTGGATGAACCAGCACCCGATAATGCGCCGAAACCGCTACCACTGCTCATTTGCGCCAATATTTGCTTTTGTTTCTTCGCCCATATCTCCGCGTCAGTAGGGGTAGTTGAGGTCATGGCACTGCTGTTGCTGCTAGCAGTGGAAGTTCCTTTGTTACCCGCTACCGTGGAATATAAAAAGCTCCGAGCCTTGAGCTTGACATGCTGTGCCCATCGCGACTTGGCGTTCTCAAGTTTCACGTCCTCCTCTTCCTCCTTTATACTAGTGACCTCATAGCCCGTGATGTCTTCATCCGAACCACTCAGCACCTCGGACAGCTCGCGCACACTCAATTCCCGCTCCGGTTCAAACAAGTCTGTCTCATACAGCATCTGCTCCGAAATCGTACTCCGTCGAAATGTACTCCGACTCGAGAACGAGAAGGCCAAACTGTCCCTGGAGTGCCGCGACATGGCCAACGAGTCGCGCTCGTTCACTGCACCTCCCACCATACTTAAATTCCCTCCCATCGCATTCGACCGTCGTTGGTGCGGCAATAAAAACTCATCTTTATCTGTATACAAGGACGAGCTGAGTGCGCTGGCCATGCTCTCCCGAATCACTTCCTCCGCCGAGATGGTGCTGTCGGGCGGCAGCGGTGGGCTCGAATCCAGTGACGCTGCGAGTCACAAACACGACACAACGGTCAATCCTCCTCGCCTTCACACCCTTCCAGCCACACCACCTACATGCACGTCTGTATCTCTCCGTCGCACTGCTCCTTCTTCCCGAAGCCGGCCCATCTCCCAGCATGTTCCTCGTGAGTCTCCCTCCGTCGAACAGATCGTCCTTCTCTTCAAAAACGGCCGCCCTGGTACTTGCAGCTTGGGATTGCGACTCCACCGACTGCCTGGCAGCGTCGATGTCCATCATCAGGAAGCTGGCGTGGCTGCGCAGCGCCGAGGACGACACAGGCACGCCAGCGCCCGCCCGGAACGAGGACCCGGCGCCGTTGAGGCGGAAGGACGAGCCCAGGCCGCCGCTCTGGCTGAAGTTGCTGTACCCGGAGCGGCTGAGGCGGCGGCCTGTGACCGCCACGTGGTCGGCGGACGCGCTGCGACGCAGCTCCAGCACGTCGCTGGGCAGCAGCGTGCGCTCGGCCTCGGGGCGGGAGGTCGGCACGGGCGTGTTGAGCACCGCCCCGCTGCTGCGACTGCGCCGGCGGGGCCTCGTGCGGATGCTGGTGACGTCTTCGTCCATGGGGCGGCCTGCGCGGAGCAGCGAGGAGTGATTGCGCCTTGTGAGCTTGCAAAGCCTAATGAGCTCGGGTTTGGAGGTTATATTGCGTTCGTACTTAGTCGGAGAGAGGAAGGTGCGAGGAAATCAGAATACATTTCGTAAGAGGAAGAAGAGATCTCGTTCGAGTGTCTTGTGTGTGGGTTGTTGCTCTCTCCTAGTTAGTACGAACGAGGGAAAGATGAGCGAGCGACGCGTGAATGCGGCGCAGGACGCGGTGATTAAGGTGCTGGTGCTGGGCGACGCTGCGACGGGCAAGACCAGCATCATCAAGAGGTGCGTGGAAGTTGGGGGAGGTTGCTGCGGCTCGATGGAGACTGATACTGATGCTGGTGTTGAAGATACGTGCACGACGCCTTCTCGGAGCACCACCGCACGACGATCGGCGTGGATTTTGCGCTCAAGGCGGTGACGGTGAACGGCACGACGGTGCGGCTGCAGCTATGGGACATCGCCGGCCAGGAACACTTCCGGGCGCTCAACCGAGTGAGTTGCAATGGGGATTTTGACGGGGTGTTTTGCTGCTGTGACTGATGAGTCGTGTGGCTGGTGCTTGCTGCTGTAGGTTTACTACAAAGACGCGCTGGGAGCGTTGCTGGTGTACGACATGTCTCGCCCGGAGACGTTCGACAGTATCCTAAAGGTGAGGACGGCTGCAGATTTGCATCGTGTTGGTCTGTTTCTTACGTGGTCATGTTTTTGTTATTGTTGTTTTTGTAAAAGTGGAAAAAGGAGATTGACTCCAAGGTGGAGCTCCCAAATGGCAAACCATTGCCTGTCATTCTGTGCGGCAATAAGGTGCGTCTAACCTACTTCGAAGAAGCTGCTAGTTTATGTTGCTGAGGCATGTGATGTTCTGCTTGTTGGATCTGCGTGTGCAGTGCGACCTAAAGGAGGATGTGGACCGTGACTTCCTCGACGAATTTTGCAAGACGAACAATTTCACGGGCTGGTTTGATACATCTGCCAAGGAAAACATCCACATCGACGATGCGGCAAAGGCGTTGGTAACGGGAATACTCGAGCACAAGGATATTTTCGAGCGCAAGTCGGAGGCGAAGAAGCGCAACGACACGTTCCGTCCCACTAGCGCTGCCAACGGAGGCAACGCTAATCAAGGTAGCTGGTGCTGCAACAGCTTTTAACCCTGTCCGCACTGCAGCAACGGAAGATATTGCTTCTGGAGGCAACGAAGGCAATACGGTCACGCGTCGATGCATGTCATGCTTAAAGAAGGAAAGTGTTAATCAAAACTGCCATTTAAGCAACGAACTGGCCTCTTAAATGCCTCTTCTCTAATGATACTTGTACACAGGTGAAAATCGGCCTAGTCAATTGTATCAACCCGTCGTTTCTTGGTGCTAACACCTGCATCACCGTGTTTAACCTTGATGAAGTGCAGCGGTAGACGACAGCTACCTGCTGTGGTCATACCACGGGAATCAAGCTCTTGCGCACCTTTCGAAGGTTAGCCCGCGCGGTGTTAAGTTTATCCGCCAGTTCGCGCTTGTCATCCTCAGCCTGATCTAGCTCGTCTTCGAGCTGCAATATTGTTTGCTCGCGTTCCTCCGGTGGGTCGTTTGTAAATGAGGTCGTGATGGCATTTATAATCGACTGCACGCGTGCCTCAGCCTCGGGTTGATCAGCTTCCATCAGGTCAACAGCTCGAGCAAACTCGCGCTCCTGCACACGCAGACAATACTCGCAGGACGAGCTTTCTTTTCGAGCTTTACACTGGGACAGGTGTGCAAAGTGGTGCTCGACGGCCGTGCACATGTTCTGTTTGCACACCTGCAGGTCGAGATGGTGCTGCAAGTGTACAAGAATGAACTGACAGTTTAGCAGACACCTCTGTGCCTTGGCGGGTGCGCAAAAGATGCGTCCACGATGGCATAGCCCAGATCCATGGCCTTATCGAATTTCTGCTGTGCTTGTTGACCTGGTTCAATCTTACTCTTGTCACGGAGCAAACTGCCGATGAAGTCCCCATTAAATTTTGGATTTCCTGGCGCGCTATCATCTTGTGTCTCGTTCGACTGCTCCGCGCTCTCGTCGTCTGTCAAGTACACCGTCAAAAAAGTTAGCAGGGTTTTCCTTCGCAAGTACATATGATAAAGACTTTACATCAGCCTTCACCTGGACTATAACTCGTATGAGCTTCTTCTTGAGTAAACGGAGATGCCTCCACAAAATCATTTAAGTCACCTTCAGCTGTAGACGACGCGTTTGAGTTCTTTTCTGGTAAAGGTTCAGATGGCTCTGTGCCCTCACCCCTGCTTGCTACAACAGGCGTTGGTTCTCGCTTGATTGCCACCGCGTCGTTGAAGTGCCAATTGTATCGAGGAAAATTGAACACAGGAGCGCTGCTCTCGCTGGCCAAGGCATTAAGCCTTTCGACCTCTGCTCGGTAAAGCTGCTTACGATCGGTGCACGTGCCAATGCTCTGCAAACAGAAGTTGCGATTTGCTTCACTTTGAGTGCTCCGGGGATCTCGCAGTAAGCGGCGTTGTTCGCTAATGATATGTTCCATAGCGGCAATCGCGCCTAGTTTTCGCCTTTGACTAATGCGGATACAAAACGGACACACCGGGTTTTTCCCATCACCAGCGGCTGGTGCATGCTGTTGCTTCTGCTGGCACATACGCCGGTGTCTATATACGATTGCGATCTCCGAGCACTTCGGATCAGCACAAACCTGGTCTTTCTTGCAGTGCTCGTAGTGTTTCAGGGTAGAACGGCATACTGGGTCCTTGCATTTGCCAGTCCTTGCGCACAGAAGCGCATCTTCGTATAGAAGTGCTTTTTCAATCAGCTCTGCCAGCATCTCCAGCAATGCACGATCTTCTGTAGGGAACCATCGCAACAGCTTGTCCAGGTCCGCCAGTGTAGGTTGCGATTTTTTGCAGGCGCTTTCTCATCCAAGACAGAAGAAGATTCTCCGTTCTGAGTTTCTGCGAAAGGAGCATCCACAGCCGGAGCTGCATTAGTCTTAGCTTCTGGAACAGCAATGGCAGCCGGGACTACATTAGGTACTGCAGTTGGAACAGCACTGGTCGCCAGATCTGTACTCTGCAGCATTGCCGCAGAAACAGCATCAGCCTGCTTTACTTCCTGACGTTCGTGGTTTTCATTCACCTCCACTTGCTGCTGTGTAGTCGACGATGCGCTCTCAGCAGTTAAAGTAGATGTCTTGGAGAAAGCCGTCACTCCTGTCGGCTCTGCGGTTTGCCTTTCTCCTGTCTTTTCTTCCTGCTCACCCTTCCTCTCAGGGCTCGTCCTCGAATTTGATATCGCCAACGCCGCCGTCGCATTTGCCACTTGGTTCTGCTGCATCTCCTCCAGTCTATTCGTCTGCGCCGTCGACTCCTTCTCCTTTGACTCTTCATCCGCAATGTCTGGCTCATTAAAATCCGCCTCCGCGCCCATCGATACGTCCTCCACCACTTCATCCTTTGTCGTCTCTTCAGGACCTTTCGCTTCTCGATTGCTCTCCATCAGCTGAGGTTGCGCCATACGCACAGTAGCTGGCACACCATTCGACGCAACCACCTGCACCGTTTCTCTATCAGCACCGCCACTAGCAACAGTAGCAGCGGCTCCGTTCTCCTTGGCCAGAGCCGGCAGCACGTCCATGGAGGCCCAGGCGCGATACGGGAGCGCCTGCCCCA
The DNA here is from genome assembly GCA_011947335.1 of Phytophthora constricta. NCBI lineage: Eukaryota > Oomycota > Peronosporomycetes > Peronosporales > Peronosporaceae > Phytophthora > Phytophthora constricta. Next base: position 147,341 of record JAAVTI010000586.1, on the reverse strand, counting down.
GTCTGTTGGACAGCAGGTGCTCCCGGCTGTAGCCGCGCGAGTGCCAGAGGTTCATGCAGCGGCCGCACATCCTCTTGGTCGTGCGCGGGTCGCACATGGCGCAGCTGAACGTCCAGGGTCTCTCCCGCACCATCGGCAGGCGTCCCGCCCCACGGAGCTCATGCTGGTCGAAATGACGAATTGCACGCACTCAAATTTGGGTACATGTATAACTGGTCCGACTATAAAATGGCATGCGATAAAAAAACGCGCCGACTGAGCGATCGCCTGTTTGAAGCGCCATACTGTGCATACATGTATGACGTCTAACTGGTGCTTCGCCTGCATGGGCGTTACGCGTCAACGCCTTAGACAAGTGACATGGCGCCCGATAAGGAAGGAACATGGAGGGGGAAGTCATGGCCAAGCACTGCTACTGCAACAGGTACGGAGAAAGATACTTTCTTTCCGGGTGATCAGGATGAGCACCATCGGCGCCGCACATGGTTCGCGTTGGTGCAGAAGCTGCGACAGCGGCGTGACTGCTGAAAAGATCAGGACGTTCCCCTGCGCGTCACACCGCAAGCAATCACGGCTGCATCAGCAGAGACAAACAAGGTGGCGACGAAGGATAATGGCAAACACAACACGTGAGCCCGGCTCCGACTGCAAGAAAACTATCCAAACTGAGATTCCGCTTGCTCATTTCCCTGCTGCTCGACTGTGCCCCACCTCCTCGTGCTTCGCACGCACCGTCTCCCCGGCTCCAACCGACGTCAGTCGATTCGAACAGAAGCTCCGTGCGACGACGTTCTCCTCCCACGACGGTGACGAGGACACATCTACTACTCCTAGCTGGGGCTCTAAGTGGCGTACTTGGCGGTCCATTCGCGGGCAGTGGCATCGTGGCGCGCGCGGTCTGTTCTATAAATTTGCGCGATCTCAGGCACCAGCGGGTCGTCCGGGTTGGCGTCCGTGAGCAGCGAGCAGATCGACAGCAGCACCTTGGAGATGGTCAGCGCGGGGCTCCACTGGTCCTTCAGGATATCCAGGCAGATGCCGCCGTTGGCGTTGATGTTGCAGTGGTAGATGCGCGTCGTGAAGTTCACCTTGGGCGGCTTGAACGGGTAGTCGGCCGGGAAGTAGATGTTCAGGAAGTAAACGCCGCCGGCGTACGGGCTGTCCTCGGGGCCCATGATGGTCGCCTGCCAGTGGAAGAGGTCGTCGCCCACGGGGCCGGCGCTGCAGTTGGCCGGCGGGTCGCGGCCCAGGTCCTGCAGCTCCTTGTTGATCCGCTTGAGAGCCATCGCTCGCTGCTTGATTCTTCCTCTTCGACTCGGCTCCGCTCTGCTCTGCTGCTTCCCACTACGAAAGGAAAATGACTGCGAGGGTGCGCGGCTCGCCGGGGGCCAGCCGAAAGAAGCGGCCCCTCATTGGGGAACCACGCAAGAGAATAAGAATGCTGCGGTTGCTGGAAAAGAGTGCGGCCTGCCAGAGCTGGTATAAGGTTAGCAAGGAGGGAGCCTTCCAGAAGTTTGCGGAGAACGAGGAAAAGCCCATGCCAGAGGAGAGGTGGGCGGGTGGATAAGTTGGCTTGCGTTGACTATGGTGCTTGTGAAATGTCGTCTTCGTCGAGGTATGATATATAGGCAATATATGCATACTAAAGGTTATCTGATATGACACAACATAGGTCGCCTCATCTTGGCGCCGGAGCTGCTGCTGCCGGTGCGACTGTGGAGGCGCGCAGTGTGGCGTGGAGCGTGGTGCCGTGGTGCTCGGGTGTCGGAACAAGCGTGGCGCCAGCGTCAGCGTCCGATCTGCAGCTGTGTGCAATGACAATGTAGGTTGCTGGTTGCAACGTCCGATGAGCAGGATGGCAGTAACTACCGTCAGCGCAGAGGTCTCCAGTCAGCGAAATGAAACGGAGCTCATGCCGTGATAACCATTGGCGGCTTCAAGTGTGTTAGCGTACTGCTGGCTGCAGTTGGAGGTGTCCGCCGATTAACTGGTCTCGACAGACCAGACCATTCCACTGGCCATCGCTGGAAGGTGCAAAGATCGGAGCTGAGCTGGGACGAGCTGACATGTGAGTTGAGGCCCCGAACGAAAATGGCCCAGCCCATTCATGAACTTCCTAATATGGCTTGACTCAAAGCGGAAATGAGCGCTGTTCGGATCCACACGAACTAAAAGTGGTGAACGATACTTTGTCGATGCGGTCGATCTTGCAATGATGCTTCGGGCTCGGTCGCCAATCGGGACGGTGCAGCTGCTGCTGACTGCCATCTTATTACCAGCGAGGCTCATGCTGCGAACAGCAGGTAGTACCAGCAGTAGCGATATGTCATGCTCGTGGCGCAGTGCGAAGCACCCCAGTCGTGCATCCCGTGCAGACCAGTCGCGACGCGATCGGCGCCCGACCCGGCAATCAACGCCCAACGCGGCAATCAGCACGGGTCGTCACCTTGTCGAGTGCGTCGAGTCGCATCCGTTGCGCAAGTCTCTTTGTCTTCCTGACCATCCCATTCGCCACGAGACCAAATATTGCCGCAGGACAAGTCCTCGCGATTTTACACCGCAAAGCGCGTCGTCGCGCCGCAAGTAAGCGAACAGAGCCGAGCCAGCGGCAGATCGCCCTTTCCGATCGCTCAGTAATCCCTCTTCAGTGATAATTTCTATTACCTCACCGTCATTATCCACATCCAAACAACCCCACAAACCTCCATCTCTATAATACCCTGCATCATCGCATACCTTAATACCACTAACATATTCAAATTCCCCTTCAAACTGGCTTATTTTTCGGCTGGCACTTTACCCGGCTGCATCGGCGCCGAGCGCCGCTCACTCTTGCTCTTCCTGCGCGTGCACCGCCAGCTTCCTCCCACCCTTCCAAAGTCCGCAGCATGGGCGATCGGTACCGCAGCGCGCAGTCCCCGCGCGACAGCAGCGCCGGCGTGACGGACGAGCGTTTCCGAAAGCTTGTGAGCGAGACCAGCAAGGGCATCTCGAGCTTCAACCAGCTCTCGCGCTCCATCGCGCAGAAGATGTCGCTGTTCGGCACGCCGCAGGACTCGCGCGCCAACCACGCGCAGATCAAGGAGCTGACGGAGAAGGGCAACAAGATGGTGAGCAAGATCAACCGCCGCCTGCAGGAGCTCAACCGCGGCGCCAAAGGCCCGCAGAGCCGCGCCCGGCGCACGCAGGTCAACAAGCTGTCGGCGGACTTCAAGAACCAGGTGCGCGTGTTCGAGGAAACCTGTGAGCGTCTGCTTGAGTCCGAGCGACAGTCCGTGGAGTTCATCCGCCGCTCGTCGCAGAGCTTCAAGGGCACGGGCGCCAGACAGACGCGCGGCGGAGCCGAGTTCACCAACTACAGTGAGGACCAGATCTACGCCCAGGCCAACGTGGTCATCTACGACGAAGATGGTGCGTGTTGCGTGAGTTTTTGTGCGTGTGGAGTTGAGTTGAGTTGCTGACGGCTGGTTGTTTGTTTGGTTTTGTGATGCAGATCTGCAGCGGAGGGAGGAGGATATCGTTCAAATCAACCACCAGTTGCGGGAGGTGAACGCTGCCTTCCAGGAGATTGACGGACTAGTGCAGGACCAGGGTGAGATGGTCGTGGAGATTGTGGACAATACCGATACGGCCAAGGACAATGTGGAGAAGGCGCTGGAGCAGGTGCGGCAGGCCGACCAGCGCAAGAAGTGCTGCGCGTGCTCCCGCATGAAGCTGATCTGCATCGCCATCTTTGCGCTACTTATCCTCATCGCTCTGCTGGGCATCATCTTCGCTGCCAAGTGATCAGCCTGCAATGGGTTGAGGGTGCTTGGCGCTGCGTCTCTCTGGTATCGTCTTTATGCTGTCTGCTTTCTTTGTTAGTGCAGTTGAGCAGCAGTGACAACCACGACGAAAGCAACAGGAAGTATTCAGGGACAGAAACAGTGGATGCTGGGTTTATTTCTAAATAGTAATGGGTTGTATAACTTCGTGATATGTGTGATGCAGCACTTGGACAACGCTGTCATCTAGCCTTATTGCATCTGTGAAGTTTGGTGCGCAGCCTCATCTCACCACAGTGCTCAACCTCTCCCTTCAAAGTGTATATTGCAGTTGTATTGAAGACGCTGCGTTTCGTGCACTTTTGTCCCGGTTAGAGGCGAGCATAACGCTTCGCGACAAAGACTGGTGCTACTGTTCGGGAAATCGTCGGCGGCGTGCACCAACCTCGGTAATCAACTGGGATCCGCGGCGCGGCTCGAGGCTTGCTTTTGCCGCGAGCCCCGAAAATGCTCTCGGCCACAGATTTGAGCACGTTTCCTACTGAGCCGCTGCTGTGTCGACGTGGACGTGTGGTAACCTCCGAAGTTGTTGCATCTTCTGTGAGTCGTTGCCGTGAGATGAATCGAGCTTTGGATGTGGCTTCTGAAGACGAACTGCCGCTGCCTGCGTTTTTGGTGCTAGTGCTTCGGGCTGTAAGGCGTGATCTTGAATCAACGGAGAACATGGCTGAAAAGGGGACAGCTGTATCGCGCTCAGAGGAGTCGAAGCACACCGCACAAATTCGTGTTTTCTCATCGACATTTTCGACAACCCCGTTGTAATACCGAGCTGATCCGTGCACCCGAGCCATGACGGCCTCGCCCACAGTAAAACTCACTGGCGACAGCTCAAAACCCATTGTATCAATGCTAAAATTTGTGAGTCGCTGGGCATGCGTAAGCGCTGTAGTGTCGTCGAGGCGAGTGATCTTATCGAGTGGCAATTGTGGCTTATATTCGCCGTAGTCAAATGCCAGTGTGTAAAATGGGGTAGTTGGTGAGACCACCGGTATCACGATCGAGTTTACTGTTGGAGGTGCCAACGCAGGTGTCGAGAGATCCTGTGGTATCTTGGCTACAATTTTGGCGGAGCAGTAGCGACCAAAGCGCGAGCTCCATGCAAGCACGTAGTCACCCGCTTGATACACGGACGGCGGGGGTGCTCGACTGAAGCGTTCATTAGCGTTGGTGGGTTTTGAATGCTGCTTCACACTGTCAAGAATCATTTGAGACGGAAACACCTCGAAAGCAATGGTGCCGTCTGAAAAGCGCAAGTCACATGCTGAGGAAGCGTGTGTTTTTATGACGATGCAGCTCTCAACAGAGGCTTTACTGGGGTGGTCGGCCTTAACCTGATACCCTTCCTCAAGCACCGGTAGATTGGTCCCAGTACCGCCATTCGCTGCCGCCGAGGCTTGCATCAGTACCGCATTTTTAAGGATCGCACGTCCTGGTCTGCAGGCACATGTTGCCGCTTCCGCTTGTAAATTAGGTGCGGAGGCACCTCGTAGCCCGTTGAGCCGTCAGCAAAGTCTACAGCTGCTGTTCGGTTCGAGTAAATGCCGTTTAGAAGTCCCAACTTTTCTTCCTCAATCGTGTCATCAAGATCGCCATTTTCTGCGATGCACTTAACATAAATCTGGTCACCGATGTAGACCTTGACTTTATTGTGGCAAACGAGAAATTGGTCTTCGGTGATGGTCACTGCAGCTTTTTTTTCTCCCGGACAGGGGAGATTTTGTCGACAGGCACATTCACTAGGCGAATACGATTTGAGAGCAATATATGGAAGCGCGTTTGAGCTCGCGCTCTTGCGTGATAAGACCTTGACCGGAAAATCGACTACCTGGATACAGCGAAACATTAACCTTTTGACCAGCAAAGAGCACACGTTGCGATCGCTCTAGGTCAATGAGTTGCTGTTCGAGCTCACAGGCAGACGGTAGGAAGTCCAACTTATCCTCGGGCACAGCTTGCATGGAAATACTCTGTTCATCTTCGGTGACCACCGCGTAGCCCCCATCTTCAAATCGTTTGGCTGCCGTGCCGTACGCACGTACGCCATCGGGAGCTCTCTCGTAGACAACGCGAAGACAGTTGGAGGCGTCTTGAGGCAGCGACCCCAAACTGATGCCGTTGCATCGAGATGATTTCAAGCTGCTAAGCTTTGCGTCCATGAGACGGATATGCTCTGCCAGCGCGAGCTCCACGTTATGCTTCGAGGGCTGCACCTTTTTGTTTCCACGCATAAAGTAGTCTGCGATTACCTGCTTGAAACTCTTTGGTGAAGCAATAATCTGCTTCATGTTCTTCTGCTTCATCGAAAGCCGATCAACCTGGGAAACAGACGATATGCTTGACCGCCGTGTCGTGCCTCGTTGACCACGCACAACTTTCCCCATGCCGAACGTTTGTGTCATCTGCTGCCACGGTGTCATCGACATATCCTCCTCGCTCGATTCATCCGAGTCACTTACTTGCGTCGAGTCGTCATCGTAACCCACCCCACACTCCAGCCGCTTCATTGTTAGTGTTTCATCTTCTAGTAGCTGTCGCCAAATGCCATTGTCTTCGCATGTAGAACCGCATCCTCCGCATCCACTAAAACAGTCTGAAGCTGTGTCATCAAAGCTTAGAACGATTTCTCGTGGTGGTGACACGGAGAAGTCAACCATAACGTGGTGAGATGGCAGTAAACGTAATTCCGGTGCCAACTGTGGGTCTGAAGCACCATCTTCACTCATTCTATCCTCGTTCTTTGTGTCTGTGACCCTCGCCGCTGACTCGAGTCTGTAGATATTGTAAGCACATCCTTTGAATCGCCTGCTTCAAAACTGTCAATGCGCAAAGACCCATTTGCGCTACTATTTTCTGATGAACGTCGCCCCCGCGACGATTTCTCGCGATGTTGGCGGTGACGCCGATTTGACGGTGAAGTTGGTGATGTAGGATACTCCCGTAGCATGATGTCCTCGCGACGCACACGATAGTCTAATGTGCCATCATCGAATACGACCATGAACATGCCGGCGCCAAGATAAGTAGCGATGTTACCCGAGTAGAAATACGGCGTCTTCTTGTATCGGCCGAATATGGCTTGCCCGTAGGTCCACTGGGTGTGCAGCGGTACGAATCGTGACACAGGAGCCTGTGGCATCTCCTCAATGGACGGATTCATGACAGGAATGCCAGAATTGGGTTTATAGTCGGTCTCGGATGTATGGTCCTCGTGGTGCTCCTGTTCAAGGCTGCGCTTGGCATTTTGATCTTTTATATCCCACTTATCTACTGCTCCAGGTGCGATTGGAGCGGATTCTTTAATCACGCTGGAGGTCACATCTTTCTTGCTAGTAATTGCTCCGTCATCGTGAATCTTGAGGCGATCACTCAGTTGACGGATCGGCGAGATTGGTTTAGTTGCTTTCAGCAAGGGATCTTGTTTGTGGGTAATCAATCCGATGTCCAGTGGTCTTTGTCGATCGCTGTTCTTTCGGATCGGCGCAAGTGGTCTGTCTGTCTTCGATGGGGATTCTTTCATGTCGGTAGGTATTTCAACGCCCTTCGCCTGGGGTAGGTCAATGAGCTGCCGAACAGGAGAGGGTGGTCGGCTCTTGGTTGGCGATACCACGGGAACCTCCTGCGTGCTGGTAGACGTAGTATCTTCATGAAGCTGAAGCGGTGCTGCCATCTTTTGTACTGACGATGGATGACTAGAATCATTTGAGCCCATACTCGCGGCATCATGCTTGGTCATGGGTCCTTCAATATCTTGAGGCTGAAGGCGGGCACTGAACCCTTGAGAGGTTGCATTGCCTACTCGGGCAGACGTCGGCGAGAATTCTTCTACGCTAGCAACCACTGCAACACTTTGAACTTGAAAGCGGCCACTTGGTCGCTTTGATGATTCTCGAGGCGTTGTTGCTTTTGGTGGAGTATCACGGAGGTCAATCGGTCCAGTCAGCAGTAATTCATCGTGAATTAATCGGTGTCCCGTGGACTTCAGCGCTGAAGAAGGCCTCGTTGTTCCTGTGGGTGTTTTCGGAGGATCACCCCGCAATTCCTGCATTCCATCCTCGTGAACTAGAAAGCGGCCACGAGGCGATAAAGGCAACGCCCTTGAATCGCCTGCCCCAGTGCCACGCATTTCATTGATCGGCTGTCTGCGTATTGGCCCGTGTTCGCCTGGAGAGAAACCCAAAAGGCCAGCCAAGCATGGCAGCCATTTATAATCGGCGAAGCTGTCGCAAATCCAGGAATAATTGCTCCACCTCACCAGAGAAAAACGCTAGAAGTCGCATAGATCATGAAGTTTCCACTAAATCCCGCATAGCTGCACCAAAAGTCGCATACCGTAGACTTTATGTGCTTCCGGAGGACGTTGGCTTGCTACAGACACTTTGGATTGGCCAATCAGCGAGCGAGAAAATGGTATGACCCAAAAATTACTTACAAGCATCAAGTGAAAATGAACATATATTTTTCGAATAAATTAGCGTGAAATATGGCTTACCGAACTGAATTGTCAATTTACGTCAGGCTGAGTGCATGCCACCCCCAGCTCAAAACAACTGCGGTGGGTAGCCGCATCACTTTCTGTTGTGTCCTGTTTGATGGCTGGCAATCTGGTTGGTTTGTTCTTTGCCTGGGTATGAATGCTATTCTGCTTGGATCTGCCTCCCGTAAACATTCTCCGTTTAGCTGGCGCTTCAGCTGTCTGCTTTCAGGCATCGAGAGTGATGCAGTGGTACATGCGGTTATGTAGTTCTCAACTAACTTAACTGCATTCAACACAGCTACTAAGTGTGTATAGTTGGACACAAGACGAAAGTGAATCGGAGATAGAAGCACCCGACAGCACAAAGGAAGGTAGCTGTTGTAGCTGTTGTAGCTGTCGACCTGTATGCTAGGCTTCACAGCACTCGTACAGTTATATAGTTTAGTGCTAGAGCTGATGTACTTTCATGAAGGCAAAGGCGGGTTCTGAACAGCGTGGGTTGCAGCTTTGCGAAGGTTGTTTACGATTTTGTAATCTGGTGGAAAAATTAGGAATTATGCGCCTTCTGGCGTTTTCTCGCGTGCAACGTCCCAAAAGGCTCTGTTCACACAGGTTAAAGATAACGCAGACTCGTTCGCAATATGAGTTGAGGTTCAGAGCACACACATTATTGCGCGAAAAAGGAAACGCTTCCTAAGATATTTTACATCCCCGCATTTTTAAATAGCAGCCGCCTCAGCATCAAGATCAAACGGAGGTCACACAAAGGAAGAATGCGAACAGCAGCAGAACAAACTGTGAAGATGACATGTGAAAGTCGATGTTCCTCTCGTGCAATCACTCGCTCCTGCCTGCGCGAATCTCGACACAAACTTCAACAACATTTTTTTTATTTGCATCCTTTTCACCCAATAGCTACGTACCATTCGTCAAAATGCCATCGTCAGCCGCCGGGGCCAGAGACGCCCATGGTCCGCGCTCGATGTCGGCGTCGACGCGGCAGCAGCTTTCGACACACCACGGCCGGTACGCATTGCAACTACGCGCGTTCGTAGCGTGGAAACGACGAGCCGCAGAGCTGAGAGGCCGCAGACAGGTAAGTCGACTCTGTCGTATAGTACCGTAAACGATTTGTTATAGATGACAACTTTAATGTGAAAATGTCCGTTATAAGCAGCGTATTGCCGCTGCTTGCCGCGTTGGCGCTGCCTTCCGCGAGCGAATTTTCTGGGAGCGATGGCGCATATTTGTAGCCGATAGGCGGCAGATGAGAGAGGAGAGGGAGGCTGCGGAGCGCTTACAGGACGTTGAGCAGAAGGAAGAAGCGCGAACTGAGCCAGTTCAGACCGACTGGGTGGACGATGCAGATGAAACCAACGCAGCTTTGTCTGCATCTGAAGGAGAGGAAAGCAAAATGATAGGCAAACAGAATGTTATTGTGTCGCTCCGACATACGCACGTCTTCAAGGTGGGAGTTCTGGGCCTATGCAGCTTGGCTCTTTTTGTTTCTTATTGACTCAGCTGTCTATATATCTTGCTTTCAGAAATGGAGACGTGTAAGCGAGAGGAATGTGGCGATTTCATCGGCACAAGGGATCAACGTGAGCTTAACCGACAAAGTTGCGCGCATCCGATTACGACGTGTTATTCGACGCTGGAACGGATTCGTGCGTTCGAGAAAGGAGCACAATGACCTGCAGCAGCGAGCTTATTTTTCTTATACTACTGGCTTGTCAAGAGGTCCCTGAGTCGACTAGTTCGACATGCGAAGGTCAGAAGACGGGAACATAGGCTGACAGTGACAATCATAAAAGCGAACCGACGGCGTGTGCTTGTCAAGAGTATGCAGCTTTGGAGAATACGAATTCTTTTGCATCAGACGTTGGTATTGTGGCGGAGCTACGTACGTCGGCGACGATATCAAGCTCAACTGTATGTGCCGATAGCGGATGCTGTAACGCGTAAAACGCATCACCGCCTCCTGCAACTAGCATTTCGCAAATGGGAGACGCTACACGCGCGAAATCAAGCACAATATATGCTAGCCCAAGTTGTCGACCGTCAGTTGTACCGAAAAGTATGCGAAAGTGCGTGGCACATGTGGAAAGCCAAGATACGACAATTGAATCAGCTCGCTACTTTTCAGCGGGATTATGGTAAACGAAGGCTTCGGCAAGTGTGGAATGTTTGGAGCGCGTGGTCACGCGAGAAAGAAGGTCGAGAGCAACAGCGCCGTCGTGCTGTACGATTTTACTATTTATCGTTGTTGAGAAAGGGGTTTCGTGGATTTCACGCTAGTCACTCGCAGCTACAGCTCGCATTGAGTGGAGTCGAGACGATGCTAGATACAGCCGACGCCAGAATCATTGCATCTGCTTTCTCACGGTGGGATCACTTCACGAGTTTGAGGAAAGCGCGAGCATTGAAGTGTGAGCGTGCTTTGCTTCACTCAGATGCGCGACTACTAAGGCACGTTTGGATGAAGGGTTTTCGGTATTTCTTTGACAAAGTGTTGACAATGAAGAGGAAGAGACTGGTGGCACGTGATCATCACTACGCGTGGACACTAAGGCGCAGTTTTCAAATATGGAGAATTGCGTGGGAAGTGGGACGCAATCGCGATCAAAGTTTGAATTCAGTTTTGCATAACTACAGGCATACAAAAGATGAAGCTGTTCGAGCAGAAGTTTTCGAGAAATGGTCAGAATTTACTCGCGCAAAGGCTGCCACACGCATAGTAAACGCACAGGTTCGGGGTCAAGCTCAACGACACATGCTTCAAAGGCACCTGGCACAATGGGTAACATATATTTCGCTTCTGCGATGGCAACAAATTACGTGCGCACGAGCGAATCAACACTACAAAGATGTGATCATGAAAAAATGCTTGGAACGATGGCGCTTCAATGTAATGGTGCGTCGACGCTACCGAAAAAGGTTCGCACGGCGTTAATACACTGGAAGTTAGCGTTACAGCGTAAGGTATTCGACGGCTGGCAACGGTATCTGCACAACAAAACAGTGAAGCAACAACGCATTCACGAGGCACTTGAGTTTCGCCACGAGCACTTTGTTCGCGATGGTCTGCGTCATTGGATGACAGCTGCGCTACATTTGCAAGAGCAGCGTGAGCAGCAGATGGTACTCAAACAAGCAAGTTATACGACTCGTATATGGCGCAGGGTTGCTGCAATCGCTCGACATTGGCGATACCTTGCAGTCCGAAGGCGAGCAACAAGAGGGAAAACAGAAGGTTTGGAGATACTTAGAGACGCCCCGCGACGATTTCTAAGAGACCCAGGCTGGCTATCTCAACATCCGGGTAGAGAGTGCGCTCAGCAATTACGTCCGTCACATTTCCCGTCAGGACGACAAGAGGCAATGATTTTAAATTCGACAGACCAATCCAATTGGAGTGATAAGCGATCCGCTTTATCCGAGTTTATTCTACTTCCAAGAAATCGTCCACAGCCTCGAAGACCTGTGGAGGTGCTGCTGTTAGCACAATCGGATACAGAGAAACTGTTGCAGAGCAACGAGAATCCGAATACACGCGTAGCTCTCCAATGCGGATTTGAATTTCCTGTGGAGCCTTTTGCACCTCTTATTACGCCACAAGACAAATTTGTTGATCCGGCCCGACCTCACCAGAATGCGCCATCGCCCAGAAGGATCACGAAAAAGAATAGCAAGCGCTCTGAGATTCAACCTCGGAAGAATATTGATTTGCCTTTGCCAAACTCCACGTCAAAGCAACTGGACAAACTGGAACGGCAGATTTTAGCACTAAGCCATCGAAAGCGGGAGTGGAGGTCGTTTGAACTGCAGCTCCAGAATCTGCGGGAAGAATTTGATGTGAATCCGCGGGTTCTCCCACATCTTCGAGCAATGGAGGAGCAGCACAGAGTGCGCTCGAAGCAGTGGGTTCAAACAAAAGAGCGTATTCGGTCGCTGGCCATGGAAATCCAGTTGCTGCGTAATGCATTGCAAGGTGGAGCTGATATTGAGGAGTGCCACTGATCGTGTTGGGTGTGGATATATATCATTCTTGCTAATTTAACGGAGAAGAGTGTCATAATCGCTTATGAGTGTGGCGCACTTGTCGAAGGCTACTTTAAAATCATCATCTTCCAACCCATGCTGCTTGTACCAGTGCACGTAGGCATTCGCATGAAACTGGCTTTGAGCTCGCTTCAAGAAGTGTCTGGAACTTGCCATAAAATTGCCGTTGTTCAAACACAGCGTTACCGAGGCCTTTGCTCGGAGCGCTGGAAATGGTGCCGAGCTGGAGTATATAAACTTAGTTTGTGGTGCCGTTGCTAGCCACGCTACTGGAGGGAATGCAGAGTCAACGACCTTACAGAGTCTTTGGGTAAACCTGTTCCTTTCATTTGCTGGGAACGAAATCGGCGAGAATCCACGGACTATTGCACTTGACGCCAACGTCGTTGGACTGGAAGGAAAGGCTTGTGATGTCTGTTGCACGAGTTTCTCGAGGGTGCCAAGCGAAGCATCGTAGTCATCATCCCGTTCATGTCGGAGCGACAGTGAGTTCACCTGCTGAACTATAGGAGAATGAAACAGTGTCGACGAAGAAATGCGTTTGGTTGTTTTCGAAATGAGTTTGCTGCGCGCAGCTGAGCCCATACGATCTCTCCAAATTCCTGAGCGAACATCTAGCATCTTCGCCGCGGGCAAAGGGCATACATCATGAAGCAACATGCCAAAGTCGAACGGCTTAGTCGTTGAGGTACCTCCTGGTGTCACTGGAAATAAAAGTCCTGCCAAATCGGCCGCTGCCATGTTATTCATCTCTGCAAGTGATAGTCGCATACCACTGCTAGTTCCCCTCACGTCTGTCTGCGTTTCTTGAACTATTGCCTTCCAGTGTGCTGCCGTGCGCAGCAGTTCATCATTATCTTTGTAAATCACAGCGTCTGCGACCTCACGGAGACACTTAAGCGTGAGCACAGCATTGTAGTTCTGCAGTGGAGTATCTCCACATTTGCTCGATGGAGCCACCGAAGCAGTCACGATGTACGCCTTCGGGTACGTGTCTCGCATGCGTTCGAGCACTCGACAGCCCAACCCAGAGCCCGTTCCTCCTCCTAGGGAGTGCATCACCACTGTACCTTGATAGCAATCCACTGCTTCAATCTCACGTCGCAGCGAATCCAAAACCTGATCCACCAGCTCTCTATGATCATCAATCGCCAGCGACGTGAACGCTGGCGATTGAGCTTTCAATCTTGGCCCATAGTACCCCATAGCCCAATTGTTGCCTCGTCCAGCCTGCTCTACATGGGTGTGTGCAGGTTTAAAACCCCTCCCACCACTCAATCCACCCGCACAAAGTGCACGAACCACTTTAGGCTCCGAGTCCACGAGAATGCAACGTGCTGTTTGCGATAAAGGATGGAAGAGATGCCTCGACAGCGATGAGGAGCTACTGACGGCGTTTACAGAGGCTGCAGAGCCCCCGAAGCGTGGCGAAGGTGTCGAGATGAAGCAGAGACGACTCTGGAGTGACGACCAGCATCAGATTCACTAGTCGCTGCCGCCAATTGCCAGTACGCAGCGCCCAACTGGTTGCCACACTGTCCGACATGCACATGCACACTCATTGGATAGATAGATACTCTCGGTACGTGAGACTGGTACGCCGTACCACTTTGAATTCGTACTGGTCGAGTAGCTTGAGTGACTCGATGAGCAGCTCCGTTCACGATGTGGTACCGTTCGACGGGCACTTCCCGTCATGGGAGGCCTTTGACGTGGCGCGCAAGGCGCACTGCGAGAAGACGCACACCATGTACGTCTGCCGCAACACGGTTAAGGTGGCGGTCGCCAACAAGCGCCGCAAACTGCAGGTACCAGACAATTGGATCTACGACCGGAAGGTAAGTCAACAGTTTTGTTGTTTTTACTGTTTTTTCCTGGTTCAATCGTGTCATTTGTATTATGCTGGACGTTATGGTAATGGGGAAATGTACTTGTCAATGACAGGTGTACGTGTGCACGCACGGGTACAAGCGGGTGTCGCGGTCTGGTGGGTCGAGACCGAGACAGCACGTGCGCTTTACGAATTGCAAGGCGAAGTTTACTGCTTGTGTAGTGAGTGAGCTGGCTGCAGACGGACATGAGACTCTATTTGTTCGGATCACTGGCCAACACGTGATACATAGCGACCACCCTGTGGGTCTGGAGCAGTGGCGAATGTACTCGCAAAACCGCGCCGCTGTGAGCGAGCATCCCTACCTTACGCATGAGGCTGAGCTCATGCGCCGGGTTGGATCTAACAAGAGAGCTACACGGGCACACCTGGAAAATTTGTCTGGAAAAGTGTGCACCATGAAGGACATGCACAACTTGTACGCGCGACTCAAGAAACGGGAGGGAGCTGGTCAGACGGTGGATATTGCACGCGGACAACCTCACCAGACGAACGGTGGCACTACGCTGCCTGATTCACACAGTCATATGGAGCAGTTAGACAATGGTGCGAAACCTACCCGGGTAGAGTCCGTTTTACAACGCTTTGTCGACGCTGATGTGGAGAATCACGTCAGTATCTTGTCGGGCGATGATGGTTCCAATGAATCCATTTGCCTGGCTAGTCGAGCTATGAAAGTGCACTTCGAGGTCTTCCCCGAGCTGCTGCTGCTAGATATGTTAATACCACCACAGATGGACATGCACCCGGGCCAGTATCTTCACGGGTTCCTGTCAATGGATGCACTGGGCAACGCCAAACCAGTATTCCTAGCGCAGTCGTCGGCCACGTCCCCATCGCTACTTCAACGAATATGCCAGGATTTCAAGCGTACGCACCCCAAGTGGGTGAGCGTGAAGATTATTGCCATGGACAAGCTGCAACCAGACGTCGTACAGGTGCTGATACGTGAGTTCCCGCAAGTGAAAGTATTGCTGTGCCAATTTCACGTGCTCAAGCTTTTAACGAGCTGCTCGCTCAAGCACAACGTCGAAGTCGGATCCAAATGCAACAACCACAGGCTCGAGTAGACGATGATGAAACCACAGACCAGGAGAAAATTTGTCAGCTGCTGCAACAACTCGTATTTGCTCACTCTGAGCTGTGGTACCGTCAAACGAAGGCGTTGCTAGCACAACAGCTCACAGCAGACAGCAGTCGCGAGCTGATTACTGAGTTAGATGGGAAATGGGAAGCAAACCGTTCGCTTTGGGTGTCTTACGCGCGCGCAGAAGAGCTCGACTTCTCTTCATTCTTTACAAAAGGATTGGAAAGTTTCTGGAACCCCGTCAGAAATGCATTTCGGCGCACTAGCAATGACATTCTTGCAGTTACGACGGCCACATCCCAATCGGCCACCACATTGTCATCGGCAGTTAGCCACTTGCCAGCAATCGGCTTATCCTTCGGTTCAAGTGTTGCTGGAGGCCAGTCGAAGACTGTACCTGCTAATGACCCCATCCCGGTTTCCTTGGCAATGACGTTTGGTGATATACACGCACCCCGGGGAAGTGGTCGTGATCCACTAACGAAAGGTGTCTCGGAGATATTATCGATGATTAAATTTGCGGAGGAAGAATGGACGTCCAAAATGCTGGTTCTCGAATTGACCAAGCCTGTGGCGAGCAACCTCTGTGACCCTCTCCTGCATCTCATGGTTAACTGCCTCAGCAGCTTTGCAGTGGGCCTCATCAACTCACAACTCACCGCCCAGAGTACGCTGGCCGTGACGGTCACCAAGACTCGAGTTTCAAAGGTTTATATTATGTCCAGCAGTAGCAGCAGCAGCAGACCTCAAGGAGTGGAGACACCAACGGCTTCGGTATGCTCAGCGACAGAAGCGACTAATGTGCGCTGGCTGAATAAGACGACTCGCGAGAAGCACATTCTGCAACGCGACGGCAGCTCCTGCGACTGTGACTTTTTCACGCTGTACCAGCTGCCATGCCGCCATCTAATCTGGTATGAAGTCTCGGTTCTGCAGCGTAAGCAGCTCAGCGTGGCGGCTGTGGGCCTGCGATGGTTCCTGCGGACGTTCCAAACACCTAAGCTGGTCAGCCAGCGCGAGTCCAACGAGATCGAATATCACCTTTTGTAACCCGAAGAAGATGTCTTTGCCGGTAACGCAGCTATAATAACGTTGCTCATCACGTGATAGTTTGGGGATGTTGGTACACCGTCAGTGATGTTCTCTTGGTGCGAAGCAGCACCCCGGATGAGTTCTCCAGTGGGAAGGAGAGATCAAAGCGCATTGGCTCTGCTGCAGCTGCACTTCGGGCAGCCGCCGGGGTGAAGATGCAGTGTCGTTCGGTGAGCACTACTCAGCAGATCACTCTCACCACCATCGGATTTTCGGTGATCCGCCGGGCCTGTCTCACACGGGTCTCGGCAGATGGCCACTGGTACGTACCCCGCATTTCCCTCAACGCCGAAGTCTACGGCCCGTAGACTATGAACCATAGTCTCCTCTAAGGCTTTGAGTCAAAGCTGAGTCGAGCCACAGGCCCCGCTGCGAGGCCAGCAGAGCCTTTTGAGCAGCAGACTGGGCCTGTGGCGGGCGTGCTTCGTCTTACAGCATCTGCGCGTTGTGGGCCAAGCAGATCCCGACAACGCCTTGCTTGAGGCGGGCTGCTTCGTGAAAGGATTTGTAAAGACCACAAAGACTCGCGATGCGTTAAAACCGTAGAGCAAAAGTCGCATAGTTATGAGTGCGGGTCTACGGATTCGAACGCACTCGACCATTGCTGTCTGTCACATGCGAGCCGATGGAGCACCACAGCACGAAGACCACGACTCGTGGTGTATCCGGTGGGCATCAGGCACGGGCTGCCTTCGTCGGCTCTACTGCCTACCAACAACCGGCGTGGGCAACACGGCAATGCCAAGACATTCTGCGTTGCAAACGCGTTGTCATATCCTACCGTCACGGCTACTACGGTAGTATTACGTGCCGCCGAGAAAGCCGAGCCCCCAAACGTGTGCTGTCGTGCGTGTGCGACGCGAACAGATCACTTCGGCATGGGCGGGGCCGTGTCGCACCCGGTCGAAAGTTCTCGGCCGTCAGGGCCAAGGAGGCTTGGTGGGGCTGATCGCACACAGCGGGGCAGGGCGGAAAGTCGTGACTGAAGTGGGAGGTGTCGGCGATGTGACACGGAGAGGTGCAGGTCGGTAGGGCGATTGCGGGACTGATTACTGACCGCCCTGGACCGACATCCCTCTACCGCCAACTGGACCGACATTTGTATCTCGAAACGAGTGCTTCCCATCCGCATCATCGGCCGCCCCATCGGCTCCGCTCGCTCCGGCACCGCGTTGCCGAGCTTGACCCTCGTCGAAAAGAAACGAGTTGCCTTGCAATGCGATGAGTGCGCCGTTTATCCGTGTGCGAACGGCGCGATACAGCATTGCTGAGCCGTTCAGGCGCGCTTGACAGAGCAACGTCCACCCGTCAAAGCTCTGCGAGCCCGACGGCGGCGTAATCGAATCGCTTGATATCAGAAGCCCACCAGCCGGCTGCAACACGTCGGGCTGTCCTGACGGCCAAGTGGTTTTTCGGCGGTAGGGGTTGGCAGCAAACTGAAGAAGATCACTTCGCCCAGTCGAGCCGCAGACTTTGTCGGTCGTTGCTGCGTCAATACGGCACAGTAGTGGCAGGGCTCACCAAAAATGCTGCATGAGGGCATCCACCGTGCCGAGAAAATCACATCGAGCTTGTGTCGGCGGTCGCTGCGAGTGACGCGAAAAAGCAGTCGTTAGAACCGGAGCCAAATGATCGCCCAAGGCGGTGCCGCCAGATGCCAATGCGCGGGATATCTGCCCGAATGCGCAATGTTGAAGGCACCCAAGGGCAGTTGCACACGACTGAAGACACTTGGGACACGGCCCAGCTCGGCAGTTGAGCCCTGGCAAAGAGGAAGACCTCCGAAATCGATGGCCAATTACGTGTCTGGCGTGGCGCCCGCCGCGCTGAGCGCAGTGGCAGCAGCGCCGATATTTGCGCGCGGGCAACCAAAAATCACGAGAATTCGCGGCGAGGCCAGTCGCTCGATCGATCGATCGACGGCGGGCGCTCCCAACCAATACTTTGCGTTTCGCGAAGGCGTCCGGGTTGCCTTCTGTTCAGGAAAGCAAGTTTCCTGAACATGGCCGTGATGACGGCCAGAGCCCAAAATACGATAAGTCCGATTGGGCATCGCACACTTGGCGGCGTGGCAGGACCTGAACGCCATGCCCGCGTGCTTAATAGATTAAAAGCAGCGAGGGTCGAAGGTGGCGTCGCCTGCGTCTCGGCGATCGGCCGAGGCTGTTCCAGCCGTCAAGCTTGGGTCGTCATGCGATGGAACATCTTGCATTCCGAGACCATAGAAACAACAGCATTCGTTTGCGTGCTTGGGCTCCGATGTAATCGTCTGTAGCACCGGAGACCTCACTTGATTACCGTATGCGACAACGCCGGGACGCACGGCGTCTCCCAAATGTGCATATTGGCGGCGCCCGAAATAAAGAACCCCGGCCTTGCGCGTCCCCCATCTTCAAGTCGATTGGGCCCGGGCCCGGCGCTAACGGTTGAGCAAAGCTCTTCAACGAGGAAAATTGCGTCGCAGGCAGCCGATTGTGCCACAGCAGCAACAAACAACCTGGCTGCCCTGAATTGAGGAATGCCAAGGCGAGGCTAGCTTGAAGGTAGCTTGCGACTGCATCTGATGCAGTGCGCCATCCGCGAGACTCGCCAAATTTGCCCTGCGAAGAACCTCCGCCGTATCGCATCGCACTCGGCTTCATTCCTCGTCCCCATTTCCGCTGATCCCAGAAGCCAATGCAACTGCAAGTTGAGCACCACGAAGCAACCTGCGCTCGCCAGTTCAGACAGGAGGCGTTGAAGCGGTAACGTATTAATCGTGCTTCTGCTGTGTCAAGGCAAGCTTGCGCTCGTCGTGGCGACTCGGGTCGACCTGTCCGCCCGGCGCCTTTCCCGATCGTCGACCCACTCTCGTCGCTCCTATTTTCCTACGCCTGGACGGCTCCTCGTTCGCGCCCGCCGGACTTCTGCTCGGCTCAGTCAGAGCGGGGTGGACGCAACCTCCTCCTTCGACCACGTCACCAAGGTCGAGGCATGTGTGCCTCGCTCGTGGTGGTGGTCTCGTTGGTCTCAAATTGCACTCAGCTGGGTATGACAAGCGCCTCGTTCCTGCACGAGACGGTAGGTTACAGGCACGGGCCACGTTTACTGACCAGCGACGCTCTACCGACACTCCCGACGCTCTACCGACCTCCAGGCTGTAGTTTGACCGGATCGGAGCTCGTTGCCATTTCCGAATTCGCCTCTCATCGAGCGAGCCCTGCAGCGAGCGGCAGTAACGCGCCAAGCAAGCTACCCGTCCATTGTCCAGTACCTCTTTCTCTCCGTCAAGTCTCAACGTCATGCACATGATCGCTGCCAGCTCGAATTCACCCATGGCTTCTCCACTGTCCAAGTCCAAATCCGGCTCACTGTCGCCCACCGCCAAGGGCATTTGGTCCCAGGAGGAGCACGACCGTTTCCTGAAGGCCATGAAGATGTACCCGAAGGGCCGTGGAAGGCCATTGCCGACCACATCGCCACACGCTCCGTGCGACAGGTGCAGACCCACGCCCAGAAGTACCAGGAGAAGGTGTCCCGACGACTGCGCGGTCTGCGCAAGTCCAAGAAGAAACTGGTGCGCCCCGAGCACCGCATCGACGAGGACACGATGGAGCTGTGCAAGCTGGTGGATTGCGCCGCCGAGAAGCTGGTTGCAGCAAGCAGGAAGTCCTCGTCTCGTGTCGGTGGTGTGAAGCTGGAGCCCCTGCAGAAGAAGTCTGTGATCAAGCAGGAGCCCACCGAGCCGCACAGCAGTCCCCGTGGTACAGATGAGGATATGAAGGGTGACGACTCGTTCTTGCCGCTGCCCTTCCTGGACTTCGGTGACATCGATCTCGATCCCGTGCATATCCCGACTGTGAGCGAGTCTCTAGACTTCTTGATCGACTACCTGTCGATATAACTCTGGAGCAACTGAGCAGCAGTTGCGAATAGTGCAGTAGCGATGGGGTAGACCCGTCATATCTGGTAAGGTATCCGCGATCAAGCACGCCTCTCCTACCAGAGAGGGGTTGCTTCGTATTTATATCATAAAGTGCATTGCCAATACACAAGGAGCTTGTCGGTAGGGTCGAACGAGTCGATGGAGCAGCTCGGAGAAGCAGTCGGGCACAGGACGGAGTTGCCTAGCTGGTGCAGTCATGGTGACTCCTGCTCTCTGACCATGTGGAGGCTGTGCCTGCCTCTGTGGTGTCACTTGCTTGCGTGGGCGTCAAGATGATGTGCCACCTCCGACTTGGAGTCCGAGGGCCAGGCCAGCTCACCATCGCTGGCGTACCAATACCTATAGTGCCAACACGGTCAAAAGGCGATACAGAGGACAGAGACGAAGCGCAGTATTGCAGACCACTACGGCGGGCGTATTCAAGCTTGGCCGAGTAGGACAGATGGCCACGAGCTCAGTGAGCGCTCTTCCCACACGAAGATGCTTGCTGGGACGCTTGCTTGGACGGCATCGCTGATGCAGGCAACGCTTCAATTCGTTTGCCCCGTTGTTTAAAACCACTTTAACAACTTTAAAAAGTTGTATTTTACGAAAACTGCCGAGGGCACCAATACAAAAACCAAATGTACAACTATTCTTGCTTTTTCGACCCAACAGCTGTCCATTTGGGTTTGTAAACCTTACAAAAACCAAGTCTATTCGGTGTTTCTCGGCTCGGGATCTGCCTTGTCGCATATTTTTCTCAGTCAGAAATCGCCGACTTGGAGAACTTCCTCGCATCATGCTGCATCAAGTGATGGCGAATGCTCGCTTACAAGCAGGCCCCTTGTCATGCGTGACTTTTTGGTGGCGCGAAAGCGTGCAGATCGCAGCGCCGCGGTATGCCCAGTGTCCATTGGAAGTCCTCTAGGACCAGCTCTCTGCGACAACATCGTGCCGCACTTGCATTAAGACCTTCAAGCCGACCGGGCTTGTGCATCAAATGATGTTGACTATTAATCTCACGACAGGTTTTTCACGTGCGATATTGCAGCCAGAAGGGGCTCCCTCTCTGACTGCTTTGTTTTCTCGCGTACCTGTCGACCTCTGCAAGCGTATTTGCGAGCAATCGCACACAATGTCATCGTCGCTGATCATGCGCGGCACGACAACAAGGCGCGATGTAAAGCCCGGATTTGCTTGGGGCCCCGGTGCCAACCCGGTGTCAAGTTGGTCGGAGTCCATGCGTTGCACAAGCGATTGTACAGGTTGAACCTCCAGGACCCCCTGGTGAGCCGACGTGTCTTTGCGAGCTGGACACCTTCAAGCGCGAATGGCATGAGCGGCAACTCTCGCTGCAGCTTCAATTTGCAAGCGAAGTGATCGTGTTGCAGTACCCACGTACCGCAAGGAGCAGATAGATACCTAGTCGCCAGATCTCAACAGTGTAGGCAATTGCTGTTGATGGTGTTGAAACAAGTGCATAAGGGACCTTTACTTGATAACCTTGTAAAGCTTCAGTTCAAGACGCTATCCATCGATTTCTGCCCGGTGAAGAAGCATCGTCTCAAACGTTGAGGATGGCATTTAGCGTAGTTGCAAAATCTCCACAGAATTCGACGGGAGGAACGGGTGAGCAGTGTAGAGCACAGAGTGCGAGAACTCGTGTTCGTCCGATAATGCTCTCATCCATTCCCAAGTTACATGGATTTGGATTTCCATTTCATCAGAGCGACCCCCATGCCGATTCCCTTGTACAGATCTCGACCACGAAGATCGATTACAAGCTACATGTTGGTGCACTTGATATGTATGTGTGATTGTATTGTGAAGTGCGCGGTATCAATCACGTACTGAGACTCAGTGAGAGTCTCACTGAGTCTCAGCACTTGATACATACATGGCTTCACTCAGAGTACGTCACTGGCACTTTGTGATACTGTACACACAAGCAATACTGTAGGTATCCCCACACCAAGCATATTGAACGACTCCGATCAGTGCTCGCTTGAGCACTTCCGAAAAGATAGACACGACAACGAAGTACCCGGCAAAGCACAAGCGACGTCCGGCTCAGGACTCGTCCAGTCGCAGCATCGAGCTCCTCGTCGCCAAGTGCGGTGCCGCGTTCCGGTGGGAAGTCTGCTGCATGGACACGCAGTGCTTGGTCAGCATTTGACGATTGGCGATTGAGGAATCCAGGACGACCTTAATTCAAACCTGGAATTCTCAAGCAAAATTTCAATTGTCTTTTCAGATCGGGCTCAGCTGCGCGGAGTGGACCACTCCACTCTTTGCTGACCAACATCAATGTGTCATGACAGTCATCTCATAGATGCAAGAACCTTCGCCATTATCGCGTGGAGGCATGCCGTGCTATTTCCTTGACCTGAGGCTGCGTGCTCGATCGCATGCGTGCCAGCGGCGAGGTCCTTATGCGCTCTGAAACGGGCTCTAACGGCCGCACCAAAGCCGCGCAGAGAGCTAAAAACGGGCTTTTCTTCGGTGCCCGATGTTCCTGCAGGATCCGCTGCCTCTTGTTAGACGGTTTTGGCCTTGCTCGCTAGCTTAATCATGGACACAAGGCAAGAAAAACGCCAACAAGCTGCACAGTCGTGAATGATGAAGCATTTTAAATGATATTATCTGCGTGCAGTCTGCGTCTGCTTGTCGATGCAGCGCGGGGGACTTCTCTTGAGAATACGGTTCTGACAGCCAAGCTGGCGCGATAAATTAGGCAAGGAGCAAGTTGATCGACTCCTGCACGTCTTGCCGGTAGGCGTCGTCTGCCAGCATGGCTTCGTATGACACTCCCGACGTGTATGGCATCGGCTCGAGGTCGCGCAGCAACGTCTGCATGTCAACGTCCAGCTCGAGATCGGCTAGGCTGCTGCTGCTGCTGTAGCTGCCGGCATCACTTGCAATCGGGCTGGCGTTGCCTGTCAGCAGCTGTCCAAAGCTGGCACTAATAGGAGACATGGTGCAGACGGGGAACGCCGACGGCGACCGCGGCGAGCCGTGCGCCGTGAAGTTCTTCACGCGCTGGATGCAGCCCGTGGCGTGCGCGTCCACGCGGTGCTCGGGGCGCACGAATTTCTTTTTCTGTTTGCGCAGGCCGCGTCGCCGGCGGTTGATCTTCTGCTGGTACTTCTGCGCGTGCGTCTGCACCTGCTTAATGGAGCGCGTGCCGATGAAGGCGGCGATGGACCGCCACGGGCCCGTTGGGAACATCTTCATGGCGTGCAGGAACTGCTCGTGCTCCTGCTCAGACCAGAGGCCGCGCGTGATGGGCGTGGCGGGCGCGGGCGTCGTGGGCATTGCGATGGCGAGGCTGCCTCCGTGGGTGCTGCTGGGCATCATGATCATCGATGGCTGGAACGTGAAGTGCTGGGCCGGAGTGCGTGGCTCGAGCAAAATTCGGGAATGGCACTGAGCTACCGATTGATGTGATCAGGCGGTCACTTTTTAGCTCAAAAGCTCTGACTTGGCTTCACAGTCGGTGAGCTGCGACGGCGATACTGGAACACGGCGAGGGAGGATGGGCCAAGATGTGGGGCTAGGGCTCCGATTGTGGTTCACAGCGCGCGCCGATAGAAAGATTGACCAATAGCAGCTGAGCACGACCCGGTGGCCCGTCTGTGTCTTTCCGGTACAGTACGCCGCAGTATCTCAGGCCAAGCTAAATTTGTCGGTAATTTACGGCGGGCAACGGCGGCATGAGCTCTGTCTGCTGCAGCCTGCACAGCAAGCACATTTGTTGCCGGCATTTCCCATCGAACGACATTTGTGTCCGTCACCGTTACCGACTGCTGGTCAACGCGGCTCTGATGTGAGATATCTGCATCGACTTGAATGCTGAAAACAGCTTTTGCATCAATATGCGGTGCGCTGTAGTCGCGGCGCCAGGCGGCTTGCAAAAACGCGATGGCCTGGGTTGCGGCCCAGAGCTCAATGTGGACTATCCAGGCATAATGTGGTCAGTAAGATACGTGCTTGTCAATATTTACCGTTTTTTCATCGTTGCGGCGCTGTAAATTCGGGGCCGAGCACGTCAACGCCAATGGCATTTCCAGCGATTCTCCGCCTGATAAGCGCATTGGTTTTTGCCCTTGTTCCGCCCTTATATCGGCACTATTCGGTCTCTCGAGGGCAAACCTGCCGCTGAAGCTTTGATTTTGCGTTTCAGACAGAGTTTCACAGTTTACTTTTCTGAGATTCCCCGCGAATCATATAAAAGCACACGCTAAATTCACATGTACATGCTGCACTTCCACTCCAGATGGCCTCTTGACTGCTGTCTGCCTGAGACCACCGTGCTATTCGTCACATGAGCGCAGATGTCGGCAACTATTGGCCTGGAACGAGTGACTGACCTGAAAGAAAGCAGGCTATCTCATCCTGGCATCATTTTCGTGTCGATCCGCGTTCTTATCGCATACGCTGCCGGTAAACATCTGTGGTGGCAGGGTACAGTTCATTGCGACCGAGTTGCGTTAGGTTGATAGCCGTCGCACTGCTGCATGGACCAACAACTAAACAATCGCGCGATCGCCGTCTGGTGACCCGCGACGTGCCAAGACCATCAAAATGCACTTACGTGGTCATCACAACATGATCGACACAATACTTTAGTCGAAGGTCCAACATTCTCAACACTCCGAGCCGCAAACTACAGGCGCCTTGAATTTGAATTCAAGTTTCACCTACCCCTACGCCTCTGGTAACTTACAGTAATCTATTTCGGGCCTTGGTGCCAAAAGCTCGTGACCGCACACTGAAAGGCGTTGAAGTTGCACCGCGATTTCTTTTTAACGGCGCTGGACCATCGAAGAGCCCCACCGAAGCAGCGCAACGAACACTGCTGGCATTGCAAGCGCCACTGCGAGCTACAACGGGCTGCTCGATGGCGGCGTAGACATTCTCGCCGCTTCGCACGCCCGTCTATTTCGTGCTCGGATGAAGGTTTTATAGTCCTGCAGAGTACCACCGCCGGGGCTGCATCAGTGGGGTTGCTGACTCCGGCGCCGCTGTGTACTGAAGTATGAGACACCAGTCGCCGCTCTACATGGGCGGGCGGTGCTGCATCGGCTGCTGCATGCATGCCATGGAGCTCCGAAGTGATGCGTTCTCGACAACTATGAGTGCCTGCGACGTCCGCCCGGCTCTTCCGAGGGAAAACTCCTCCACGGCGTGTGAAAATGCTGCGCTTTATTCCGAGTGGATTTCTCGCTTCCTGCACCGATGGCGGTTCAGTAGCTTCATGCAGAGTTGGCCTGCAATGCAGCAGCTCAATCGCAGACTATAATAATAGCGCTCGTTCGCGATTGCGATCGATACCTGCACAGCGCGTTAGCAGCAGCAGCACACTTGTTGGCGTGCTCCACTTCAATTCAATATCTTTAGCAGACGTGTGTGAATATCGTTCATCACCACTAAAGCGATTTCAGCGCCAGGTCCAGAGCGTGGGGCCACTCGCCTCGGTGTCCCAGCGACAGGCTGGCCGAGCCAAGCGCGACGTGAGTCCGTCTCAACACGCTTTCCGTCACGTGAGATGCGCACCGAACTTTCGACGGTGTTCATCGGTTGCGCCGCGCCGCTCCAGGCTCTGAGCTTAGATGTGTGTGAGCGCCGCTGGGGCAAGAGGTTGCACCCTCTCGGGTGGTAGCCTGGTCCGAGGTCGAAATACTTTGTGCAGTGATGTAGATAATTCGTACGATCCCACTCCCAAAGACCGGGCGGTTCTGATTTCGTGGACCAAACCAAAGTTTTCGCAGAGCAGCGGATCACCATTTTTGGATCGCGGGAATCAACCGAAAATTGCGTCTCGGCAATGGACGATGGGCGCTGCGAGCCGCTGCTGCGTGTTGCATGCAGGTCGGCCGCCCTCGTCCTTAACGTGCCGTTGGAGACCGCCGAGGTGGTCGTCTCAACCTGCTGCAGCGGAGCATGGGTGCGCTGTCGGCCACGGGAGGCAGATGTGGCTGTGTGTGACAACAAGCTCGTGAGACCAAGGGGCCCCGTGACCTGGATAGCCGCGGTGGCGCTGGCCGCCAGTGATACCGCCGGTGGCAGCGTCTGCCCGGTATGGAGCTGTAGCGTTACGGGCCTTAGCGCCGGTTTTTCAAATCGCCAGACGAGATACTTAGCTTGGCGGAGGGAAAAGCGACGAATAGCGACGACGCACGCCTGCCTGGCGTTCGGAAGACAGCCACGGTGCTCTCAAGGCGAGATCTGCAGGTCAAGCACACGCATCCAATCCGACGATCTGTAGTAAAGAGGCTCGTGGAAATTGACTGACATTACATGCAACTTGAGACTCCAGACCCAGACAATTGCTGAGATGCTAGAACCAGCATCGTTGTCCAAATGTCATCAAGAGCGACATCATTGAGATATGAAGACTCCACGACAACCAAGTATTATGTGCTTGACATTTTGCAGGCATGCAAGAAAGCTGGGCTGCAGATGCGATGCTGGCTACCGAACGATTTGGCCAAGAAGACACAGGGACGATTGCAGTTTGCAAGTCTGCCCATCTGTCAGTCAGCTCGCCTCGACTACTGCAAACAATTTTGTGGCAACAAGGACCCAGCGCTCCGCAGCCTTCGACAAGCTTCAAAGTCGGCCTTCAACTGTCTCAAGGCGGCGGTGCAGCGCGATGCTAACGGTCGGCCCTCTGAGTCGACCGACTCGTCGGTATGTCGGACGCCAGCGAATATCGACGAAGCCGTGCTAAGTGCGCAGTCGTGATGCTGAGTGTTACGCTCCTGCTTGCTGGATGATGCGACGCAACTTCAGCTTGACGCTCAACCTGGCTGCCACGACAGGCTACGAGCAGGGACGACATCTGAAAACTGCTCAAACGTCCGACAAGTAATTATGATATTAAACGATAAGTCAGCATTGCAACAGCAGCAGCACCTGCTTCAAGTCGGCTCATATCCGCACCCGTCGGCACAGCCAGCGTCGCCAGTCGTCCGCGTTCATGCTGCAGTCGACTTCCGTCGAAGCTTCCTCAGCGGCTCTGCTATCTGTTCTGCCTTCTCCTCCTTCTCGTTATCCTCCGTCTTCTCTTCCGCGTCCTGCTCCTCCGTCGTCACCGCGACACTTTTCCTCTTCAAGCTCTTCCTCGCCTCCACACGTTTGTCAATCTCAAACTCAAAGCCCACGGGCGTGGTGAGCTTCGGGAGCCGAACTGCGGGCACCCCCACGCCCCCACTGGCGCTCAGCGCCTCGAGAACTGGTCGCTCTTTCCCGGCGCTGCCCCGTGCGTCGTCGCGTCGTGGTACTTCTGTGTCTTCTTCTTCTGGGCTCGCACTCGCTTGCGGATCGCCGCGATCTCCAGCAGCTCCCTAGACGTCCTGGTGAGCATGTCGGCGCGCGAGCGAGCCGTGGCCTTCCGGACCTTGTGGAGCTTGGGGCTCTTGGGGATCGTCAGCCGGCCGTTCTCCTTGGCCACGCGCGCCAATCGGCGTCTCTTTCGCGCCAGTTCGCGGGCCTCGGCCGCTTCCTTGTCCTTCCCGGTCAGCGCCTTCTGTCTGGAGGCGGCCAGCGACGCCTTCGTGGGGCGCAGCAGTCGGTCGGTGGCGGAGATGGCGCGCACTCTGGCCACGGGGGAGGCGCCCCCGGTACAGCGCGTCCGGGTCCTCGTCGTACATGGTCGTTCTAAAGTGTGGAACGTGCTGCTTTTCTCGAAATGAGAGAGAGACTTTACAAACGGCAAGTGCTTTATCTGGCGCGTTCCTTTCCCGCCATCGTTTTGAATTCAAAAGTGGGAACGGATTGTGGCCAATCAACTCTTTGCTTGGGGCTAAAGTTGAAGTTACCTGGTGAGCTAAATCGGAGCACTCACTTCGTGTGGTCTTTATTGACCGTTATGTCGACGCGTCCAGTACCTCCTGGTGCTTCTCGACGAGTGCGTTCGGTCCAGCAAACGCGTGGTGAGGCTACTGGAGCGGTGCAGGCATTGCACGTCTCGATTCCACTGAAGCCGCAGCAAACGCCAACTGTTTTGCCTCCTCGACTCGCTCAAGCAGTCAAAGACGAGTTTGCTATTCGCTACCTGCAGAAGATTGGCGCCTATTCTTCACCGGAGAATATTGCTTTGGTTCTGCAGCACCTGCCGTTAGAAAAATGTGCAGTCACCGCTGCGTGGAAATCGCGTGGGTCGCTGTCAGACGTGCTGGCCATTGACCTCAACCCTAAGTCTCTCATCCAGGTGGGCGATTTAGCGCCACCAAAGCCAGTTATTCGAGTTGGTAGCAAGGCCGACGTGTTGAAAGAAGAGTTAAAGGCAGCGCCATCTCCTCAAGCACCTCCATTACGACAGCTTCGTGGCCGCAACACTCGCCGTGAGTTTCGTATCGGCACTGTGTGCCTCACTTTCGATGATATGAAGCGCAAGTTCCTATTGCCCTTCAAGCTGGCCAAACCTCCTAAAGAGATAGATGTACTTCAGGTATACGGCACCCAGGAGCAAACGCTGACGCTGGAGTTAGCACGGAAGGATTTCTGTCGCCGAACCAGAAAGAGCAACTCAGTGACCCAAATGCCGCACCAGGCTCACCAATGTTTCTTGGTAGCTTGGGCAGGTGGGAGTCGCACAAACGACTCAAAGGTGCAGACGAACGTAGAACGCCACTTAGTGCCAATGCTGACACAGTACGCGTGATGCACGAGGAATTCTTTTTCGCACTGCCATTAGCCTCGCTCGGGCTACCTGAGGGCGACGAGAGCACGCGTTCAGTGCTTTACGATGCGTTGCGAAGCACCAACATGGTGGAGCTCGTGCAAAGCACAATGCAATACCTCTACCTCGTCGTGGTAAATCCCGCCGTCACCACCACGGAGAAAGAACGAAGTAGCTGCGACCTTGAGGTACTCTTTGTGTCCATTACGCATTGCTTCGCATCGCTTCGAGTCAAAATGGAGCGCAAACAACGCTCGACCTCTCGGTATCAACTTGCAGTGCTCGTGCCACTATTACTGCTTGCGCTTCGCGTTGACGTCGAGACACTCGTACGTTTGCAGTACCCCTTCAGTTTTTCCAACGCTGCGGAGGACATGGCACGCCTGTTGCAGGTGCTTGACGACAAACTTTCACAGCTACTCGATCCCGACGCGAACTGGAGTCGTCTTGCAGTCCTGGAAACCACGCATGAGGCCGGTCAGGCCCGCTCCTCATCAAGCTTTCAACGTGCACGGCGCCATCGTCGGCTCCGAGACCAGTTTTATCAGACCAGTGCTGCTCTCCACGGTGTCTTCCCAGACCCTTCTTCGGGCAAATGTCGACGCATGTTGACTCTCCGCGGTGGTGCCGGCATTAGCCAGTACCCAGACTTCGCTAGCGATACCATCGAATCTGCCACCACGAAGCAAGACGACAACCGTCTTCCAGATCCACAGTCATCCACCCAGGACGTCAAAGTCTCCGTCGCATCCAAGCTCACTCTCCTACGCAGTTTGCGACGTTCACAAGTCTAGCACCAGACCTTAAATCATAGCAAAGGACATCATATTCTTTCTCAACAAAAGAAGAAAAAAGCAGTAGCTACTCAGCTACTCCGCTTCAGGGACTGCGCCCGCTTACTTAGTGAGCTGCCCCCACAGCTTCTCCACATCGCCTTGCGATTCGGCGACCACCGTGCGACCGTCCAGCGTGATAGTCTTGCCCTCCTGGTCCACGAACACCAACATGGGGATGCCGGTCACGCCGAACTTGGTGCTGATGGCCTGGTTGGCTGCGGCCGCGTCGAAGGGCAGCGCCAGGAACGGCATCTCGTTGAAGTACTCCTGATACTGGGACGGGTCGCGGTCCGACGAGATGAAGACGAGCTCGAACTCCGGGTGCTCCTCCACCATGTCGTCGTAGACGGCGCTGAGGAAGGGCGTGAACTGGCGGCACGGCGGGCACCAGTGCGCGCTGAAGTAGAAGCCCACGACCTTCTTGCCGGCCAGCTTGTAGTCTGTGTCCTGCAGGCCGTCCTTCGTCAGGATCTTGTCGCCGAGCTGTTCCGACCACTTCATAGCTAACTTTGTCTTGGGGGTTGTATGGAATCGAGGGGCTTCTTCACGACAGAGTGAGAGAGAAAGTGAGCCGAATCACTGATGGATCGCGAAGATACTGTGAACGACAGAATAATGTTTATCGACAATTGAACGTTCATGAAGCATGAAAAGAACGAATTCCAACGGACTTAGAAGTGAACTGCTTGCTAACTGAATGTCGTGGGATTTTGACACGTGGAATTTCGAGGATCGGACACTGGGCGAAGACGGTGTTTATGTAATCTGGTTGGGTAGGAAATGTCAACCCATTGAGCGTACCGTAAGGTACGCCGTCGTTGGCTTCACCGAGACCTGGATAACACCAAGTATAAAATATAAACACGACACGATGCATCATATCCTATATGGTGGAAATCGCTAGTCGTCTTCATGAGACTCCTCGCCCACACACTGCAAGTTGCACCAATAACGATCGAGCGCACTTCGAACGCCTTGCATCGATTGAGCCTCTTTTCCTGTACCCTGTATGTTGTGTGTCCTTCCTGCACTCTATTCCTCGGCGCTGGGCTCCTGCGCCAGCTTCTTGGCGTTCTCGCGCGCCAGCTTCTTGATCTGATGGCGGTTCAACTTCTTGGACGGGTCGAACTCACGCAGCACCACCGTCAGGTGGGTGTGCGGGTGGTGCATCACACCGGAACGGCCTGCACAGCATCAACAAACACCACAAAACAATCTCAATCACCGCTCTTTTACCCTCCACACCACTGCCTCAATGTGCCCACCTCTGCCCATGATCCGCATACGCTTGAGGTACACTCCCTTGTTGACGAAGCACTCGGCCACCATGAGGTTCTCGGGCTCGATCTGGTACTTGATGTCGGCCAGGTTGATGGCGTTCTGCACCGTCTTCTTAAAGTACTCGGCCTTGCGTTTGGGGGAGAACTTCATCTGCAGGATGGCCTCGTTGGCAGACAGGCCGCGGATCTGCTGCGCTAGGTACGCGAGCTTGCGCGGGCTGGCGCGGATCGCGCGCTTCACAGTCTTGACGGTGCGCGGCTCCAGGGGCGTCGTCGAGTCCAGGAAGGCGGCGGTGGCGTTGTCCGTGGCCGACTTCGAATCCGACTCCGACTCGGTCGTGGTGGTGGACAGCGTCGCTTTGGCCACACGACCCACGAAGGCGCTGCCGGCGGCGTGGCGCAGCGTCAGCGCGCCCATCTGCGAGCGAAGAGCAGCTAACATCGCGATCAGTTCGTTCCTGGAGCTATTAGGAAGGGCTTTTGCTGCCACACATCTGACTGGCCCTGGTAAAAACGACGTCTGTTGTGATATTGTCTTGGAAAGGTTTATGAACCTACTGAACAGCATACTGGAGGACAATTTGTCCATGTTGAAGTGTGCAGGGCTCTACAGGGGAGGAGAGGCGATTGACACGACTGTCTAACTACTTGGCGGTATGGTACTCACTAGCTTGCATCGCAAGCACGGCACTCCGTGACCAGAATTCATATGTTCGGGGTCGTGATCCCCCACCAATACACCTAGACTAGTGTCTGACGGCTGGACACGAACCAGCTTTCAGCTCGCCTGCCCGGGTTGCTCGACTCAACTTCATCACATGCAAATGATTAGCCGTGGGGCATTTACGCAAACGGGGACGTGGTGCGTGTCTTCTTGTCGGAAATCCAGATGCGCAGCTTCTCTAAGTTCTCAGCGGGGCCATCAGCGCCGTCTTCGTCGCCGCTGGCATTACCGAAACTCATACGATCGACACTTGCACGCTCAGCCGCGTTAATGTGGTCTGCGTCGTCGGGAAGCCACTCGATATTCACCTCAATATCAGTTCGGTTCGACACCAACGGCATGAGGTATGAAACGAATCGCTGGCGTGCTACAGCCGGGAGCGATGGGATCTCGATGCCGCGCACTGTTATCTTTGTCGCCGGTGTGCCCACCACAATATTGGCAATCCAACCTCCCAAATACTGAACTTGTCGGGACGACCCTTGCAAATATCTCGGCGAAGTGACAACAGGAACTCTTGTGTGAACTGCTTGCACTTCTTCTCTAGTTTGTACTGCACGATAGCCTCGCTTAGCGCCTGCATCTGCTCTGTGTTCTCCATGCCATGAGTGCCCAGGTCATAGCAATCGTTGCACAAATTGTAGTTTGAGCACACGCTGCAGGTCCAGAGAGCACCGACAATGGGGTCCATTCCGCAACCATCGCAGAACGAGTTCTGGTGCACGATGTTTTTTGCGCTTCCACTTAGAGCCGATGATAGATGCTCCCTGACTCATGGCTGCACCAAGGCGCCCCATTAGTGGTTTTGATGGGGAGTTCTTCTTATCCGGTAAACTCTTTGACTGTGCCATATCTTTGTCGTGCACGTCACGCTGGAAAACTAGTGTGCGTGGGACAGTCGACGTTTGGATGATCTCGAAGACCTGTTCCTTCGTCATGTGCGGCTCGATGTGCTGTCCGTTTACGCTAATAAGATAATCACCCACGACTACACCTGCCCGCTGAGCTGGGCTGTCCTTCTCCACGCTCCACACTTCCACCAGCAACTCGTTCTCCAGCGACACCACGACATTCGTATTAAAGCCCAGTACTGGCTCAGTGAACGTCAAAGAGTATGTGTTGAGCGGGTGCTCCACGTAGTCAGCCTCGGACTGCGAGCGAAGCCCATACTTCGGATCCGCAGAGTGCATACCACTAGCGCTTGACGAAGTCCGTCCAGACTCACCACTACCCGTGCTTGTCATGCTACCCGAGCTTGCTGCCGCAATCGCCGACGACTCGCTAACAAAACGAGGCGGTTTTTCATGAAGTGCGACGCGTCTCAAACCGTGCAGTGCACGCACAGACGATGGGTCGGAGGGATTGGTTGGGCCAAGGAAGCGATGTGACGCAAGGTCGTCTGATCCTTCACCGAAATCCGTCGAATTCCCATACCCCAGAGGCGTTCCCAGATCCGCACCTTCTTCGTCATCTTCTCCTGCCGGCGATCCTTCATCTTCATCGCTGTCACTTGCTTCATCATCGATGTCATGATGAACCAGGTTTAGAGGTGCCGGGCGCTTTGGTGATGGAACCACCAGCTCCACTTTCTGCCCATGGTGATCTTCGACAGCGTCGTCGACAGGTGTTCCGGGGTGCATTTCACGCGGAGACTCCGGCACAGGCGATGCAACGTCCTCAACATGTTGTTCTCCGTGCACGTCATCGTCGTACTGGAGCTCGTCATGGTGTCCCACTGGTGTTCCCTCTTGCGGCGTCGAAGGTCCAGCATCCTCATGTGGTGTTGAGGGTCCAGCATCCCCCGTGGCGTCGAAGGACCAGCATCCTCTCGTGGCGTCGAAGGGCCTGCCTCTTCATATGGGGTTGTAGGGCCGTTTTCTTCACGAGGTGTTGAAGGTCCAGCCTCCTCCCGTGGCGTCGAAGGACCAGCATCTTCATATGGGGTTGTAGGATCATTCTCTTCACGTGGTGTCGAAGGTCCAGCCTCCTCGCGCGGTGTTGAGAATCCTGCCTCCTCGCCATCAATTTCCTGAGCGACAGGCGAGCCCACCTTCTCCTTCACCACTTTCTGCTGCTCGGTGTCCTCGTACGCGAGCTCTTGGTGCTGACCTACTGGCGTCCCGGTGCTCTGCAGCTCCTCTTCCACCTCCTTCTCCACCTGCACGACCTGCTCCTGTACGACCTGCTGCTTCTGCTGCTGCTTCAGCGGCTCCTCCTCCTCGTCGTCGCTGTCTGTGCGCGCTCTGTCCGACTCGGCGCCGTCCTCCGAGACCTTGTGGAGCTCCGCCAAGACCACGGGGCTCTGCTCCTTCTCCACCTCCGTGGGGGTGGGCGACATGGCAACCCGCGCAGACTCGGCTGGGGATTCACAGGCGACGCGACCGACGCTTCCATTCGCTGCCTTCCTTGCGAGCGTGCTGGTGACGATGTAACGGGTTCTGAGGGAGGAAGCACTTGCGCCCAGTATGCTGCGCGGTCGAGTCGTCAGTTTGCTGAAAAGATAGGCAAAGAGACGGGACTAAAAAATGAAGTTCTGTGAAGAGATCCCGTCTATTGCGATATTTATTTGATTAGAGAGGAGTTGTATTCACACTGTAATTTTTCTTCTACTAAATGTAATATGCGATAACGGATGATAATAGCAAATCATAAACAATAATATTTGACTATGCGGAATTTTTGACAAATATCAGGTTTTGCTCGAAAATGGATTTTTGCGGCACAAAACTTGGCTACCCATGGCAAAACACTGGCGAAGAACTGCAGGAGGCACGAGCAGGCACCGCAGATGGCCGCCCGAGAAGCGAGCGTGCCCGACTAATGCCATACGTGCGTGGCACGACATGACCACGATCCGTTGTTGGCGAGAACCAACCGGTGAGAGAAACAGCCGATGCCGCACGAAGATCACCACGCAAATCTGCTGCATGATGCGAAGTATTATAGCTGGGAGCTTTGGATTGGCTTCGGACGCTCTCATCGACGTAGCACGCTTATAGGAGCTGTGCGGCTGGCCATGTCACGATATATCTGCCATGTCAACTACTGGATGTCCTCCCAAATGCTGTCGTCGAGGCACGGTTGGGTAGTCGATTGGGTACTACCAGCGTAGTCGACAGCTTATGTATTCCCATTTGAGAAAGCCGTCTCGCAATTCTCGCCATTCAACTCGCCTGCGTCCGTATATCATTTCCGCAGGCTTAGATCAGTTGCTCCATCCTGACACTGCGAGCTTCAAGACGATGGTAGCGTAAGTTGAATCGTGAACTATGTAGTGATCTTTATTGCTCATCTCAACTATTCACTTCTCTCTAACTCCATGTAGTCGCGGTGCTCAACAAGTCGCGCAAGTCGTGCTAGCTCACAAGAAAGCGTCCCCATGAACAGCAACTGGCATACGATGGCAACGGCCTCGAAAAATGCCTCTTGTACGGCCGTAAAGCCCAGCGGATTGGGCCACACGCCGTTGGCACACAGGAAGAAAAGCGCAACTGATCAAGAACGCACAACAACCGTCAGCAACACAGCATTGCACAGAGTATCGATGGGTTCCACAGCAGACTTACATAAGAACGTGGATGCTAGTCCGACGTTGAGCAGTAAACGGCCGAGTGTGTATGCTGTAATGAAGTCCAGCCGTCTCCACCGTCGTAGCGATGACCAGAAGGACCGTCGGCGTAGCGTATCCCAAAAGCCGGCCCCGATCTTGCCAGCTGATGCCGCAGTTTCGTCTTCATGCAAAATGTTTTTGCGCGCTATTTGCACGGCTATCATCGTAGCCCATGCCGCCGCAAAGAATGCGATGGTGAAGTTGATATGCGCGTCGTGATGCGAGCGCATATCCAGCACTGCGAGCCCAAACAGCGAGATCGCAGCCAAGACTCCGGACACCAAACACGCATAGCCCACCAACAGATTCTTGGTCGTACTCCCACGCTCAGCAGTCACCTCGCTATCCTCCGACGTCTGTTTCAGTGGTCTCATGCGTAATCGCAAGTACCAGAAGAAGAGCACGACCGACACAAAGATGAAGATGGCAGTGAGGCACATGCCTCCGGAGAAGGCGAAGCCCTCGGGCTTGAACGTCGCAGCGTACGACAGCGTCGGGAAGTTCTCTGAGCAGCTGAAGTGGTTGACGCAG
Source organism: Phytophthora constricta (assembly GCA_011947335.1). Lineage (NCBI taxonomy): Eukaryota > Oomycota > Peronosporomycetes > Peronosporales > Peronosporaceae > Phytophthora > Phytophthora constricta. Next base: position 111,337 of record JAAVTI010000586.1, on the reverse strand, counting down.
GCCAGGAACTCCGTCCCGAGCATGGTGCAGATGCCCGTGAACGGGATGAGCCACGCGATGTAGCCCACGTTGTCTGTGCGCGCCATGTCCCCAAGTGTCTCCAATACGTCCTCCGTCAGCGTGTTGCGGCTGTCGGGAGACACAAAGTGTCGTTGGCTTCCGGAGCGAGTGTACACGAGCTCTGCCGGGCGTCCACCTTCGTTGGACGAGGAAGTATGGTCCTCTTCTTGGTCCGAAGCGGAGTCTGATTCAAAGTCGTCCTCTTGGTCGCTTGATGCGAATGAGGAGGACGATTCCGAAGAGGAGGCGTCGGAGGAGGACGCTTCTGAGGACACGTCGGCGTCTGAGTCGGAGCTGTCACGCTCGGAGCTGCCGGAGTCGGAGGCAGCGTCGGAGCTGGCACCAGAGTCGGCGTCGGAGCTGTATTCGGCGTGAGGGGTACGCAGCTCCAGGAGGTTACGCTGGCCGAGGGGGATGGGCCGTACGGCTGCCATAACTTCAATATTGGGGCGAAGTAAGAGCGATCGCAATCGCTGCTGCCTCGTCGACGTGGAGATAATGGCAGACTAGTGAGTGTTCATGACGTGTGTCAGTGGGTTGAGCATGCAATGGACCAGAAATAGTCGGCGAGGGGATTGCAGGAAGGTTGCCAATGCATACTTTGAAGGTGGTTACACTCCGTGTACCCCCTTTGAACTGAGGCTTCAACTTAAAGCTTCATGCTTATCTGCTCGCTTCCGGTAGACAATTTCAACTCTTCGTTTGCAGCTGCATCGGTGCACAGAACTCGTCGTAGTCGATCTTCCCGTCGTCGTTCTTGTCGGCAGCTTCCATGATCTTGCAGATTTCGTCGCTGTTGATGCGTTTGTTGCTGAGCACGTGCAGGATATGCTCAAGCTCGGCGCTGGAAATGAACCCGTCGTGATTTGCGTCAAACGCCTTGAGTTAAATGCCAATAGCAGGGTGTAAGTGAGGATAAATTACTCTAGTAGCACGCAAGTAGAAAACTTACATCGAATGCAGCTTTAAGGTCTGCTGCCGTCAGATCGCCACTGCAATACAGTACGAGCGTATGCCAGTCGATGTGTCACAAAGTGCTAAATTTTGAAGGTTAATAGACCGAAACTCACACGTACCGACGAAATAGCCGCTGGTTCATCATGCTCACAAACTCGGAAAAGGAGATTTTTCCGTCGCCATCGATGTCTGCTTGACGCATGATGTCGTCAATTTCCGAACTGACATGCCACCAAAATCAAAATCGTCCGTTAGAACAGCACCAAAACTAGCTCGATCTAACAAAAAACATTCAACTCACCTGGTGAGGTGCTGCCCCAGAGCCAAGAGCATGTTTCGAAGCTCATCACGATCGATGCAGCCTGATTCGTCTTTGTCAAAAAGAGAAAATGTCTCCCTAAACATGTCCATGTTTACCGTTGACGTTCGGTGTGACGTCAGGTGCTGTTCGCCATGAGCTGTGTCGCCATGTCCCCCGAACTTTGAATGCTGCACACCCATAATGACGGCCAAAATATTAGCTCGTAGCTGCTGTAGCCGTTGATACGAACGAAGCCGCTGCGCATGATCGCTGTCCAGAGGTTCTGTGGACGTAGTATGACCCTTCAGCCAGGAATGTTGCAGGGCTTCCTTGGCGGTCAATCGCTTAGAAGGATTGGAGTGCAATAGCCGAGTCAAAAGTCCTTGGCGTCTGTAGAGAGGCCTTTATACCACTTGTTCTCAGCTTTAACCAACAGAAAAGTAACACAAAATGGTAAGACACTCACTATCTAGAGGAGCTCCGATCCTGCACACCAAACACTCACCGTCGTAGTTTCCATTCACGATTTCCTTCACGATTTCAGCGTCTGACCTATCACCTCTTGGATCAAACGGGTGTACCCCGTGAGAGTGATGTAGGCCTAGAGGTACATCAGGCAACATCACAACGTTTCAGCTACCTATCAATGTGCTACAAGTCTTTAACTCTTCAAGTCCCACATGTTGCATACCAGCACGCCAAATGCAAACATGTCGACGCCGAAGTCCTGAGGTTGATGAGTGATAATCTCAGGTGCCCAGTACGCTGTGGGCACGCAACATTCACATCTGACCAGTCACGAACTCCGGTGTGCACACAACGTTTCGCGTCATGATACTCACATTGTTCCATTCGGGAACTTTTCCACTACTTGCTCTCCTTGTCGTTGGCGTCGGCTGAGACCAAAATCCTTCAATTCGAAACGAAACAATTACAGTAAATGAAGTATCAGTCTCCGAGGTGTCCACAAGGTGAAGCCCGTGGCTACCTTACCGCTACTTTAACGTTTGCATTTGCAGATCGGTCGGACAGCAAGACATTTTCCGGCTTTAAATCGCGATGGCTGCAAATACACAAAATAAATGCATCAGTCCACGCGCAGTAGTCTGTCATATTGTTTTTCTTCCATTCTTCTAGCTCACCAAACTCCACGAGAATGCACGTAGTCCAGTGCACAACAGACATCGAGAAGCAGATGAGCGGCATCTTTCTCAGATACAGATCCCTGGTGAGGAGCAAGTTGAAAAAACCTGTAAGCACGACAAAACCCAACGTAGCAGGAACAAAATGCAAGCTGTTCCGACCATATCGACGATATAATCAAAAAGCTCGCCTCCTTCGACTAAGTCCGTCAGCATAATCGTCTCATCCTTAAAGTACAGGACGTCGTGTAGTGACACAATGTTTCGGTGTGTCCCCAAGTGACGCAATATATCAACCTACAGCACCGCAGCACTCCATTAACCAAAACGATCCCATTACTACGGATCAAAGAGCACTTTCCAATACCTCTGCCTGGATGGCCTCCATTGAGCAGCTCTTGGGATCGAATATTTTCGCTGCCAACTTCTATCACCACTCCAAAACCTAACGTCAGAATCACGAGTCGCTCATATTGAATTCAATGCATTCTCCACCTGCTCACTGTCCATATCAACGGCAAGACGGACGACCGAAAATCCTTCACAGATTCACCACAGCAGTCTTTTAGCAAGGATCTCGCAGTCAAAACTACGTTGACCAAGTCAGTGCAGTCCTCACTGATCCTTCGCACCTCCTCGCCCAAGTTCCTTCAGCAGCGTGTAGTGGCCTCTCTGCTCCAGCTTCGAGCTCGCCCCGCACTCGACGTCCTCATCCATGCGCTTGAAGATCAGCGCCGCCAGTCCCGCGGTCGCGATCGTCGTGACGACTCCATCCCACGCGGTGCCGTTCCCATACGCCGCTTCCTTCGCTTTTAAGACTGGCAGGTTGTCCCTCGCTACAGTTGCCGCCACTTTGGACCGCACGGGGCCCCGCGCCAGGCGCGTCACCAGCCGCATGCGCATAATTCACTCAAATATCGAGACGTCTCTTTTCAAGGATGAGGATGATATGCAGAACTGAACCGATGAACAGAAGCGGTCGCATTTAATCGAGTGTGACGTTGAAGCCATCGACCAGATATCGGCTACTTCAACAACAACAAGTGAAGATGGATGAATAATGTATCAATAACACGAATATGGGTCTTTATGACGCGTGACTCCGTGGTGTGTACGGGTTGACCTCTTCTTCGAACAGGTCGGTGGCGAGCTTGGCGAGTGCACGCATAGCAGCGAGGTCTGCCAGCGAGATTTCCTCTCGGGCGCGAGCGTCGGCTGTGCAAAGGCACGCGACGACGACTCCGTCGGGCGATTTGATGGGGAAGCCCGCGAAGAAGCGCACGCCGAGGTCCCGCACGACCTGTAGACGACGCAGGAGCGGGTCACTCATCGGATCCTTGACGACGAACGGCTTGCCGCCGGCCACGAGCGAGAACGGGCACACGGTCGTCTCGGCCCAGGAGCGACGCGCACCGCAGGACCCCACAACGCGCTGGGCTTGCGCGCTGTGGGCACCGTTGATCGCCACGATGTATGCGGTGGAGCACTTGAGTCGCATGACAGCGACCTCGCAGATCGCGTCCAAAGCCGCGGAGTCCAGGTCGTCGTCCAGGTCGAGCTCCGTCTCCATGCTCGTGCTCGTGGTCCATGGACGCGGGACGGCTACAGACCGGCTAGTTCTGGTCGTGGTGGAGAAGTTCTGTCCGGTGGCACTGCGTTGCCGGCGCTGAGTTGCTTCCTCCAGACTGTAGAGAGCTTGATCGTCCCCTGTGAGTGCTCTTGCTCTCTTGGACAGGCTCACCGCTCAGCGAAATACTTGACAGGTGAAGACGAGCCTCCATGTACTTGTCCACCATTTTCTTGTTGGGATGTTGCGGGTGAAGTACCGGAACTGATGCGCTGTACGGAGACGACGGCAGCGACGACGCCGAGGAAGTGGAGCTCGTCGGAGCAGAGTCAGATGTCACTTGTTTTACCACTTGGCGAACGACCTCAAGCGCACGCGCGCGAACAAGTGGATCTCCTGAGAAGAGCGCATCTGCCAGTTGTCGTCCGGGTGTCGAGGAAAGTGACGCCGAAGCTGTAGCCGCGCTGCTACTGCGATCTGCCCGATGCATGAACGATTCGTACTCCCTCGATTGTTTGGCCGAGGCTGTTTCTGCAGCTGCATCTTGGGCGCTATCTTCTTTGCTGAGTAGAATATCGTAGAAGGATGTGGATATCTTCATATCTGCTCCATTTTCGGCTTCGTTCTCCACTTCTCCCGCAAATGCTCCGGTTGTGGCCGAACTCCGAGAGAATGGCACTTCCAATAGCGGATGATCATGTTGAAACACGCTGGAGTCCACATTGGCCACACAGTTAAAGCAAATGCGGCTCCGGCGTACTCTGCGCGCCACAGGTTCCACGTCAAACTTCCGCGAGCAGTCACGGCACACAATATGTGCGCAGAGCTGGCAGAATCGTTCTGGACGGAGCAAACCAAATTTCTTCTGACAAATGTTGCATTTTCGCTCTTGCAGCACGTCGTGGCTTTCGGGCATGTGCAGAATTGTCTGATAGCCCAAACGTCTTCGTCTTACGAGCTGATCAAACGACAAGGTTGCTGTTGCCAACAGATTCACGATGTACTTAGCCTCGTTGTTGGCTGCTGCTGCGGTGAAGCTGCTTCTTGACGTGGAAGAAGACTCCGACTGTCCTAACGTCCACAACCTCGATCGTAGTTGAGGTACAGTGGTGGTTGCTGCTGGCGTCGCGACGTACGCGGTCATTACAATTCTAGTCTGGTGGCCGTTTACTTCACTGTATGATCCCGTGAGGTGATACCCGGCGGCGATATGATCCACATCACCTCGTAGCGCTTGGTGTGTAACGTGGTTACCCCTGCGGCGGATGATTTGGTCGTGCATAGGCTTTTGCAGCGTCTTCATTACGTAGAAGGCTTCGTTTGAGGTGGAGCATTGCTGCGAGTATACCGCGAAACACAGTCTCTGACGACGGCTACCATGCTTGGCCGCTGCCATCGGGTTAAGCGATCGACGTGAGCGGAGGACCACGGACTGCAGTGCGACCCAGCCAGGCTGCGAGAGATCGTTCAAGTCTTCATCATCCCAGCAGGCAGCTTCATTATCCCCGTAATTCGTTCCGAGTACGCTGTGCAGACTCTTGCGGAACTCGCGAGAGACCAACAAGTCACCGCTCTTGTATTTTCTGGCACCAAACATTGCACCCATGCTTGCATCGAACTGCAGTGCGTCGCGGCTAAATAGCATTGTCATCGCCTCTTCCAGTCGGCAGTTCAGTGTGACTTGGGAGGTGACGGCATATGCCACGCTGTGATCGTTCAGTGGCCACTGCAGTTGTTCCCTCCCGTTCACCTCGGAGTGCGTTTGCCCACCCAAGCACGCGTCACGAGTGAACAGCGAACTGCGAGACTCAATCATCGAGTGGCGAGTGTCAGCACTGCGTGTGGTTCTCGGGAGCCAATTCGGGCCGTGGGTACTCCTTGCTGATGGGACTTTGGAGCGATTGAACTCATTGATCTCCGCGCCGTACTGCTTCTTCTTCACGACCCAGCACGGTGCAAGACGTCTACCCGCTGTTGACGGTCGCCAAGTGCTGCCACGATTGACGTCCTTGCAAAGATTCACAACTGCGCGGAGCTTTGGTACGGTACTAGCCGCCGTCGAGAACAGTTCACGGTCGGTGACGAGTGCGTTGATGGACGATACAGACAGCAGAGCATTGCGTGCCGACGTAGATGACGCCGCGCTGGTGTTGCTGCTCTGGAAGTCGCTGCTGCGTATGCTGCCGCGATTGCTGTTCTGGTAATAACTCTCCGTCATTGAACTGGTGCGTTGGGCCTGTCTCGGACAGGAACAGTGCTCTGCACTGAGCAAAATGAATAATGAAATGGATCGACTTCGAATGCCGGTCGGAGGTCGATGCAGTTGATGCCCCGAAATGGCATGTGGGCGCGGCGAGACTGGGAGCTGCTGTGCAGGGAGCCAATACACCGGATGGCTGGGTAGACACCGCCGCTGGCTCGATGGCTCGGTTGATCAACTGTCTGGCTAAGGCGTGCTTTAGACCACGTGGATATTAAGCGACGAGGCGGTGGGGTGGGTAAGATGCATTCCATCGCTTGGTCGCCTCAGCGCTTTTCACGAATGGAGTAGAACCCCATAGGTTCGGACACGATCTCGCACGGTGGCGTCAAAATCGGTAAAAGTTTTGCAGTGACGCGAGTTGAAGTTCTATCGATCTTTGAAGAGATAAGCGGCTGGAGGGTCTTCAACAGGTATTTTGCCATAGCGTTCGTAAGTGAGCTCACCCACGCAGTCATCATGATGCCGCCTTCCATCTCAGCAGTGTAGCAAACGAAGACGCACAATTTATTTAGCGCATCGATCGAGCTCATGGAATATTTGTCTTGAAAGTTTGGCCCTAGAGGCTACGAACAACCGAGGTGGGCTCGCCTCTGGTGCTGAGCCGACAACAAATGCACGATCCCATATCAATCCGCAACCGTTTTCATGAAGCTCATCGGCGCAAATGCGGCAGGCAGTCTTGCCTCTCTACGCTACGCTACGAGCGTCATCTTTAGCAGTGGAGACAAACCCGGGGGCATCGCTTTCGGTGTCTGGCGCGCTGCCAAGTCACCGCGCACGCAAGTCCCGTATCTCGAGACACTTGCGAATCCTGCACTTGCTGCTGCGTCGTTAAGAGTATCTGTCCACTGGTTGCCTGCCACTTCAGCTTGCCGATCGAACATCGAAGCGAGGGACCAGAACATCCGGCCTCTTTTCCTCATGTCAACACGTTGAAGTTTCATGATGTTAAACCGGCTAGCGCATGACACAACGGGATGACTGGGTCGTGGACCACCACGATTCGCCGTAAAGATGCTTTCACCGAGATGGCGAGATGGTATTCATAACGAAGGCAAAACACACACGATTCGTGGTGAAGATACTTTCAACGAGATGGCGAGATGGTACCGAAGGCAAAAACACACAATGCAAATGATGAAGGAAAAACCATGATTAGTTAGGTCAATAAAACGGAAAACAGTCAACTTCCAAATGCATTTTCGCGATTGGGGGCGTGTTCCTCTACAGCTCGTCGTGGTCATCGTCCTCCTCGTCCTCGTAGTCATCATCGTCCTCCGGAGCACCGCCCTGGTACATCTTAGACATGATGGGGTTGACGAGCTTCTCGACCTCCTTCTGCTTCCCCTCAAAGTCGTCCTTGTCAGCCTCCTGGTTGTCCTCCAGCCAGTCCATGGCGTCCTGCACGGCCGTCAGGATCGTGTCCTTGTCGTCCTCGTCCAGCTTCTCCTCGAGCTTCTCCTCGACGTTGTTCTTCAAGCTGTACAGGTAGCCCTCAAGAGCGTTACGGCCATCGATACGGTCCTTGACCCTCTTGTCCTCATCAGCGAACTCTGCGGCCTCCTCGACCATGCGCTGGATCTCCTCCTGGGACAGACGACCCTTCTCGGCAGTGATCGTGATCGTCTCGGCCTTACCCGTGCCCTTGTCCTCAGCAGACACCTGCAGGATACCGTTGGCGTCAATCTCGAACGTCACCTCGATCTGGGGCACGCCACGCGGAGCAGGCGGCAGGCCAGTCAGCTCGAACTTGCCCAGAAGACGGTTGTCCTTGGTCATGGCACGCTCACCCTCGAACACCTGGATCAGCACAGCAGGCTGGTTGTCCTGGTAGGTCGAGAAGGTCTGCGATTTCTTGGTCGGGATGACAGTGTTACGGTTAATCAACTTGGTCATGACGCCACCCACAGTCTCAATACCCTGGGACAGAGGCACCACATCGATCAGAAGCAAGTCCTTGGTCAGTTCGTCCTGCTCGCCGCCCAGGATACCGCCCTGCACGGCAGCACCGTAGGCAACGGCCTCATCGGGGTTCACACCACGCGAGGGCTCCTTGCCGTTGAAGTAGTCCTTGATCAGCTGCTGCACCTTGGGGATACGGGTCGATCCACCAACCAGCACAATCTCGTCGACCTCCGACTTCTTCAAATCAGCGTCCTTCATCACCTTCTCCACGGGGCCCAGCGTCTTCTTGAACAGGTCCTCGTTAAGCTTCTCGAAACGAGCACGGCTCAGGGACTCCGTGAAGTCCTCGCCGTCCAGGAGCGACTCAATCTCAAGACGAGCCTGGGCCTGAGCCGACAGCGCACGCTTGACACGCTCGGCCTCGCGACGGAGCTTCTGCAGGGCACGCTTGTCCGAAGCGACGTCAAGGTTCTTGTCCTTCTTCCACTTCTTAATGAAGTACTGCATGATACGCTGGTCGAAGTCCTCGCCGCCCAGGTGCGTGTCACCGTTGGTAGCAAGCACCTCAAACACGCCGCCGTCAATGGCCAGCAGGGTCACATCGAAGGTACCGCCGCCCAGGTCGAAGACCAGCACGTTCTTCTCGCCCTGCGCCTTCTTGTCAATGCCGTAGGCAATGGCCGCGGCCGTGGGCTCGTTGATGATCCGCTGCACGGTGAGGCCGGCAATGGTGCCGGCGTCCTTGGTGGCCTGACGCTGAGCGTCGTTAAAGTAGGCGGGCACCGTCACGACGGCGTCGAACACCTCGCGGCCGATGTAGCCCTCCGAGATCTGCTTCATCTTGGTGAGGATCATGGCCGACACCTCCTCGGGCGAGAACTGGCGCTTCTCGCCCTTGACCTCCACCTCAATGAAGGGCTTGCCGTCCTTGTTCACCAGGTGGTACGGCAGCAGCTTCTTGTCGGCTTGCACCGATTTGTCGTTGTACTTGCGGCCGATCAGACGCTTCACGTCGAAGAGCGTCTTCTCCGGGTTGATGGTGGCCTGGTTCTTGGCACCGTCGCCGATCAGGCGCTCGTCGTTCGAGTCCCACGCCACGTACGAGGGCGTGATGCGGTTGCCCTGGTCGTTGGCGATGATCTCCACCTTCTGGTCCTTGTAGACGCCCACGCACGAGTACGTGGTGCCCAGGTCGATGCCGATCACGGGGCCGCGCGGGCCCTTTGCGTCCTCAGCGCGCACCACCGACACGACGCCGGTGAAGGCCGCCGCCGCCAGCAGCAGGATCTTCGTGAGGTTCATCCTTCTCGTCGGAGTGTTGGTACTTGTGCCTTTCACCTCGAAAACGATAATGACAAGCGCTGCCAACAAGGTTTGGGGAAAAAAGATCGATGAAAGACTGCTCGTAATAGAGGGACGCATACTGGACCCAAGTGAAAGGCCGCTGCTGACGTGGAGCTTCTAGAAAACGGGTCTTCTGGAAACCCGTCCAGCACACTTCGAGTTTGTATGAAACATACGAAAACCAAGTGCTCGAGTGCCACGCGTCGTGCGCGAACCGACCACGCTCCGGCTAAGTACGAAGATCGGCGGACTGGAGACTGTGGCTTTTGGTGTTGCTGTTGCTGTTGCCATTGCCGTTCTGTTGCTTGACGCTGAGACGTGAGGAAGGGAACGCGCTGTGGCTGGGTGCTGTCATTCTTGTGGCTTGCAGCCGTGCTGGTTGTCGGCAACTGCAACTCGATACACTACAGTGGCTGCCACGTATCACTGCCAGTGCCAACTTGCCTTTCGTACTTAAGTGAGAGAGACCACTCCACGTGGCAAAAGGAGGCTCAAAGGCAACAAACGGCCGCACGACTGGTGCGCTTCAGCTCAATCGCTGAAGCGTTACGAACAGCAACACGCAGATGTCAACAGGAGTGGCAAATGATAACAGCTTTTAAGCTTATTAAGGGTTAAAGAGCTGCGTGCATTGCTGTAAAGGCAGTCGGTGTTAGTGACAACCTGCACTTGTCAATGCTGCTCGATTGTAGCCATCGCTGGGAATGGAGCTGCAGACGAAACGATTCCTCCGATGCGTGTCAAGTTGAAGGGAACCGCAAGCGTCTGATATAAATGCAGCCGAACGATGGCCCGACTGCATTCACTTTTTCGTGCCACGCGGCAACACCTCCGGGGCTGTTGTGGGCACTGCCGACACCAAGAGAAAATGTGCTTGATCATCATTCCAATGGTGGCGGCTGGTGTTGGGTGGCTTTGCAGGCTGCACGTCGCACTGGCGTCGAGAACTCGCATTCGAGGTTGCTCTTGTGGTTCTTAGAGCACGAGCAGTGCTCACAAGGACGCGTGTCGCTATGTGCCCGAGTGACTGTGGTGCATTGAACGGCGCAGTTGGCATGACTTACCAGAGTGCTGGTCAAGTTGCAGAAGATCGGACCCAATCTGAGTCTGCAAGGAGCTACGATCGTCCTCGCTCGCAGTGGTTCTCGGTTGCGATAATTCCTCGTCCCTACCAGTTGTCTACTCACCCGCAAAGCATATTTTGTGTCACAAAGCGTACGCGAATCCCGCTGTAAGAACCGCTCTCTGACACCTAGGCAAGAAAATGCTGCGAGCAAGTAGATCCGGCACGCCGAGAAATACTGCTGATCCGTACGAGCCGTGTTACCGGCTCAACAATTATGGCCGCTTTCTGCTGATACCTATTGCTTGGTTTTACAATCGGTAATTCGGTATGAAAATCTGTGCACTAACAAAAGGGTTAGGGTCGTAGAGGAGGGGTGTCACGAGCTCGCTTGGCAAGCCAAAACAATCTCAAGTTTTTAGGCGCGTATGGGGGCACACGGTCTTCAACTCCATGCAAAGCATGCTTAGATCATGCTTGACTCAAGGTTCTCTTCCTTTCCCCTTAAAGGTTTCGGGAAAGACACCGTCGTTGAAAGAGTTTTGCTGACACCTTCGTTTTTGGTGGTTTTGAGGTTCAAGACATCCGTCCCTCCATTTCAGGGTTAGGGTTAAAATTGAGCATAAACTAAACGAAAAGTGCACTCTTTTTGAACTCGTTTCGGTATCACTAACACGTGCCAACAATTATGGGCCCAGGGAAAATGGAGAAACGAGATACAGATTCTGCATTGCGGACGTCTTGGCGAGTGGCTTCACCGCCAGCAGCGGAGATTCACTGAGCGATGAAGCACTTGGTCGTGAGGCCGATTCGCCCGACTCACAGCTTTTGCGCTCTCCATTGTTGCTATGAGTCCCACAGACATCTGTTGCTACGGTGAAGCACCCCCCTTCAGTGAACGAAACTTGCTACCGTAGCACCAAACACATGATCACCCGCAACGACCATTCTATCGTTGCGTTGCAGACACTATCCGTCATGTTGGCCAACGGGAAACTATGTCGTGTCGATGACATACTTCAAGTAGCAGCTTGCCATTCTGGTGCCCAATGTAAAGCATACTCGATGAAACTAACTACACTTAAAGTAGCCACGTTCGTGGCTGCTGCTTGTGTTGGTAAAAACAATTCCGGCGGCTTCTCGGCTCGCACATGTCCAGCCACAACAAAAGACGGCAACAGCTTTCAGTCCTTGCAGCTATCTTCATTTGTTTTCTGCATCTCGTGAAGGCAATATCATGCCCACGAGTGATTGATTTTTTCCCTCTAGCTCTATTTGGATCGGTAAACAACCAACTGGGCCAGTCGAACCAATGCATCCCGCTCTGCTGAGGGAGCGAACTGCATGGCTACCTGGCACGCCAGCTCCGCTTGGCCGATGGCAAGCGACTTCGACCGGGCGATACCTGTGCTCTTCTCCACCAACTCGCTTGCCTGCAACGTACGACAAAAGACCAGAAGAAAAAGCTGTTAGGACCGTGACTTTCATCGAGCCTGGCCAAGCTACCAATTCACGAACCGTTTCGATGTCACCTTCCTGCGAAAACTTTCGCTTGGACAGCTCACGCAGCACAGGGAACTCCTCCTGTGCGAGCAGCAGCGGTGCCGTCGACAGGCCGGACTTCAGATCGGCCAGCAACGGCTTGCCCGTGTTCACGCCTTCGTAGTCGAGCACATCGTCAATCAACTAGCGAAAAACAATAGAAACAAATTGCGACCGTCAGCGATTGTCAACCATCGAAACGGACATGCTGCATTTTGCCTGCATACCTGAAAGGCGAGACCAATATGACGGCCAAAGGCAAAGCCCAGATCGCAAATATGTTCGTCGTGTTTGCCAAGCACCAGCGCAGCCTTGCAACTATTGGACATCAGCGAGCCCGTCTTGTAGTAGTTCTTGCGGAGATAGTACTCAAAGGGCGAAATATCTTCGCGGGCATCCGCGTTTTTCATCTGCATCACCTCGCCCTTCACCAGGTGCTCAATGGACGTAGACATGAGCTCGACAGCCTCTAGATTGCGCAGGCGTGCAAGCGACACCGACGAACGCGCCAACAAGAAGTCGCCAGCTAGCACCGACATCTTGCCACCAAACACCTTGTTGACTGACGGACGGCCGCGTCGCACATCCGCCTCATCAATCACATCGTCGTGCATCAAACTGGCGGTGTGGATCATCTCACTGCAGAGTTAAAGTGGCAACAATTCAGAGTGAGCCCCGACTTTTCGACGCACAAAATCAAGTGACAACGCACGTGATCTCGGCCAATCTCTGCTGCGCAGCGTGCGTGTACTCTTCGGACTGTGTCTCCGGCAGCGGACTGCCAATTGCATGGCGATGAGCCTCGGCAGCGCGGGCCACCAGCAGCACCATAGTGGGCCGCACCTTCTTGCCTCCGTCGTGCTCGAAAAAGTACTTGGCCACAGCAGCCAGCACGGGATGGTCGGAGCCCAAGATACGCTTGATACTGTCGGTGACGCTCACCATATCGTCCTTTACAAGGGCGAACGGGTCCGCCAGAGTGCTCGGGTCTGTCGGCAGGTAGGCCAGCGGGACGACCGCCTCGCCCACAGGTCTGCAATAGCGACAAGTGCATTGCAATAATTCGTGCATTAGTGCATTTTTGACAATAATCCAATGCATGGACAAAGGTCTGACTTGTCGAAATCGAGGCTTAAGCTGTGGTGCATGTCCGACTGCCGCCAGCGAGCGCGTATCCCGGCGCAGGGTCCAAAATCGATACGGTCGGCTCGTTCTAATTGACAGGTCAATTGCATTTTCGACATTTTCGACGATTTAGTTAGTCGCCACGCCACACACGTCGCGGTTTTCGACAATGTCGACAGCACGCACCACAGCGGAGGCGCTGAGCCACAGGTTAGGGTTCGACTCCAGGTCCGAGCGGATCTTGCCGGCCATGGCGCGAACGGCCTGCTCGCGCAGGAGCTCATGCGCCTGGCGTTGACCCGTGCGGTTACGGAGGCGGCGCGGAGGAGGAGCTTCATAGGGTCCGAATGTGGCAGGAGGGCGACTGACGTCGAAAACAACGGGCGGCTCACAACGGTTCGGGTACGATTGCGTGACAGCAGCGTAGCCCGTGATGTAACCTCGGGCTGCACCTCGGGAGTACCCCAATTATGGAAACCAAATTGGAATGTTTCTAAATTTACAGGCACTGCAGCTCTCTCATACACTTTATTGGGTAACCTTTAGGATAACGCGGATAATACCGTTCTTGCGACATAACAGGGAGGGGTACCAAAACAAAAAAGTAGCCATCTTATTCGCGACGTTTCATGACAATTGTCATGAGGAATTCCTCGTCCCTGTAATCGGCTCGATGTCTACTCATCCACAAAAGCTTCTCCATATGTCACGCGAATCCCGACTCCAAGAACCACCGACTACATTCGAGTCTGCTTGTTCGGAACCTCCGCACGACACCAACGTGCTCCTCGACTGCGGCAAATCGTTCAGAGAGGCAGCTCTGCGTATTTTCCCCAAGTTCGGACTGCTGGAAGTGCACGAACCGGTGACCACGCAGATGCAAGTTGGAGCATGGACGACTTGAGAGAAGTGCAGCCGCTTGAACAGAGCGTTGATCCAGAGACAAAGGAGCTGTGCAGGCCACCACCAGAGTCGTTATAAATGCACTGCAGCGAGGTCACTAGGCAATAGCGGCCCGCTACTGCTACTAGCGGGTCGCTACGTGACAGATTTCGTGTTGAGGAGCCGCCGCCACCGAGAAAGTTGACCTGAGGAGCATTTCAATGGACTGTTGATGGTTGAGGTGTTTGAGCCGTGGACATCGCTTAAAGCGTGCGGGATCAAGTTTCCTCCGGGGACAAATACACGTCGTTCATGTTTCGGTTCGGTGAGGAGTTTGGTGAACATTTCGGATGTGAGTGAGTTCCGGAGGAGAAAAGGAGATTTCCAATGATGAAGGTGTAGATATTCTTCTTATCGACGCTGTATACATGAGGAGGTATGAGTTTGCTGGAAGTGATGTAGGAGATTGAGACCATTCGACCAAAACTCGCGCTGCTCACCGGCATGAGCCACGAGTTCGACTACGCGGCTCACGACGTCATGGTGATGCAGATGGGGTATCATATCAAGCTGCCGTATGCTGGCTTGCATCTCTCATTCCCGCGACGTCTTCGTTGGTCAATCGGCAGATGAAATATCAAGGGCGAAGGGTGCTAAATAACACGGTGCTATCAACCGCGATTGCTGCTTTCGCACCCGCCAGATCCACACAATAATACTCGAGTCCTTTGAACGCTAATGACCCGAATGAAGGTGCGTTTAACCCTTAAAACTCCTATCGTGTCGCCTCTTGCATCACGTCCGTTCCTGACGCTGGGTGTAACGGACAAGTTTTATGTACGTCAGCCTTGTCACAAGGCTATTGGACGCACCTTCGTCTCGGCCCCTGCAGAAGCTTCTTCTCTCCTCTCATCATCGGCATTTGTTCCCAATAATGGACGTTGTGGTGCTTGGATGCGGGCCGTCTTCCTCCGTGCCTTCCATGAGATGCGTGCTGAGTCAGAATTGCGACGTGTGTCTCGAAGCACAAGCTAACCCCGACTCCAAGAACCGTCGACTGAACCCAAGTCTGCTGGTTCGCAACCTAAGCACCAACTCGAATGTGCTGATCGACTGTGGCAAAACCTTCCGTGAGGCGGCTCTTCGCACCTTCCCCAAGATCGGAGTATCGGCGGTGCATGAGCTGGTGCTGACGCACGACCATGCAGATGCAGTTTTAGGAATGGATGACCTGCGAGAAGTGCAGGCTCTTGTGGAGACGATCGACCCCGTGACGAAGGAGATCTACAAGATCCCACCTGAAGCACTTAAAGTTCATTGCTGTGAGGATACTGACCGCGAAGTCCGTGTTAAGTTCCCTTACTTGATCGAGAAGGAGGCAAACGGATCGAAGAAGCCGTTCAGATGGACGGCCAAAGTGCGAACTGAGCCGTTTGAGTCGTGGAAACCATTCGAGGCTTGCGGAATTAAGTTCCTTCCGATCCCAGTGATTCACGGCGCGGGATACACGTCCTACGGATTCGAGTTCGGTCATGAGTTTGGTGCCCGGTTCGTCTACATTTCGGACGTGAGCGAGTTTACGGAGGAGACGAAGAAATACTTGAACGACCCCAGCAAGCCCAGCATTGATGTCTTGCTTATTGATGCGCTGTACTTCGACAAGTATCACAGCACGCACATGAATTTGAAGACGGTGCTGGAAGAGATTGCGTCCATTCGTCCGAAACGCACACTGCTCACGGGAATGAGCCATGACTTCGACTACGAGAAGCACAAGTCCGTCGTAGCACAGATGGGCGAAGAGAAGGGCCTTAACGTCGAGATGACCTACGATGGATTGAGCATCTCCTTTTCTTAGTTCTGCAACGAAATCGTCGCTGAAGAGTACTACAGAGACAATAACAGTCTAGATCAAGCTATCGTTCTCAGCCTAACCATTTCAAATAAATTTCATACGACTTTAACTCTGCTGTGGATGTCGGTCGTGCTGGACGTGGTGAGGTGGCTGCGTGGCCTTGCTTTAATATTTTCTTCTGCCAACCTTGATCGACGTCAAGAAGGAAGCGCGGCTGCTCGTGCCCCGGTGAGATTACTTTTCCAATAGTGGATAATTCAATACTTCAACGCCACAAACATTTTTTATATACTTGTGGCAACGCCCCCAAACGTCATATTTCAGTTAGAAGGTTGAACTTCATTTTGCAGCTTTCCAATCAATCAAAAGACCTGCTGCAAGTTTTGCAAGTACCGCGGGGCCGAGAACACGTCCACGAGGTAAGGATGCACTAGGGGTGAGCTCTGTCCACTAAACTCATACTGTGTGCTGCCGTCTGTGAGCCTTGCGGTGCTACTGCGTCTCTAGCCCCATAAGAGCCACTGCCGCTGCGTCTGAGGTTCATCGCGCACGTGTGACGATGGCGAAGAAACGCACCCATCTAGAGAAGCGCCCGGCGCCAGAGGTCGGCTCGCTTCAGTGCCAGTACCCAGGCAAATGCAGCAAAGAGAAAGCGCTCAAAGCTGATGGCGAGCGGTACTGGCTTTGCGCTAGCCATCGCGATCACCAGAATGCGTTGCAGCGCGCGCTACAAAAAGGCAAGCAAGGCGAGGAAGGATACGACGACCTCAAACTCCAAACGGCACAAGGTTGGTGATTCTCCTTATGTTGAGGAGGGTCGCCGAGCTGTGTGCCGGATACTACAACATGAAGCAAGGGAGTAGATCGCCCAGCAAACGCAAAAACATAATTAATTCACCTTAGCTTCAGCTCTAGCCTAAATTCTTCGATGGCCATAAAGCGGTAGATCTGAATTTGTTAACCAGTCGTCTGTCTCCGATTGGATTGCGCACTTCCATTGACCAGTATGGCAAAATGTGCGGCTTTGCTACTCAGTTCAGTACTCAAAGCGGAGAGTCCGCTGAGCGAGACCTGGTACGGGGCCGATCCGATACAGGAGGCAAAGAGCCAATGTCTTCTTCGTAGTCGGAGTCTTGGTCATCGCCAGACTCGTCGCTGTCTTCGTCCACCTCTATGATTTCAGGCTCTTCTTCATACTCACGCATAATGGCTTGCGCAACTTCGGCATCTAGGCGACGAAAAAGCTGCTGGTGCTTTTCACGACGTTGCTCACGCTCTTCCGCCATGAACGCGACGAGAGAAATCTGATATTCACGATCAGCTTCATCGACGACGCGGGAAGCATTCGCGAGCTCTTCTTGCAGGTCCATCTGCCGCTGCACCACGCGCTGCATGATCACATTCGTATCTGGGAAGTTCTCCTCGAGGCGAAGCACGCGACGGCGAGCATCTAGACATCGGCTAGAGGTCTCAACTTCATCACTTATGACCGAGGAACGAGCTACCGCGGCTGGATTTTGAGCAGGAAGCATGACCTCTTCTTGAGGAGTGGTCTCTACGAATGACTAAACTTGAGTTGACTTGTGTAGTTCTAGAATTTATACGAATTAGCTACTTGAAAACTCTGAGAATACTCTGCTCAACTTGCCGTCGTCAATTCCAATCTTTAGAGCTGATTTCCTCATTGTATCGAGGTCGAATGCGTGCTGTTTGGTTCTCAATCTGGGTGTCTTGTAGTGATGTCTCATGAAAACCATGCTGCATTTTTGTATGTCGATTTTCATGTACGATAATACAGCTGTACGGGTGCATAAAGTTATCGGCTCGGAGATTTGTCGGTACTGTAACGCAATCGAGCAGGATATCGTGGCAGTCTTTCTCTTAATTGAACCTCTACTCGCCGCACGATACGTCGAATCACCAAGATACTCCGACCGACAAGCCGCCGGTCAAAGGTCATTCGTGGGCGCCTAGATTTTGGCGCCGTCACAGTGCAGACGATCTGAGTCCGTGAAAGCCACACGCAACGTAATTCTCGTATCCCCAGCTCACGAACACTATGAAAACATTTCCCCACTCCAACTTATAGCGTCTGCAGCACAGCAGCCAGCCAACAGCTGCATGGTGCTTCCTCGTGGCTCTTTAGTTTGTAGTATACCTCACGCGCTCTACTGAACTCACTGTATGCTGGCGTGTGTTGTTGTAGCTTGATCGAGTGGGTCACGACCTTCCTGTGCAACCAAATTAAGCCGATGACAGTTTGCTCCATTTCAGCATCAGATCCTCTCTGGCAGACAGCAGCTGGACTTCCACAAAGCGTGCGTTGCCTGTTGGAGAGCGTTTCTGTCCTCTGCTTTAGAAGCGACTGAACCGATACGACGGCAAGGTCTTCTTGCTTTCGCCGCAATGAACCGTCACGATACCCTGGTAGTTCAGATTCAGCGAACGTCCGTAAACCCATCTAACAGCATTCAGTACAGATTATATCTCAAACAGCGCCTCGCTGACATTTCATCTTGGTAGCTTACCTGCTGCAGATGGCCGAATGGAGGCGTCGTGTCTCGCTTGATGCAACAGTATCATCAACTGCAGCGCCGTCGCTGTGGCAGGCGATGTACACATTCCGGTACCGGCATTAGCACGAAGCAATACCTCTGTTGTGCGCTATAGCAATAGTTTTCATGCTGGTCAATGCCGACATTGCAGACCGCGTAGTTCGAGCTATAGCATTCGAAACACGATCTTCCTCGCGCTGGAATTCTGCTAATTTGTCAGGAGATCCCGTGAGTTTTTCTAATGTTAACCGGTGCGTGTGAAGATTGAGTTGCGATGTTTGATCCGTGAGAGAGTTCAACGCTTCGCGTTGCCTCGGCTTCGCCTTCGATACTAACCGACTATTTCGATGACTCACTGAATCCTGCAATTCGCATTACGTATCGCAGTACGTGAAAGGTATGCTAGGGATCGAGTTCGAGTGAAATACAAAATACATGCAAGTAAGGCCTTGGACATGCACGGTCATAGGATATGCCAGTCTAAGTGGGACCCTTCTTCTTACAACACGATGATCGCTCAATTCCTTCCTTCAGGATATGTCTTTAGGATTTATTGGCACGATGTTCTGTACGTCGTCCAGCAACGAGGGCCCTAAATAGACATCATTAATTTGCACGAGAACGATTGGCAACTCACAACCCACACAAACATAAAGTCGTACACTACGGCATTTGTACCATTACACAATCCAGCCGGGTGGGCCATGTTGTACGTGAGAGTAACAGGAGCACCTACGCACAGTTTAAGATGGTTAGCCACTACTCAGTCATGGTCAGTATTTGCTAGTTCTGCATCCTTCACGAGGGCACGTACCGTCCTCGCTGGTATATCTCGTTTAGTAGCCAGCCTTTTCTGCTTATCAAAATGCTGTGAAGTAATATTCACGATCGGTGAGCTAGCGGAGCTAATACTCTTTTGTTGGCGGCAGCTACGTCGACATTTTTGTAAGCTATATGCTTAGCGTTGCCCGTCCATTGAGGTTGATCGATCTCTTGTAACCAGCGCGTGTTAAAGAGGTCTACATCAGCTTGCGTAGGCGTCTTTAGCCTCAATCGACGTAGAGCACTAAATAACTCTGGATCAAGCTTGCCTCTGTTGTGGCTTGTTAGGGTACACACCGTCTCAATACTAAGCCATATATTATCTTCCGCGTCTTTGGACCTCATTTGCTATTTCTGCTAGTGGTGTCGAAAGCAAGCTCGGTACGACTGGGTCTAACTGAGCTGCATCGCCCGTAAAATAGACGTCTCTACCTCCGAATAGCTCATCCGAATGACTCAGCCAGATTTCTCGCATTCGTCGATCTATCCAATATAGCATTGCGCACGAAATCATAATGAACTCGTCAATGATAACAAGATGCACGTCTTTAAACTGTTGCTGCACTTTTTAAGCTTTGTCGGTCCGGTTTTGGTCTCCGTTAAGGATTTATATGGAACAGAGAATGCAGACTTCGAAAAGACGAAAAGCCAAATGCCGAACAGAGCGTCGCCCCTTAATGTTGAACGCCGCTGTCCCCTGGTGAGCAAGTAGTAGAACCCGTTTCGATGTTCGCCGCGTCGAGTCATGTTCACCGAATACATTATGCACGTCTTTGACAATGTGCCGGATCAGCCAGCTTTTTCCGGGGCCGCCTTCTCCGTTTATTATCAGCTGGAGTGGTTTGCAGTCTGACATTTCCAGCAAGCTTTTAAACCGCCGTCTAGATTGTTCCATTGCAAGGGCAAATTGTATCCACTGCGATTCAGCCATTGCTTCCGTACTACCCTCGCTACTAGACTCCTCACAGTCACGTATCGGGTAGCAATAATGCGATCCTTTTCTGGCATGCTCGCGGAACACATTTCCTAGAGTGCGTAGCTCTTCTCTTTCTTTCAGCCACGCTTTAAGCACAGTTTTACAAAACCCCGAGCTTTACCCACGACTGACACCGAGTAGTTATGCCTAGGTTTCAACTCAACACCACCGGAGCTTTCCTAAGCTACTTCATCCGTTGGATCTACTTGTGAACGTTCATCGTTAATACACGTGTTGCTAACAATAACGCATTCGGAAGCAGGGAAAGAAGAAACAATACATGAATCGCGGGCATTCCTTAGCAGATCTAGCTTGTGTTGCCGGGCCAGCTTAGCATTGGACTCTTGCTGAAGCTCTTCATGTAATTCTTATCTTGCGCTTCCAGGAAGCATGCAATACATTGCTCATCGATTTGTGGTAAGTCCTCCAATGATCGCCATGGAACATAGAGAAATACTTCCGAAAAACAAAAGTTTGCGTTTGCTGAATCTGGGTATATCGACTGAGACTTTTGCACCACTACCGCTTTGTTTCGACGTTTGATCCACCCTTCTCCGTCAGTCCGTTTCCAGATATCACCACTCTTCCGATTTTCGATTGAAGTTACTGCTTCATACTCATCTGCGAAGGTTGCAAACTCATGGACTCAAAGAGGGATCGCCTGGACGGTCCATGTATGCGCGCTCAATGCGCTCGATTCTAATAGTATCAGAGGTAGATTCGTTTAGTGCAATGAGGTCCTCCACTCCCTGCGGCTCCACGCGGTAGTATCGAATATTATGTCGCCGCACTTTCACCTTTACGACTGACCGCGCTTACTATGCATCGGAAGCGTTCTTAGCGAGATGTATATCGCTTCGGGCGCACCTACTTCCCTTCCAGATAGTGTAGCATTTGCTACACGTTTTAGAATGGAGTGATACGACATGTTTGGGTCACGCCGCTGGATTGCTTTAGCAATTACGCGTCTGAAGCGCGTTGTGTCCGGCTCGGCCTTGCTAATGTATGCTCCTGCGTATTCAGCAGCTCCATATGAATTACCGATCAACTGTAGATCCATATTAGCGCGCTAACAAGTCAACAAATACGGGGAATAATTGTTGATTGTAGAAACCTTGCGTTTCAGATGAACCTTTAAAGTCGGAGTTCCATGAGCACCAACTGTTTCAATCACCGTTCTCTCTTGTAGTGTTTTTGGAAATCGAAGCGGCACTCGGACCTCTTCTTCCTACACGATGAGTTCGCATAGCACTCATGCTGTTGAACGCGCTGCACGAGCCTGGACAGATCGCACTCCCACTCATCGCTTCCGACTGCCGGGGGCCTTGAAGCCAAAATATCAATCTTACCAGCACGGTGAACACTACAAATAGAGCACGAGCAGGATTCTAATTCATGTAGTTGTTTTGATAGAACCGATGTATGCTTATCAACAAAAGCAGCGAGTTCCGCGCGCACTACCTCGGTTTCTGAAAGCTGCAGCACATCAGGTGCGTCCTTAATCCAAAGTAAGCAGTGGATGTGGGGCGATCCGCGCTGCTGAAACTCAACTCTCCAGAAGTGATCTACAATCTCGCCTAATGGCTTCAATTTCCCGTAAAAATGGTATCGAAAAACGTCTGGAAGCACTGATTGAAGTGTCTAGCACTAATTTCGGGGTTTTAATTCAAGTATTTCCTTCGCTCATCAAAAGCGAGTTGCCTACATTCGTCTAGCGTAAGGGCTGGGTTGCATGCTCGCGCGAAGTCTGGCCAAATAGTGTCAGCTGCGCTCAGGGTAAAAAAACTGTAGGCTACCTTGTTGGTACCACCCGATTTCCGATCATGGCCATTAAGTCGTCGCGGGCATTTGTCCAGTACAAACCACTCCCCCGCACTACCAGAAAAAAGGCTTTAACGAATCTAACACCAGGACAGCAGCATTGAGTTCTTCCTTTTCGTTGCTCGGATGTTCACATTCGCTTTGGGGATTCTGTTTACGTCCACACCCTGCAGCTTCTACTGTCGCGGTACTCGCACCAGACCATCAATTTGTCTGCGCTGAATTAAATTCATACAGAAAAACTTGAAGTTCCCGTGAATGACAAAACGCCTGTCGTGCCACTTCATTAGGTGAGCGCAGAAGTCGGCTAAGCCGTACTCGTGCATTCTACTTTCACTATCGTGAAGCGCGTGATATCCACCGTCTCCATCGGGAACAACGTAGGGAAGCAGCATTGCATTAATTGCTCCGTACGGTATTCGTCTATTGGATCTTCTTGATTTCGCAGCTCACCAATAGGTAGATTAGGGCCCAATGCGCTCACTCCCGCCGCTCTCATAAGCTGTTCTAGCTCGCTCTCTTTGTTGCCCTGATTAACTTATAGCTCAAATGATTATGTTAAGTTGTCAAGTACGTCTCGTATTTCATCTTCTTTGTTTGAATCCTTGTCCGGCGAGGGATTGAGGTTGTTCAGCCACGTTCGCGTCATCGCACGGAGTCGGACATGTTGCACCATCGTCTGTGGTGCAGGTGGAGTCGAGCGCCGGACCCCGGAGTCCGTCCGTCGTACAGTCTGGTGAAGTCGGCGCAGTAGCTTCACTACTAGTGGCGCGAAAATCCCGGCTCTCGCTGTTGGGTTGCTGAGTGTGACCTCGTAACTCCTGTACCTCCTCATCTGTTACATGTATCGTTGGTATGTCGTGCCCGGCACACGACGCGCTAAAGCTGCAAAACGTGCTTTGAAGGCAACAGCTAAGCCAACAAGCCAGTCTCGCAAACCAACATCGAAATCGAGGTTGTCCGTCGATGAAGTAGAAGCAGAACGCACCAAAGCACTGCTCGCGCGGCACGAGGAGACCAAAACGCGGAACGCCAACACACAACAGCTTCCTCGCAACAAGCGGCTCAAGAAGTCAACGCTTCGGGCGACCGCAAACGACGACGAAAACATCAAGGACGACAAAAGAGGTTGGTGTTTCATACAGACTCCTGTTCTAGATGTCGCCAGACTCACTGAGCAACGATTGTTGTGGAACAGCGTAGCGTTTTACGAAGGCATCGACGACCCGCTGTTTCGCGTATGTGGAAGCTGCGGAGAGCTTGCAAACTTAGCCAATGCTGTGTTAAGATTGTACGATCCAGAATCCGAATTATTGATCCCCCTCGAAACGTCGACGGCACAGTGGAAATTATAGCGGAAAGTCTTGTTGCCGCTACGTCTGGAGTTGACCAGCAGTCGATTTGGCTATGTGATAGATGCTACCGATCCATACGCGCAAGAAGCACACCAAAGTTTCGTCGATGCAGTGGATTTCGAATTCGTGATGTGCCAAAAGAGCTAGCTGTACTTAATCGAATGGAGGCGCGGTTGGTCGGCTTGGGTATTTCGTTGACTACATGTGTGAATCTGTACCGAGATGGTCAAGAATTTACTCGAGGCAACGCAATCAATTATTGGAATGAACCCGGAGCAAGAATAAGAGAACTACCTCGGCCATTGAAGGACTGCGGGGTTGTTTTTCTCGCGTCAAGGTCAGACAAAGCAACGAAGTATGTTCGCGTCCGCCCTGCATTGGTGCGGAGCGCGTTGAAGTAGCTAATTGCCAACAACGATCTTTACAAAGATGTCTCGATTTCGGAGGAAAATCTCCGCGCGCTGGAAGAAGTTGATGTTAGCTTGGCTAGTCTTGCCATTGTGTTGCCAAATGGATTTGATGTTCATTCAACGCAAAGCCTGCAGGGTTTATAAAAGTATAGCATCATCTCGTCATCCCACATGTCACCAATCCGAAATTCCGCCTGTAAGAGCCACCAGACCGTTCATGGCGAATAGTTGAGGATGGTTGAAGTGCAGACAGTGCCCACCTCCAAGTTTCAACAATCCACAACGACTATGATCCGGCTCCGATCGTTGCTCGCCCGCTGCCTTTGAGTTGAACACTTTCGCTGCATCATTTCTAACAATTCAACAAAGTAGATGTTTTGCGCCTCCACATACATGCTTTGCCACCCAGAGCAACGGCGAACATCAGCTACTTCTACTATTTGCATTTGCTGTGCAACCCAGCAATCCTATCTACTCAATGTGCAATCCTCGACACCCCATGCCTGCTTCTTTCCGGTCGCCCTCTCATAGCTTCTAGATCCGCAGACCCTTCCCGATGAATTCAAGCTCCATCCTCGCTGCAGTAGCTCAGCTTGAAATTCAAGCAGACCAGGCAACTTGCCTAGCCATCAGCTTCAACGAGAACTACTTCATATTTGCGACGCTACCCATTCCATGGGGTGGCAGCGAATACAGGAGATGCAAGACTTCGTCATCGAAGTGGCAGCTCGGGTACTTTTCTCATCTTTTGTTCAGTGCGAAAGGCACTTTTGGTATTCAAATCTGCTACATGAAAGGAACTACCTTACAACATGAACATTCACGCGTAGTTAGCTCTGCATGAAAGCAACTTGCCCAGTTCAATGTTCACGGCCAAACATCTTCATGCCGCAACACCGCGCCGTGTGCTCTCTTTCCGACTCGCTTCAGACACGCAAGTGCTCGCCGCTCTTGCTGCGCGTCATCACTGGAGCGCACGCTTCCCTTTCTTGCTCTATGCGGTCATCATGCCGTAGTCGGACTCGTCGTTATCGCATTGAGCGCCCTTGCCCGACGAGGTTGTCGACGACTTCAGCTCCGGCGACGTCATCTTGACCTCACACTGGGTCTTGCGCGTTTTCAATGGAGCCCCTCTTCGCGGATCTTGTAGACATTGCCGCGTTCGTACTGAACGCTGCCTTTCGCGATGTCCGCGTAGAAACCGACGCCGTCCACTTGATGAAACGTGTACACCACCCGTCGCGGAAATCCATGTTGGGCTTCCCATACGATCCCTTCTTCGGCTTCGCGTCCCAAACAGTAACCTGGGCAAGGTAGGGCTTTCTCTTCAAAGGCGTTAAGTCGTTCAATATGTCCGCTGTTGGCTCGAACACGGAGCGTTGACTGGCATCGATCCCAGTGAAGCGGGTCCCATGACCATTAACAACACGCTCCAAAGAAAAGCAGCACAGCGTGAGCGTCACACTCACTGCCGCAGCCAGGCTGGTAGCCGAGATGAACTCGCGGAAATCGGCGACACGCGAAAAGAGGTTGACAGCCTCCTCTTCTTTCTGTTTCAGCACGTCGTTCTGAATAGCATCCAGTAGCTCCATATATGGGTCGTGCGAACCGCGTCGAATGTTCAGGGGTGATTGTGTTGCGCTGCTCAAAAGCAAGGTGAGCTGCGAAGTCGCGGGGCAGCGACCATCTCCTTCAGTGTCGTTAGTGGAAGCCACAGTCCGTCGGGGTATGTGACGTCACTGCATCACAGTATGGCTCATATCGAGGTTGGACCGACAACTATTTTAATAGAGCCGCTCCGTTAGTCTTTCAATAGCTGAGCATTCAAGCTCACACGGTACACCAAGGTAAAATATACTGGTTAATCACAACGCGTAGCAATGATTCCACGCAACGTGTGGCGATGACGGTTTCTCTCTGACACTGGTTGGCGACATTTATACAAACGTTTTCGTTGTACCCCTGAGTGGTTGAAAAAAGCATTCGTCGTGGTATTTTGCACTGAGAGTTAGCTAGCACTGATAATTTGGACTGTACTCGCAAAAATAGTATCGTTGACACGTGAGGATGTGCAAGTAACGCGTGTGTTGTGTTGATACGCGGTCATCAACCAACGTCAAAGCTTCGTCGGGTCGTCAATTGCCATTCGTTGAAGTTGACTCGAAGTGTAGTGCGCTCCAATCTTCAACATACCAGCCACAAGTACTACTATACAAATTCGATCGATACGACGTCAATCTATCCTTAGCGGCGACATTTTCATCTACCCATTCGCAATCAAATTTCGACACGAAGCCTTAACTTTGACACTTGCACACTATGTTACATGCCTTGTCATTCTACTCCGAGCAAACAGGAAATAATAGCTTTTGTTAGGAGCTAGCGGTTGCTACCTATACCGTAGTTATATCTACTGAATGCTCGCGCTTGCCGTGTCGTGACTGCTTGTCTCTGATCCCATTGCTTCTGGATCTTCACGCAAAGCGTTCCCGTTTACTTCGTGCTCCATCCTTATGGCGATTGCTCATCCCCGACCTGGAAATAGTTCCACTCTGCAAAACTATCCGGCTGTAAACTTCAACATTGTCTGGCTCGCGCATGGCGCAGAGCCGTAGCTGCAGGAAAAGAATTGCGCGCAGCTAAAAATCCAACTCGTCGTCGACACGAAAATACAAGCAGGTCGCTATTTGTATATCTGTTCATGACATGCAACTTCATCTTGCTACGCAAAAATGAAGAACCGTACGACCAGTGAATGCTTGCAACGTGCCCTGCTCGGGCCTAGACACCGCGACTGCTACACCACCATGGTAACCACACTTGATTGTCTTTCGCTTCAGACGTCTTACTTGATTCGCGGCGTCACCACATCATCATCATTACCCTTACATTTCGCCTCCTCCTCCGGGCCATCCTTAAGCACTTCCAAGTTCACGCTGCAGCAGCCGCATATATGGCTCAAAAGTACCCTTCGCATCGAGGTGAGCCGCATAAACACTTGACCTGGGTCAGCAATTAAACTGTGTATGTTAGAAGGTAGCCAAAAGCTTAGCGTGCGTTGTTTTGCTTACTTGGTCTTTGCTGAATCGGGGCCCATAGAAGATCGTTATCTCCTCGCCGTGATCGATTGTGCGGTTAGCGAATAGACCGCAGCAAGTTTCTCCAACTACTTCCCAGCGCTCAACTGTGCATTTTGGCCTGCAACTATGGTTGGCGAACCGAGCCATACCGCCAACGTAGCGTGCGCCTGTGACCTCTTGTGCTGTCACAGCCGTGCCGTACGTGTGTTGGGAATGCAGTGCTTTCTGTACGTTAGAACCATACACGTGCTACAAAGCTAGATAGCTGACCTTACGTCAACTTTAGCTGGAAGACATCCGTACCTTCCGCTCTCGATTCGCATACATCTTCTGGCTCAAAACCTCGTCGACGTACTGTGCCACGAGCTCGTCGTTTGCGATTGGCACATCTGTGACGAGAGCGATTCCTTTTTCGTCGACAATTTGAAGACCCATTGCTGCATGGACACCCTGTTGCAGGCGCTGGTTTCCGCACTTTATCTTCGAAAAGCAATGACCTTCAACGCATTCCGTCTTGGTCTTAGATAATTCTTTAGCATAATTCATACCAAGACATCTGCAAATTTGCACAAGAACATACCGCGCGATTTCCACAATCAGGGTCACAGGTTTGTCGCCAGTCTGCACGGGCCTCGCAGCGGCAGTACGGGATGTCCTAATAATGAATGACACCAGCCCAACATCAGCACAGTAAATAGCAAACAACATTCAAATCCATTTCCAACAAAAACAAAGCTCACCAGCAGTTCGCTGCGAGACCTACACACGTATACGTTCTGCAAAACATCTTCATATTCGGCATAGGCCTGAATAACAGAACGCTGCTATTTTATCAGCGATTTAAAGCCATTTGCAACACCGTTTCGTAAGGGGTCCCTACCGGTTGCTGCGATCGTGAACTCTGCCAGCGAAGGTCGTCTCCTTCTCGCGCCAAAAAAATCCAGCTTTAGCTGTTTCATTGCGTGCGTAGATCCAATTTCCCAACCCTGCACACACTTCCACAGAACTAAAGTGAAGCTGTCTAGCCATTGATCCAAACCATCTTCGTGTGCCCCATTCTCAGGTAGTACTCAACAACGCATTGCTGAAAGTGTCCGATACCGGATATCCAGCACTTCGCTGCAGCCGCGCTTAAAGCTTTCGCATGCAGCCAACCCTTCTTTCTACAAACGTCAACCGATTCCCATCAGCGCCACGGAATGGCAACTATACACGGAGTTTCCTTGCAACTGCCAAATGCATTGAAGATAAACTACACTCTACACTAGCTCATGGTGAGGCTACAATGCACACAAAACAGACAACATTACACGTCGTGGTCGCTTCCAAAGTACCCAAAGCCATTGCGCCAAACATACCTTCTCCGGATGGTCATTCAGTGATCGGGTTGTCACTGCTCTGCTCGAGCGGTAGTCGCCGCAGCAGACCCTTCTCATTGTTCGTGTCTTTTGACACGACCACGATGCGAATCTGGGGCGCCGGGCAACCTTGCGAATGTGATTCGACTCCAATGCCCGTGGCGCATGTTCGACACCTTCAGCGGTGGTCCCAGCTGACGAATGTTGCCAATGTTGTCGCGGTCGTACTGCAAGCTGCCTTTGCTAGTATCGTCATAGATACCGGTGTAGTGGACGCCACGGAGTACATACACCACGCCGGGACAGCAGTCCACACTAGGTATCTCGTACGACCCCGAAGTTAGCTTGGCATCCCACACAGTCACCCGCGCATGGATTGACCCTCTCTTCAACGGCGTCAGGTCACGCAGCGTAGTCGCCGTCACTTCGAGCGTAAAGGGATCAACCATGGTAACGCGATTCGCTCTACAGTTGCAAAGTCACTCGGAAGAAAGGCAGCGCAACTTGAGCTTGACACAGACGTCCGCAGCGGGGTGGGTAGTTGTTATGAACTCGCGAAAATCTGCAATACGCGAGGAATAGTTGACGATGATTTCTTCTGTCTCGTTGAAAACGTCGTTGCGGGTAACATCCAGTCGGTCCATGCCAGCGTAGGCTGCGAGGAGTAGGAGGCGTGCGTGGGGAGCGTCGATCAAAATCAAAAGTGAATGTGCCCAAGCGCATGGTCCCGACCATCTCCTTCTTTCTACAGCATAGGTGGGAACGTGAGACGCTGACATCAACTACAAAGCTATCGATGCCATTTAAAATGCAACACCCGACTAAATCGCCCCTGCGCATTCTTGTCGTCCGTGACTGTGTGCCGATCGACGCCTCCCGCACACATGTGGCTGCGTGGCGTGTTAACGCCGGATGCCGGCCCTTCTCCTCGCCTTCGCCGTCCATATCATCGAGAGTGCGACGCCCGTGCCACCCGACGTCATGGTCACACAGGTACTCCACATTGAAGTAACCTAGCGGATGCCCAACCTGGGGTAGTGTTTTGGATCTGCGGTGCATGGTATCTCGCGCATCATGACACTACTCGCGCGCGGTACGGCCTTGGCGTGCTCTAGATGCGATGGGAGCACGAATAGATTAAGACGCCCAAGCACACCTCGAAATGGAGATCACGCCAGTTGCTAGCAGCTTTCGCATTATGCCAACCTGTCGTAAGTAGGCTGCTGCGACTCTCGTCGTGCAGCAGGTGCTCAACGAAATCGTGCTGCTGATGGGATCCCCTCGCCCGTCCCTTACGGCTTGGCCGTGATATTGACCAAGCTGTACTCCTCGCGCACACAACGCCTTCCCCGAGCAGGTGATGGCGCATATGCTGTCGCTGGATTCGCCACAGGTCTTGATCTTCCTTGTTTTCTTGGTAGTGCCCTGCGACCCTATGGATATTGCTCTGTCAGGCTGCCAGCTTAAATCTACTGATGATTCTAAAGCTAAATCAGTATGCTTTCAGCAAGCGAAACCAATGCACGAAGTGTACCCATCAAGGGTTTTACGGACTTTTTACGAGCCTCCTGAGACTCATTTATTGCCACGATCCACTAAATCAGAGTGTTCCAACACTCTAATCAGAGTGTGTCGAGCTGAAGGGTGGGTACACGGTCTAAACCGTTGCTGCTAAATCGTACATAAGGCTTCACGCAATCTGGTAATGATTCGGTGCCTGATACAGATGGGCTCCTCCCGGGTTCCATAAAAAGTTGACCTCAGTTTAGTGCCAGTTAAATTATTCGCACCAGGTGGTTTTCGCAGTCTAGTGTTTGAAGGGTCAGTCATTGTATTCTTGAAGTTCGTATAAGGGGGTAAATTTCGATCGAAAGTGCTCCAGAGCGTTGAATGATAAAATGTCCACCCTAACCCTTTTCCTAATAGTGCCAGTTGTGTCCTGTAAGAAGGGTAAATGAAGTAGTAAATCAGACGTAATAAGTAAGGTGTTCGTTTCATTATAGGGGGCTTTGCCCCAATGATTCGCTGCCATTTTAAATTCATCAGCATTTATCACTCTCTCATCTGCCTTCTTTGGTTCATACTTGAATTTGAGATGCTTAGTAATAGTGCTAAATCGATTTTGTGTTCCAATCCACGATATCATATGTAGCTGTGTTGTTAGCGATCGTTTGGTTGATTGTTTTTTTACATTTAAGTAACTCAGCGTTACTAAGCTCAGAGCCATCTTTCAGAATAGATCTAACAATTATGTTAGATCCCTTCAGCTTTGTTTTGTAAGTTTTGAGCATGGACCATAGCTTTGATTTAGCATCTTTTCATCACTGTCAGTATCCGTTGCTTTATTATCCATAACCATGTCCAAAGTTCGAATTTGTGATTATCACGATGCAGTTCATCCGTTGCAGGTCTAATTAGTTTTAAAATAGTTTTATATTAGGATATTGACGTGCATCTTGATCTTACATGCGCATTTCACTGACTTCATCGATACTATTACACTCCGCATCTGAGTGAATATACCTTATCATTTCCGCTGTTGCTAACCAATCTATGAATTTAGAATTTGACCGCTTATTCGTTGTATAATTGAATAGATGATCATTTTTACCAACACAGCATGGTGTATCAATCGTTTTGTTAGTCGTAATTGGATTTTAAACGTTGCCAATTAGGGTTTGCTTTGAATCGCTTCTTGATAAATTTTCTGAATTTTGCTGATTTTATATCTTCTTTACTACGCATACGTGTTCCTATGTCAGCAGTTAAAGGTTGTTCTGGAACCTCAGCATCCATAGTTGTTGGTTGAATCTGCACCTCAGAATCTGTAGTTGTTGGTTGAACCTGAACCTCAGCATCCGTAGTTGTTGGTTGAACCTGAACCTCAGCATTGACCTGACGTAGTCGGTCCGGACAGGGGCTTTGCCCGCGTCGTCCATTGTTAAGGCTTTAGCATTACTATCAGCTACATCAGGCTTTTTTAAAAGTCCATCGATCTGAGTTGCTTGATCCGTAGTGAATTTGGTCAGAGTGATGGTTTTACCGATATCAGATGCCCATGGTGTTTCTTCATACATCAATCGCTTTGCGTTAGCTTGACGAACGCGTGGTTTCGCCTTGTCTAACTACTCAATGCGCTTATGCTCTCGCTGAGCTAAACTAGTAAAACTCGGATACATGGTGTTAAGCAAACGTTATCTCTATATGCTGGTATATTTAATCGAGCTATCCTTTTGACCTATTTAAATTATATAGGGAATCCCTAAAGGCACCTCAAAAACAGCTAAAGGCACACTTTTTACGGCGTAAATACGTCGGCGAGATAAAAATAGTACGATAGCTTAACCTTCGCTACTTCGAACTACGCGGACATGAAGCCACTGGCATGGTGTCCTGCCGTTCCAGCCCCAGCTAATACCTTCTCTACACTACAAGAGGCAAAAATGCATTGATGTCGTATGCAATTGAAAACGGGTTTGCGTTAGTTGTTAAGCGCTCGGCAAAAAGCTCTGTTACACTGTGGGGCTCTCAAGGTGGAGAAAAGCTAGTCATGCACCTCAAGGATGGATGCCAGCTAACGGAAAGTGCACGCTCCGCACAAAGAAAGTTGGATGTACGTACGAGCTTAAGATTGCAATGTTACGAGATGGAAGTGGATGGCGATTGATAGAGAGCGTTGAAGAACATTCAGAGCATTCTTGGCTGTGCCCGGATGACATCTCCGGACTCCCAGCCGCGCGACGATTTCTTAGATCTCAACATGACATAGAAAGTATTGTGAAACAACCATTGTGCTGCTGGTCTCGAGCCAAAGATGATATGGAGTCTAGTTCGAAGTGAACATTCATGGTTAGTATACAAGGATATCGACAACAACATAGCGGATTACAAGGCAGAAAAGCTAGGGGGAATAACGCAGATTGAAGCTCTTCATCAAAAGTTGAAGAGCGAGCCTGTCGTCTCTGATAGTCTGCGAGATGATTGCAATCGAGTTATTCATCTTTTCTTTGCTCCTAACGAAAGCTGACAATTAACTCATCAGTACGGTGACGTTCAATTGATGGATTGTACTTACAAAACAAACAAGTGGCGCATGCCCCTATTGCATGTGGTGGGTGTGACAGGCACGCACAAAACGTTTACCGTGGCGTGCTGCTTCATGAGCAATGAGGAGGAACCTAGCTACTTGTGGGCGATTCAGAAGTTGCAGCGCGCACTCGCTCGACCTCCGTCGGTTGTTGTTGTAGACAACGAGACGGCCCTGATTACAGCACTAGAGAAGACTTGGCCAGATTGCAGAGTGCATTTGTGCCGGTGGCATATTGATAAGAACATCACGACATACTGCAAGAAGCCAAATATGAACAACGATGCATTTAGTGCGATCATGAAAGGGTGGAGAACGGCTTCAAATTTTTCACTTACCGAGACAGATTTTACTGAATCTTGGAGCGCTGTCAAGAAGGATTTGATAGAGTCATCGGAAAAGGAAGAGTACGTGTGGCTACATGAGCCACAAGACACCACCAAAATCCACATTATCAAGGAGGCATTTGCCTACATTGACAAAAACAAAGTACCCTTACGTCATCGTTTCGCTAGTTACGCCATCAACCAATGCATGCACTTCGATCATACCGTGACGTCAGTAGCGGAGCGTGCATACTGGACCAACATTAAAAGCAATCTGAAGCGGGCACGCGGCAGCCTCCTCGATGTATATGAGCGTGTTGATCGATCGACCCTACAGCGGCAGCAAAATATCAACGACCAATTCAAAAAGGAGCGTGTAGAAATTCTCACGCTACCGAAATCCGTCTTCGCACCAGTTCTACGTGGTATAACGCACTATGCCCTGAAAAAGGTACACAAAGAATATGTTAGAGCGCTCCATCCAGAGCAGCTTGCAAAGTGTACAGGCTTCCAGCGTACCGTCATGGGTCTTCCGTGTGCGCACGATCTCGTACAGCTAATCGAGGAGAAAAAGAACTGAGTATGAGCGACTTTAACGAGCACTGGTACAAGGATCGCACTGACCTGGATCCAGACATCCATGGAGTCTTCGACCCGTTTAGAGTAGAACGCCTCCGCGGTCGACCGCCCACAGCACTGCGTAAAGGAAGCAGTAAGCAGCAGTCCCATCAGCGCAAAACGAAGCGCTTACCTTCAGGGTTTGAAGTGGCAGAGACTGAGGCGAAAAGAGCGACTCACCGGTGCGGTATCTGTCGTGAGGAAGGACATGACAAACGGTCATGTCGACACACACCCAAGTAGCCAACTTGACATTACCAGCAATTTACTACTTCTTCTGGTGCTGCATCAGCACGTCCTCACGTAGCAGTAGCAGTTCTGCATTCATAATCGGACGATTTTAGACGCAAAAGATTAGAAACACAACCAGGTTTGAATATATGAACAACCAATGCACTTACTATAATATGTCCGCAGACGCGCGCCAATGCCAGCTACCCTACCAGGCTCGGCGGCAGCGACAGTGACATCGAAACTAGACGCGCCACCTCCACCTCGCCACTGCATCACTGCGCCACGTCATGTACGCGCCACATAGCCGGGAATTCGGCGTGTCGACGAAGTACCAGGGTAAACCGTCAGCACACCTCCCTGTGACCCCGTCTTGTCCGCCACCAGGCTCGAGCCCAACACGAGCCCAACACGAGCCCAACACGAGCCCGACACGTTCTTGAAGCGCACCACGCCGTTGCCTCCACCGACCTCCTGCACATCGCTGCCTCGGCCTCCTTGCTTTCCACCATCAGCGGATCCAGCGTCGACACCACGGCCACCACCGACCGAGGATCCTGGACCAAGTGCCACACCTGCCCCACCACCACGCGCGACGACACCGAGTCTACCCACGTCACGTTCGTCGACACCGTCACGCGCTGCGACCTGGCTGTGCGCGGCGCCAGCACCACCTCGGCCTCCTTTAGCCAGCTCCTGTCGTCCGACTGCAGCTCGCCCGCGACGTCCCAGATCTGGGCACCGCCCACGCGACAAAGCAGCACGAGGTCGCTCCAGCGAGGCATCGCCATGCTTACGCTGCGCGCGTTCAGATCAGCGCCAGCAAGCGCACGCAGACGCGCGGTTCAACGCCAGCGACACCGCCTGCGTGGGCAGCAGCGACAGCGTCTCGTTCGCCGACACCACTGTGCGCAGCTCCACGTCGCACCAGTCCAGCCTCCTCCTGCTGCTCAGAGCAGCCAGCTCTGTTTCTTAGCGCACCCGTCGCTGCAGATGAGTGGACCACATCACGTAAAAAGTGTGCCTTTAGCTGTTTTTGAGGTGCCTTTAGGATTCCCATTATATATCCTCGATCGCTCTAATCTTCATCTCGATGATTCAGGCGCTTTACCTGTCGTCCATTCATCCTTAGTACATTTATGAATGATAGCGTTTCTCCTCGTCAGTAAAGCAAAGTATGCATTCTCAATTTCATCGAACGGTAGATCGAAGAGCTCCGCTAATTGATTCTTAATTCGAATATCTTTGACTGTCGATCTGTAGGGTCTTTCAGGGCCTCCAATCTGGGTTAATTGGAAATTGGTTAAAACCGGCTCTCTATATGTCGTTGAGTTTGTAATATAACTTATTCGTTTTATTAGCATACGAACGAACCCGTGCATGCATCTTAGCTAACTATTTCTTATACATCGTTATCTTATCATCCTTATCGTGTTGATAGCAATAACCTGTCTTCGATGCGCTGCGTGAGCATGGTTCGTTTGTTTCCGTGAAAGCATTGCATATGATCATGTTTTGGTATATGGGTATATGTATATATTTGCATCAGATACTATGCTTTAGAGTCAAAAGACGCGGGGCAAAGCCCCTGTCCAGAGCGGCTACGCCAGCTCAAAATACTTCCTTTTTACATCTCTCATCACATTGTTGTTGAGTAAGCGTAGATTTGATTGCGGTTCCCACGTTGGTTCGTCATAACCAACCCATTCAATTTCTCTCTTTGCAAGCGAAATTGTAATTGCAGCCGCAAGGCATGAATCAAATTCATTTCGCTCCCTTTTAACGTGTTTCGAACGATTTGCTACGCTTCATTTTTGAATTTGCTAGTTTTCGACGCAGCTCTGCATTCTCTTGGATAAGCGCGGTCACCCCTCCTCCCGCTTCGCATCCGAATCACTTCCCCGTAAAGTGGCGTTGAAATCGTTGACAGCAGCTAACAGATTAAACTGTCAAAACCGAACCTGTCCTCACACTGGCGACGCCTTTGTAGCAGTAGGAGCAGCCGAACTTCTTTGGTACGTAGCACCGCACGCCAGATCTAACAGACTTCTCATGAACTCGCATCATCCCACCCAGGACCGTGTTCGTAAAGAAGTCTTCTTCCTTCGAGATATACCTCGAAATCCACCAGACCGGATCACGCAGAAACTGGTCGACAAACCGTAACCACGACGTAATCAAGTCGTTCGGGTGAACACCAGCACACGATTTGCGTTTTTTTAGTACCTCCACCGGCAGTACAACTCGATGAAGAAATAATGTTTGTCGTAGGCAAACTTCACGAGCATATCTGAATTCAAGGCACGCACACATGAAGGATCCACAGCCGTTAGACTGTCAGTTTCGAACAGACTCATTGCAGGGTCAGCATTTACCTTCCGTCCTATTAGATGTGGGTTGAAACCCAGCATACAAACAGGATTTGTGTACTCCAGCTCGTTCATGAACTGGGAAACAACACGAGCCCTTGTGTCACCGCTGGTACCATCCATCAAAGCATTGGCAAAAGGAGCACTAACACCACCGAGACCCTCGGCAGCGATGCCCCCGCCAGCTCTTGATGACAGTTCAACAGTCGAAGCGCTATCACCACCAAGATCCCCGGTAGCGATGCTTTTACTGAGCGATGACATCGTGTTGGAAGCAACACTAGCGCCACCGGGAACCCCGATAGCGATGTTGCTCCCACGTGTGAAGGATGGTGGTGGGGAAGGCGTGTCAATGTGTTCAAGCCCTGGCGGAGTCGTGGTCCGCGAAGAGGTCGCAGATTCTTGAGATGGCGTCGAACGAGAATGGAGCGGCGATGAGGAAGGCGAAAACCGTCTTGAGACCGGTGGTGGGCAAGGCGTAGTAATGGTTTCGAGCCCTTGCGGAGCCGCGGTCCGCGAAGGGGTATCCGATTCTTGAGGTGTCGGACGAGAATGAGGCGGCGATGAGGAAGGCGAAAACCGCAGCAGATGACGTCTTGATACCGGCGGTTGAGTCTGGATCCTCAGAGGATGAATCCGTTTCCTTTACATACTGAACTGACAGCCGTCGTCGCCTGTGATGTTACTTGGCGGGTCTCCACTTCCCAGCAGGACAGCAAATTCAGGAATGATCCTCTGGATGTGGGGTTTATAATATAACCTCAAGAGGAAGCTGCTTTCACCGTAAACCCTTGCCACGTGTCTATGCTTACATGACATCCAGTAGATTCGTATGCATTTACCAATGACTTGTAGGGATTCACCACCCCCCAATGGGTATGTGATATGTTTGCATAAAAGTGGAAACCACCCAATTTTTGACGGTCCATGACGTCACGCCATGATGTCACGTCCTCCCGCGATGATGTCACACCCTCTCGCGATGATGTAATACTGTATGCGCGCAAGCTTCCCGGGCTCGACTGGACTTCCGCTGGTAGTGCTCGCTTGGGTTCACGTCGCCGAAGGTAGTGCTCACCTAGATTGACGTCGTCGCAGGCCGTGCTCGCCTGGGTGCACGTCGCCGCTGCTAGTGCTCGCCCGAATTCACGCCGTTGATGAAGGTCCAATTTTAATGGTGCGAGCTCGCGCTACGTGCGACTGCTGACGGGCAAAACGTCAATATTTGCTCGACGGACACCAGAGTGCAACAGGCTAGCCGTTTCTCAGTTGCCGCGTTACACGCAGCATCTCAACTTTTTCTAGGCTCAAGCAGATGAAGCAGCTGACGGCCGGCGTGGAGCTGGCAGCACAGCCTAGCGTGATCTAACTGGACGAACCCACGAGCAGGTTGGATGCTCGCTCGGCCAAGCTGATCATGGACGGAGTGGCGGATGCAGACCGCACCATCGTGTGCACGATCACCAGCCGTCGTCGGAGGCAACATTTGTTGGGGTCACAGCGTCATGGGATTAGAAAAAAATCATTGGAACCGGACAAGAAATCATGGGAACTGGCGCGAAAATCATGAGAAGTGGGCAAAAAGCTAGATGGCGTCATGGAAATTGGATTTGAAATCATGATATATGGCAACATATTTGGTTGGTCCATCTGTGCGTGTGGAGATGAGCACCGCCAAAAGTTTCGTTTATGTGGATGCGTACACGTGTGTGTTTAAACTTTATCTCGATGTGAAATGTACATCTAAAAGGCCGGTCGCGGGTCCTCGCCGCCATCAATGTAATGTAGTAATGACTCAGGTTTAGTGTGGTACACAAACACTGAAGTTACATGGCTGCATGCACAAGCAAAATTGAACATGTGTACCAACTCCATTATACATTCAGACAGCTAGAGATGTATCGTTTGGAAGCGCGCTTGCCGCTTACAGCGTCAGGGTGTTGTGGCTTTTCTTCCGGACCTTTCGACGTCGTAGGAACCGGAGCTGTCGTCGGACTGGGCGCTGACGAACGACTGGTTCGACGAGTTTGTGGACCTCCGCTGCGATGGGTAGTATATGCCGTCGTCCTTAGTGGTGCTGATGCTTACTTGGCTCTGGGCATTGAAATCGACGCGCGAGGACGCAAAGTTGATCGTCGACTGGTACCCGAACGAGTCAACCGAATTGCGGGCCAAAAAGCTGACACGGTCACTCCGAGAGGTTTACGCTCATAGCTCTCCGTCTGCGATCACAGGACGCAGCGATTTCGCCAAGTAAGTGATTCGTGAAACTTCTAAAGTCCGTTGCTGCTACTGCTGTGGGTACGGCTTCGCTAGCTATAATAATTGCGCTGCACCTCCACATGCAGGCCAACAGCATGCTGTCCGCCGTCCCTCGGGGTCGCTCACCCAGGATAGCACAATCCCATTCGAGTACTTCAACATGGTCAACCATCGTTGCAATCAAAATCAAACGCATCCATCACATTTCTCCTCAAATGCAGCTCAAGCAATACCCGAGCTCATGCAGCACCGCGTGTTGCACGAGTGTCACCTCATTCTTGGTTCGTCTTTCTCGCGGAATCCGCAAGTGAAGCCAATTAGCGAGCAGCGAGCGGGAGGACCCCAACATCAAAGTCAGTACAGTCGAGCAACGAGCGGACATGGCGCGAGTGAGCGCAGTCACGATGCTGCTTGGCGGCGACGCGCGCGAGCTGCTGCTGGTGCCGGGGCAGCCCCTGGTCGAGCTGCAGGCGTGCGTGGGCGCGGGCTTACCGACGCCTGGCGGGGCGGGAGCGAGGCTCGAAGCGCTGCTTCACCTACCTGCCTTCGCTGCTCTGCCGCTCCCGGAGCTCGTCGAGGACGACGCCTACCAATTGTGGACGAGACGGCAGAAGAGCAGGAAAAGCCGCCACAGTCGCCACGGTAAGCACGGGCGGCGGGTGGAGAATCAGAACCAGAATCAGGCGGCCACGACGGCCTCGGAGGCGAAGGAAGACGACGAGGACGAGCTGGAGGAGGAGAAGGAGATGAGTAGGAGCGTGGACGCGGGGACGGAGCTCGGTCTCGCGGAGTTTGAGCTGCCCATGCTGGTGAACATGTTCACGCAGGAGTGTCACACGGGCGCGCTGGACAGGATCACGTTCGAGCGCTGTCTGGAGAAGATTCAGTCGCAGTCGGGTCGCTACGACCCGCACACGCGCAAGATGTTCACGAGGCTGTTTGACATCTTTGAGCAGCAGAGTCAGCGACAGGATATCGTCGACGTCGCTGACTTCCTGAGAGGAGTATCGGTGCCCTGCGCGACAAAAATCCAGCTGACCTTTGAGCTGTATGATATGAACGGCGACGGATGCTCTCCTAGGATGAGATGACGAAGTACCTGACGGCCGTATTCCTTGTGATCGGAGAAGGCTTTTCCAGCAAAACGAGCGCGTCTTCAGCTTGTGTGCTGTAGTTTTTTTGGTGCTCGAGGTTTTTAGTATGCATGTGCTGAAATAGTTATGCGCTTGTGTGGGTGACTTGGTTCAGGGTGGACCCTGCAGAGCTCGGCGTCGCGACCGCAAGCCAGTTCTTAGCAGAGTCGTCGCTTATCGAGGGGGGCAAGTTCTCTTACGATGTATTCCGCGAATGGTACTCCAAGCCAGGGCCCACACAACTCGTCACTCAATCTCGTGCAATCAAAGCCGCCAAGGGTACGGCAGATGGATTTCGTGTAAACGACATGCAGACGTCAGAAGGCCTCGACTTGGCCACATTGCGGGAGATAACAAGGCTGCCTGCGCTGAGCGCGTGCGACTTGTTCTCCATTTTCAGCACCTCATCGCAAACAAACGCAAACAACAAAGAAGTATTACCCGTTCCGAGTTCAAGCGATTCTTCTATTCGATTCTAGAAAGGCAACATCGTGAGCCGACTCGTGAAATTGCTCGGTTCTTCGATCCCCGTCTTTTTAAGCATTTGACGTGGATGGAAGCGACTCTGTCGACTTCTTAGAGCTGAGTAGTGGATTGTCGGTGCTTTGCGGTGGCTCAAGCGAAGACATAGTGGTGGCGGCTTTTTCCCTTTTAAAATGCTGATGGGGATGGATCTATCACAAAATGGAAGCATACAGTGCTTGGCTTTCGTCTTCAACGTCATGTTTGAATCCATGCCTGCAATGAGACAATCCCTTGGGATTGACGCAAAAGCCCTCACTCACTACACCACACCGAACTGCCGTGGATGGTCTTGGCATAACACGGTTGACTTTTTCGAATAGACCGTTGGAACCTCGCATGTGCGACTGGCCACAAACGAGAGATTTTCGTGCTCTTTAGTGCTGCCTGCATTTCCGTTTTGGCAAGACTCCAGGCACAACGAAGTCGAAGAAGCGCCTTTCAAAGAGGCGGCTGCCGAAAAGCCAGGAAGACCAAGAAAAAGGTTTCCCGTACCTACACTCGGTGCAACCACGTGCTGAAAACTCCAGCGGGTCTTCGCAAGCATTTGCGCCGTAAATTCCCATGTGGTGTGGATGCGGAGAACGCCAGGGAAGCCGAGCGAAAGGAAAAGCGACGCATCGCGAGTAAGCACTACCGGTCAAGAAAAAATTGAAGCTCTCTCTCCAGCAATGGAAGGTTGTCGAACAGCAGGCTGCAACTGGGGCGTGGACAGCGCCGATTAACTAAGGCAGCAAGTAGAAAGAGGTTGTAAGTCCAAAACCACAGAGCAATCGGCGTTTTACTCGACTAACTAGCGCTACCAACCTCATCCATCTAGGCACCATATCTTAGTACTTGTCATAATCTGCTTCGCTGCAGTGCGTAAGTGGGCATCGTGGGCTGATCTTATGCGGTGGGACCCAGCGCGTGCACTACTGAGAGTTGTGGGTATTCCCTACCAGTCCAAGAAGAAAGACCAAGAACTGTGGACACCCCACGAAGGCCCTGAAAGCAATGACAGTTGTAACGATGTCAATGAGGCTTTCCTCGAGAGCCGTCCAATATTCGCAGACATTGATGCCAAAACGGGTGAGCAATACATGCCCAGAGCCATACCAATTGATGAGGTAATGTTCCAACCCCGACAAGCTCACTACTTCTGTGTGTTATGCCGCTTTGTGGTGTGCAGTTTGTTGTGCCAATTCTTGCCTTAGTGATCCTGCCAGTGATCATGTTGGCAGTCAGCCAAGCCTCTTCGCCCCTCGTAGCTAACGTAGGTATGAATACAACCCTCAATGAGCTCTTCATGCGGGCACTGTGCATTACGGAAATTGGGTTTGTGCCAGTTGTTGCAGACGGCAAGATCGAAAGAGCTACTGCGTACATTCACACTGCCACCGAAGACTTCTCGCTTTTTGCTGGCGATTCACTCTACCGACGCACTACTGGATTCAAAGGCGATGTGACTTTGAACAACACCAACCCTTCCAATGTAGTGGTTATTGTACTGCAGTCTTTCCGATTCCACGACTAGTACTACCTCGTTGGGGACGAAGACCTCCAATCTCTTCAAATGTTGGAACGGCACTGTCGTGCCGCTATTTGACAAGTGGGCGAAGCGTGGAATTACATTCCCCAACTCGTGGTCCAGTTGGAAGACAAGTCGATCGGTAGCGAGTTTCATGTGCGCACAGATTCCCATCGACTCGCTGCCAAACACTGAAATGAACGGCGGTAGGACTGACACGGAACTCGCTGGCCTGCCACAACACTTCATAGCCAAGGGCTACGAGACGTTTACCACGACTGGATGCAAGAATGACAGACGACTGGGACACATTCCTTCCTTCACACGGATTTGATACTCTGTGGGGCAAGGACAAGTTTATGAAGCCGGGGGAAAGCGACCTCGGAATTTTGAACAGTGACTGGTACGGAATTCCGCACCGTGGTTTTGGCTGGGGTGTGCACGACGATGTGAACTTCAAACTTATCGGCGACTTGTTGGTAAACAAAAGGAAGGACCAAACTGATTGTGCTGCTGCCGGTGAGAGCAAGCAGCCCCTATCCTGACGCACTACAGAATCTCAAGCGATGTCGAATATTTATCTCGCCTCCAATTGTATGCAGAGCAGATGAAACCCAATTTCTCTGCGCTTTACGAGGATGAAGAATACGCAGACAATGTGAAGGCGTACATGGAGACACGATATTTCAGGGACAAGAGCTGGGGAAGTTCATGGACGGAAGGAGTTATCAACGACACGATCGTCCTCATTGTCGGAGACCACGGACAAGCACCGGAATTTGGCAACGACGCGCCTGAGAAGCGCGATGTTTCGTGTACACGCGTGGCAGGGGCACTCATTGCTGACGGACAACTAGGTGAATATGCTGGACTCAAGATTTAAGATGCCGTCGAGAACTATGACATGCTCAACACACTAGCCGATATTACAAGTGTCCCAACGGATGGATCCTACAGCATGGTGTCGGACGCTCGCTAAAGCGCAATGTCACTTTCGGGGAGCGACTCGTGTACAGCAACAATTCCAATGTGAAGAACTCGATTGCGCGGGGTGATGAACATCCCCGTTACGACGGCAGCACAAGCTCTGTCCTACTGCATAATGCCGACTCGACCATGGCATGAAGCACGACCTATTTCCTGACCTCATCCGGAAAAGAAGAATCAATGGTTGCCATAGCGCGATTAAGCACCCAGTTTACCGTGTACTACAAGAAGCGATTGGAGAAGAAGTGTCTACTTTCTGCAACCTGCTAACGATATCGTCGTAGACATGGGGTCGACAACGATCTGCTACGTCGCGGTGATCTCCGTCTCGAACATCAAATTTGTCGTAAAACATAATAAGTTCACTTGAATTTCTGCGGATCTCAAACGACCGCAAATATTATCCGCTAATGAAGGCTAGCATGTCGCCTTGAACAGGCATTTCATCTGCCAGCGCTCCTTATACTACGCAGTGATGCGACGAGCAGTCCGCTTGTTCCTCGGGAGTGATGTCTGGGAACAAATCGGTGCCCATATTCGTGGTCAGCGCGGACATCGTGCAACAGCACGGACCTTGCATAGCGATCGTAACGCAGACGCTCGGTTCCGCGAATGACGGCTTGGGTTGTTGCTGTACACAGCCCTCTAGCCATATTTTGACTGGCGTTTGAGCGAACGGCCCACTCCATCTAGCAGAGAAAAAACTCAGGCGCACCAACAATGTTGGCTACCGTGCTCAGCATGTCATATTGCTCTGTCGCATCGTTGATTCTCAGTCCCACCGCGTCACCGAGTCGACCCTCAGCGATAAGCGCGCCTGAAACATGCATGACCGAAACATCGCGTGCCTCATGGATATAATTACCAGCCTTAGGTATCTGACCGTGATCGCCCACAATGATGACAACGGTATCGTTCAGAATTATCTCTGCCGACGTGCAATCCAAAACTACGCAGCTCCATGTCCGAGAAATACCGCATCTCCACGTGATTTGTAGTGGTTTCTGCGTTGTCTTTGCCTTCCTAGATCGCCGAAAACCCGGTTTCTTCGCATTCGCGTACCACGTCGAACTCTCTTCATAGGAGACGTGACTGGAAATGTGTAGTGCGTGAAAAAGAGTGGCTTCTTAGCGTCTCCGCTAACTATCCGATCACTCTGTTCCTTTGGTTTGTTCACCATCAGATTACCTAGAAGTGGATAGCTCACATGATAGTTAACACCCCAGTAAAACTCACGGTGCTCCATTGATCATGCAGCGTGATACCCAAGTCGCTCTCCGCTAGTTTTTTCATCTCGTCACGACCCACACGGATCGAAGCCGTGTGAAGGAAGGAATGTGTCCCAGTCGTCATAGTCGGTCTTGCATCCAGTTGTGAAAAATGGTTCGTACCCTTTGGCTTTGAAGAACTGCGGCAAATCATCAAGCTGGTAACGTTTCTTGCCGCCAGCCATTCCTGAGTCAACGACGCTATCGTATGGGACCTGTGCGAATAGCGAGCTCTCCACGGAACGACTCGTTCGCCAGCTCGATTACATGTTGGTAAATACTATTCCAAGCTTAGCCCACTTGTCGAAGTTGTGCACAACGGTGCCATTCCAGCCCTTGAAGAGGTTAGAAGGGTCATCTTTCCCGACCAAATAGTGCGAATCGTGGAACCGGAACGACTTCACCACGATAGCAATAACGTTCTGTGGGTTCTCTTTGTTTACATTCACGTCGAAGGCAAGGTCACCGCGAAACCCAGTCGTGCGTCGGTAAGCGAGTCGCCCTGAAAGAGCTCGAAGTCCTCTGTTGCAGTGTGAATATACGTTGTAGCCGAGTCAATTGTGCCATCAGAGATCAAAGGCACAAAACGTTGTACCGAAATGTGCAACGCACGCACAAACAACTCATTGTTGCGAAGCATTCAATGCTGCGCCCGCCTCCAGCGCCGAGCACGCCTGGCTGATTGCCAACACGATGCTAGGAAAATCACCAGAGCAACCACAACGATAACAGCCTGAGCATTTCCTCCGTACCGCACGTGCTCACGTACGACAATGTACGACTACTTTCTTGTGCAGAGTAGACTTTAGTACAGTATTTGTTTTACCGGTACTTGTAGGTTCTACATGTACTCGTGGGCGATTTGTTGAATCGCCGGAGTCCAGGCAATTGC
The DNA here is from genome assembly GCA_011947335.1 of Phytophthora constricta. Classification (NCBI taxonomy): domain Eukaryota; phylum Oomycota; class Peronosporomycetes; order Peronosporales; family Peronosporaceae; genus Phytophthora; species Phytophthora constricta. The sequence goes on along the minus strand of JAAVTI010000586.1, from coordinate 66,749 downwards.
CCAAGGCATACAAAGCCATAGATATTCGTTTAAGTACAATGTGGAATCGCAGGATCGTAAATGAAGAGTTTGTACTGAGCGATTGGGCCAATACCTTAGTGAGAATTTGGTTGGACAAACGCTAGGACAAAATTCCATTATATTTTGTATACTTTGGTAGCTGTGTTGAACTGTCTTTGTCCTAGACAGTCCAACACAGGTACCAAAGTATACAAAATCCAAGATTTTTTTGCCCTATTTGCGGCATACACACATCAAGTCAATCCCATATGACAAACTTTCACTGGGGATAATTGTAAAGCCCGAAAAAAATCATAAATATTTGAATGGCTGTAAACCTTGCGCAGAGCTAAAAACGGTCAGGCAACGGAAACGATACAATGGTGGGGACGAAAACGGCTAGCGACGCCGACAATCACCGACACGCTGGGCGTTGTCGCCGGACTAGCGCACCTGCGGAGACGGCGGAGACGGGCAGCTCCAGTTCCACCGTCGTGACGACCCTAGCAACTGAAACGGCATGGATCAGTAGCAGCAGCGGCGCCAACACGTGATGGATACGTCCAAGAAGCAGTGCTCGACGAGTGATGGCCGATGCGAGGTTATCGTGTCGGTGGAGGCTGCTCTGATTGCAGCACACCCGAGAATCGAGGAGTCTCAATCTAACGCGCAAATTGTAAAGTCCACCCAAGCGCAAGCCGAACTACCAAGTCTTGTGTCTGCCGACGAAGCGCCGACGAAAGGAGAGAAGCTCCAGAGCGCCCGCGCGTCGGTCCACCCGACGGTCCACCCGAGCCGCCCCAGCGCAATCTCAACCACCAAGTACTGCGCCTGCTGAAGAAGCACCCACGAAAGGAGGGAGAAGCATCGGGACCATGGCGAGGTTGGCCTCTTCTCACTGTTCTTTACGAGAGAGTTCAAAGCCCGAGTTCAAGGCTGGACGAACGAAGTGCTAGCCCTTCATCGTCAGCCTTCAGTTTCGGAAGAAGAGTTTGATGCATATTTAGGGCTCGAATTGGCAATGAGTATTTGCCCTCTAGAATGACATCACAGCGTTCTGGAGTGACAAGCGGTTTTTAGGCCATCGTGAATTCTCTTCTACAATGAGCCGTGTTCGCTTTCAAACCATTCGGGGCAAGGTCAAATTGCATCCTGTTGAAGTCACATCGGGTGACGGAAAGGATCCACTTTGGCACAGCAGAATCCTGATGAAGCACATTCAAACGAAGTTTGCTGAGATTGCCATCCCATACGGGACTTGCAGCATGGATGAAAACAGCGTACGGACGAAGGCCCGTACGCGTGCCAATTCCTTCATCCCCAGCAAACCGGACAAGTTCGTCATTCGATTTTACGCAGTGGTTGCGTGGAAGTCGCTGTACGTGCACAGTATTTGGGACAATGGATCAGGGAATTTGACTAACGAAGATCCTGCTGCTCGCTACACAAGATTTTTCCAAGTCTAGCGGCACCGCTCGAACGTACACTTGGCCATCCGGACATTACAGTGGGAAAGAAGAGTGCGTCGGCCCTCTGGGTGGCCACCAGTCGTCAAGCTTCCAGTCACCGACTGGGTTTCGACTTATGGTGACCGACAACGTTTACGCGCACCATGCCTTGGCGAAAACGCTGCGGAAATTTACCGACGGTGAGACTCGTATGATTAGAACAATGCGAGAGGCAAATGTGAACAAGTTGAGCAAGAAAGCCGTGGCAGCATCGATTTCGCGTGTGAGTGCGTCTCCCCGGGGTTCATCGGAGCTGATTGATGTCTTGGAATACGAAGCAGGATACGGACTACGTAAGAAGGATCACAACAAAGAGCAGCGTTCCGTCCCCAAAACTCAGAGAACCCAGTTTCCGCCACCAGCGTTGGTATTTGCTTCCAACGCTGGTTACATCGTGTTCAAGGATAAGAAAGCGGTCCTATTCTACACGAACGATCTCCGCTCCACACCACCGGAACTGATGATGGACGGAAACAATCTCGCAGCTATAGCTTGTGTTCACGGGTTAAGTCCAATCAAGCGGTGGACCGGTGAAGAAAATCTGCATCGAAAAACGTTCATGGTGCCGGCTGTGATAGCTGCTTACAATCTTGGTATGAACGGCGTTCATCGTGTGGACCAGCTGCGACCAACAAACCCAACTAGACGCAAGGAGATGACATTATCGATGAGCATTTTCACTTGGGCGCTAGAGTGCATTCGCACTCTGTAACGAAATCCAGCCAGCTGGATCGCTGAAGGTACCATTACGCGAGCTCAAACGCCGAATTACAGAGCAGCTGACTGCAAAACAACTTGCATCCACGACTACGCGACGCTCAAAACCGGAAATCTCCGAGCTCAAGCATAGCTGAGGTGGTGGGCAACATCGTGAGCAAGCACATCCTGACTCCCAACTCTACGTCACACTCTGATGGTCAGCTGAAGTGTCTATTATGCAGCATCCGCGGACTTCAACGGCGCGCTCGATGGGGGTGTACTGAATGTGTACGAGGTTTCCATGTGGAATGTTACGCTGCATATCATTTTCGAGATGTGTTTTTATCTGCTGAAACTCCAACTGTACGCGGCGCACTAGATGTGGCGCTTTCTTCGGCTCCAGGAAAGAGAGCTCGCACCAAGAAGAACAACTCGATAACGCCAATTACTATGGTCCAGTTTCCGGCATAGTCTCCTCGGTCGATTTTCCTCTACGAAACTACAAGTGCCCACACGAGCCATCGAAGCCGTAGTACACGTAAATTGTATCCGTTCACGAGTCCGCCTGATCAGCAGCTACATGCAGTGCTCGCCTGGGTTCACGCGTCCGCTGGCAGTGCTCTCCTGAATTCAAGTCGCCGCTAGCAGTGCTCGCCTGGATGCACTCCGGATCATCAGCCTCCTCGAACCAGCCACCAAGATGCTGCTGTCGGTGTTTCACCGTCATGACGGTGGACATTTTCACCATCACGCAGCTCAAACCTGTGTCCCACCGCCACCGCTCGCTCTTCCGCTTGACCGACATGCCCTTCGTGGGCCCGACCAGCATTCGTTCCCGTCCACGCGCGTGTTGTTGGTGGTCATGCTCGTATGACTCGCCGAAAAACAGCCGTGTATCCGGCGCAAGATCTTCTACGGCCAGTCGCCCGCGGTGCTCGTGGCCATCTTCGTCACCTGGGCGCTCATCATCAGCTTGTTGCGCGTGACGTTTGGATCCACGACCCGAACGACGTACTCGCGGGTACGCTCCTCGGCTTCTTCGTCTCCTGGCGCATGTACAGTCCTCCCGTATAGATCACCGGCTCGAGCGTCTCGGGGATCGACGGGTGGCCATCTGCAATCATTCGGCGCACTGCAGTGTAGTTGTAATACACTGTGTTCTCAAACCCCGCGTCGCAGTACGGGAACTCCGCGCTTGAGTCTGTAGGCGAGAACAGCGTCTTGTCAGACGTGTACGTCACGTAGCAATCCAAAATGCAGCACTCCACCACCACGATTGCAGCAGGAATCTTCTCGTACATCGGGATGGAGTTCCAGCATTTCGTGAGCAAGAAGACAATCAGCAGGATGATACTATTGAGCGAAATGCACGAAGCGCCGACAAAGTCCGACAAGTCCGAGAAGTGGTCCTTCAGCACGATGGACAGGATCACCAGCACCACAATAATGGCAAAGCGTAACACCACATACTTGAGAGCATTAATCAGCCTCCTCTGCTTCTTCATCGCCGTAGTGCGGGTTCTTGGCGTCAGCAACCGACACGAACGAGGTCTTCGAGCGACGTTCGGACGGATTCACGGAGTCGTTAGCCACCGAAACCTTGGCGGGGTCGAAGCGTCAGCGTAGCTGATGCGTTCTCGATGTTGTCCTCCTGCTTCTAGTGCATTCACAACAGGAGACGCTCGGCGAGATAGAACGGCGGGTTCAGCAGCTCCGAGAATGCAATCGTCACATGGAGGTGCATGAACAAGTAGGCTAGCACGACAGCGTCCCACGACGACTTGAAGCCCAGCGTGGTGCGTCCCGCGTCCGAGTCGGGGTAGATGGAAAACAGCAAGTTTCCGGTGATCTGGCACCCAACAGCTGAGTAGGCAGTGCTGGCGAGCACCATGAAGATAATCGGGATAAGAGAAATAGTGAATCCAATCACGCGAGGTATGCGCTTGGGCTCACTGTGTTGACGCTGTAGGGCAAGGATAACAACACCAGCACCGTACGCGAGTGACAGATAACCGAACACACCGGTCACCTGCGAGAATTTCAGCTCAGGTGTCGGTACGGACGGGTGACCACGCATGCCATACATCACGACGGACACGTCAATGACGTCGGCGATAATCGTTACAAGGCATTCTGCGAAAGCGGCTCCAGCTCCTTCCTTCAGAGTCGGGATCAGACACACTGGCAGACACATGAGTGCCATGAACACGATCCAAGTGGTGTTGCTGAAAGCGCCTGGGAAGAGACCGCCAAGAAGGGATCCGCCAAGCACCATGAACACACACGGCACCAGCAGACACAAAGCCATCTGAGATATGACTGCAAGCCAGTGGCCCCACTTTCCCATGCACCATTCACCCATACCACCGTACGTCTTGACGGATCGGGGTGCCAGTAGCATGGCTCGACAGGTAGCTACCGAGGCGTAGACGTTGGCGAGCGCCATGAAAGCCATGGCAATTACGGCGAAAAGTTGCCGGGCATACCGAGCGTGAGTGAGATTGAAAGTGGGGATACCCAGTCTAGTCGTGCCGCAGAATCCGAGCGAGCTTGTCAAGGTATTGGCTAAAGAGCTGACGTCAGCTAGTAGCAAGATGTCGTTCGATCCGACCTGTTCAAAGACTTATGTGATAGGCAATAAAAGTGGCACTTTACTAACAGATGTACATAAAAAGGCAAAATATGTACATTTTATGGACAATATGATGTCCAAGAGGAATTGGCCCAGCTGCATGCCGCACTTTCAACCAATCACGTGCACGAACGGGCCATCTCATGGACATCATCATGTCCACAAACAACTTCTATGATACCGGTAGTGAAAGAGTTAACATGGTATTTATTCTTACCGTTCTTCAATTTCTTATGCTCTAAAACCTTCTCAACCTCCCATGTTTGATTCTTCTCTATTTTAGCATTAGTTGGTTTGTATGTGACTACTTTGATATCAGTAACTGATTTGTATAGGATATGACCATTCATAGATCGAATTCTAACTCTGTAACCATCCAAGCCAGTTATCTCATAGATTGACTTACTCCAACGCTCAGCCTCTTTATCAAACTGCTTCTTCTCAGTCGATACAATACGTTAGAGCCTATATGAATACTATTTTCAACATTCTCAAAAGCACTAAGATTATAATTGTTCTCGTTGACCATAACTCCACCCTTAGCCACGTTTGGTGTCATACCACACTGTGTGAAATGTGTTGTTATAGTTAGATATAACGTTGCTTAGTAGCTTATCGGTTAGTGCTTGCTTTATTTTAGTTAGCTTGGTCTTGAGTGTTCGATTGAATCTCTCAATCTTCCCCATCATCTCCTGCTTCGTTGTTGTAGTGAGTGACCTTATTCGTTTTGGAGTACTTCTGAGTGTTATCACTCATGAATTCAACTCCATTATCAGTTGTTAGGATTCCAACCTTATAGGTTTTGATGAGTGCATTGATAGCCTTTTTAAAAGCTACCCAACGTTTGTTCTGCAAATCCTATACGACTATTGCTGTTTATAGCGGTGAATATGATATGGTCATCTTTGAACGCTAAGTCAGCTTGCCAGCTGTTAGGATTCGCTGATGTAATCTTGAAATGACTGAATTGCTGCTTTTGATCGCTATATCTTTGAATATCAGTGTGATTCTTATACCATTTATTAACATCGCTACGCTTGATCGCATCATCAATTTTTTAGCCTTCTCGAATAGTGCATTGACTCCAACATAGCCTGTTTTCGGGTTGTAGTATAGATTGGTTAGTATCTCATCTATAGTCACCATCGTATCTAAGCTCTGCCCTATATCATAGTCAGCTTAAAAAATACCGCTATACATCCCCTTAAATACATAGTGGTATCGTGCTAACTCCATCTTCTAATATCTGACGCTTGTCATAATAGTAATTGAGGGCTGTTTTAGTTTGACTGCGAGTGATAATACTCCGAGTCTCCTTGCTAATACGAAATCTTTGTTAGTCCCATTTAGTGTGATACAATCGCGAACAACGGCCTCAAATCAGGAAGGATTAAGAACATCAGCGTTTTTACCTCTAACTTTTGAACCCCCTTAGCTGATACCTTTTGCTTGTATGTTTCATCAGGTAGATAGCATATATGGGTCTTCGATGATAGGCTAACCATATCATCTCCGCGCCACTCAGTACAGCTCTTCTCCTATCAAACTTAGCAACCTCATCATTGAAATCACGCGGTAGCCAGTCGAATTTATGATCAATGAAACGCTGACGTAGCTCAGACTTGATTAGATTCTCAAACGCCTTCTCATCGCTGAAAGCAATGTAAGCGTTATCAGTATCCACCTCCTGATATTGCAAATCACTTCGATCAATGTAAAGATCAATGAAATCATAGTAGAACTGTAGCATCCGTAGCTTAGCCAATTGATAGATAACAATCGATAGATGCATTGATTTACATTCTTGATACGGCGCTTCTTAATTGTAATCGCACATAACCCATCCAGTTCCTCGATGTTATGGAACGTGAAATGACTTTTGAGCTCATAAATACGATCTTCATCTGATTCATACTTAACAATCTTATGCTAGCTCATATCCATAACAGATCGTCCGAAAGCTGAATTACCTACAAGCTTCATCATCTCAGCAATCATAGCTTTTCTTTCATCTACATCACCCTCGCGTCTCGCGTCTGATACCTCTTTCTCAAACGTTTTGAAAGCTTTGTGACCACGCGCTTTAATTAAACGAATACGTTCTTGTTATCTCCAATCCATGACTCAGATACCATTTAAGCAACGGCGTGTAGATAAGAATCTTCTCACCAAAGTAACTTCCGATCAGCTTGCCCAGCCCACCTCGCTAGATCTCCTCCTAAAATATAATGTTGAAGCGTAAGGCTTGTGATTTGTTTCACTCTTCCTGTCAAGTATTCTACTTTTGCTTACTTGGACTTATAGCTGGTTTAGCAGCGGCTAAAATAAGGATAAATCCATGGATCGATCCGATCGATCCAGATTGATCTGCGGCCAAAATCAATGAAACTGGCAGACTTCTGGGCCTAAGCCAGTTGAGATGCTGGACACGCAACTTGGTGAGGACAACGTTTGGTGTGGACAACGTGGTGGTGTGCACCTTGGTGCGTACAACGCAAGGACTCAGACAGCAACGAAGGAGGTTGAAGACCCGAGCACAGTGAAGACAGTTAGAAGCCACGGCAGTCTAGGCTCAGTTGGCATTTGACATTGTTGAGGAGAAGCAGACTAAGGAAGCCGTAGTGACGGTCGATGTGTAAGCAGGAGTAACAAGTTTAGTCTGCTTTCTGTTGCCGTGCCACCCGCCGTACTGCATAACAGGGTTATGAGCCCAAACAAGAACTGGGAAACTTGGAGGCCACGTCCAAGAAGCAAGATGTGGAGTGGAACAAGGATGGTCGACCTGTCAACTGGAATGGCCGCGATTGGCCGTTGTTCAAGCGAACAATGTTGCGGTACTTGGGATGCTACGAAATCAGAGAGAACGAGTGGAGACTAGACGACATCTGTGACCAGAGTGTGGCGTATCAAAATACTGATGGTGACGATGAAGAACGGAGATACATGCAACAAGATCAGCTACTGGCCAAGCTCATCTCAATCTCGCTGTCTTGCACTCTCGCTCGACAGGTGATGAAGTTCGACTATGGATCCGAGGTGTGGGATTACCTGTGCAGACGATTCGAGGGACGTGAAACGCAACGACAATATTGTATACACAGCGACCCCTACGCCAAAAGTTGGAATCTGCATAGTGTCGTCCTGGAGCAGACGTTGAAAATCATCTTCTCTACATGCTGGGCTTGCGGGAACAATTGGCGGCGCTGGATGCCGATGTTGGTGACGTCTAGATGGTAGATCTAATGTTTAGATCAATGTCACAACGCTCTTACTACGACCAGATACAAACCATGATGTTGCTGGGTGGTGTAAATGCTGCACGTACACCAGAAGAAGCCAAGGCCCTGATCCTTATTCTGTACCAGAACGCAACAGTGGATAAACAGCTCCAAGCACGTCGAAATACCGAGGCTCAAAGCCAGGCAGCTCAAAAAATGGTGGTGGTGGTCGTGGATGAGGCCGTGGGGGCAAATCCATGCCAAAGTATCAGAATCAAAGCCAACACAAGCCAGCGCCAAACGGCGGAAGCCAGAAGTTCTCGGGTAACAACAAGAAACGATCCGATGATGAGCAGCGGCAGTACGAAGAAGACTTCGAGAACGAGAACTGCTTCGGGTGTCACAAGCCTGGACACTACCGACGAAATTGCCCTGAGGAAGTGAAGAAAGAGTCAGAGACCTCAACCAGTAACAGCAACGGTAATTTCCGCAACCAAGCCAACTTCACTGTGTAATCGGGCGTGTCAAGTCACGAACAGGAATGACCTGAGCAAAGCAGAGGGACGTGAATTGTCACGAGGAACCTCTCAGTCCAAGAGAAGCACAGTCAAATACACTGTGATACCAGTATATCGCCCAGAACAATGGGTGTTCGACAACGGTGCTACACAACATTAGGCTGGGAACAACCGTACTTTGTAACCTACCGTGATATTTCCCCGGAAGAGCAAAGGATAGCTACTGTTCATGAATACAATGGCCACAGTTCACCTGTCGGTATTGGATCGATAGATCTGTGGGTGGATCTTGAGGAAGTCATGTCGCTCTTCGTGTCGACGACGTGTACTACTCACCGAAGAGGACCAACTTGTTCTCGCAATCGGTGGCTACGGAACAAGGATTCCAGATTGAATATGATAATGTTTTACGCGAGTACACTTTGAGCATGAATGGTGCGGTCGCACTGCAGGTGAAAATGCAAGCTTGCAAACTCTGGCTATTCACGGCGAAGAATACATTTCTGTCGGAGAGGCAAGAACCACAAGACCCACCAACGCCGAAGATGATGGTAAACTATGCCATCAGTGACGGAGTAGCTGACCTACAATGTTAGCACGAACGGCTTGGCCATATCTGTCCTCAATGTGTGAAGCAGATGGCTGATCATAGTCTAGTTGAGGGCACGATGCTACGCAAGAGAGAATTTGATCTCTGCGAAGCATACCAACTTGGTAAACAGCGAGCAAAGACACCACAAAGAATGTGGATCGTGGTGTCAAACGCCGAAATCAACTTGTTTGTGCAAAATTGCTGTTCCCACCCTCTCACTACAACTGCACTCGATACAAGGCCATACTGGTGATAATGGATGCACACACACGCTTTTTGACAGCATACCCGGTGTACTCAAAGACTGCTGAGGAAATTAATGGGCTCATTCGACGCTACGTTGTTTGGGCAGAGCGGCAATGGCCAGATTGCAAAGTGAACGAGGTGCTAACTGATGGTGGTGTTGAGTTTTAAAACGGAAGTATCACGGCTTGGTATCAAACGCATGGAATCACACATACTGTCACGCCCCCTCATACATCTCGTTTGAATATGGTTGGGCGCAGCCATCAGACTCTCTGTGGCATGATGAAAGCCATGATGTGAGACTCGGGTTTTCCTACTTCCTTTTGGTTGGATGCGCTACATTACGCAGTGTATCTGAAGAATCGATCATTCTCAAGTGCAACTAGCTGCACGCCATATGAAGGCATGTGGAGCAGACGGCCGGACATTCACCACGTCCGGAAGTTTGGTGCTCTAGCGTATGTGCACACCAAGGTAGGACCCTCGCGACACAAATTCGCGGACAATTGCAGAATCGGGTTTGTCCTTGGATACCGTGATGAAATGCTCGGTTGCAAGGTATATTTTCCGAAGAAAGGCTCGGTGCAAGTTGCGGGACAAGTGAATGTCAATGTACAAATTCTCTACAAAAATCGAAACAACGATGACTTTGACCGCAAAGTCCGAGACTGGGTACCCTGATCTAACAAGTTCTGGTCGAAATGATTACGACTTACCAATCGTAGGAAGGGGTGACAGCAATGCAAACTGCAGCGGTGTTCGGAACTCAATGCTGCCGATACGAGAAGGTGAGCCCAGAGATCCAAGCCTGCCATGGCTACAAAGACCGCTGCCAACTTTAAGTAGTGATTTTGTGCTCCATCCTGAAGTATCTCGCCGAAACCAAGTGAGCAAGAGCCGTTTTGGAGAAGTAAACACTCCAAGCCAAGAAACTGTGTACTCAAATATCAATGACAAGTCTACTGACTTTGGATCTGATGACGAGGTATTATTCCACAACGCAGCATTAATGGCAGAAGCAGTGCTCGATGACGACGATGATAGCCAATCTGCTTGTGACGGCCATACTCATAGTGATTAAGGCGCGCTAGGTGGGCTAGGTAGTTCGATGACCCGAATGAAGAAGAACTAAGTGACGTGGAAATGCAAGTATATGCAGCATTCGTCGCCATCGCGATGATTACAGCAACACCGCAAAAGGAACAGCGCATCTGGCACATCTCCAAAGAAAAAATTCCCGCTCTGTATCGCAAGCTATGAATTCCCGCAAAGAGCTGAGTGGTGGAAGGGAATGGAAAAAGAAGTCTCCGCAATGATCGAGAAAGACGTGCTCGAGTTAGTACCAGAAAGTGAAATGCCCGAGGGAATGAAACCACTGGAGACAATGTGGAGATTTCAGGCAAAAACTGATGATCTCGGGAATATTTTGCGTTATCGGTCTCGACTGTGTGGCCGAGGAGACAAATAAATTCCTGGTATTGATTTTAATTTACTGGTTTTGTGGCGCGAATGGCATCGTTTAAGATGTTAGTGGCTTTGTGCAACATTCAGCACTTGCAATCTTACCAAGGCGAAATTGATACTGTCTACCTGAAGGCAAGCACGAAGATTGTGCACTTCGTCCGACGCATAGGTGGGTTTCCACTCAAACCTGGATGGGTATACAAGGTCAAGCGGGCTTTGTATGGCCTGCACGAGAGTGGCTGTGAATGGTATGACGAACTGCACAGTTGGTGGAGTGTCAAGGGCCTGCAAAGATATACGACTGAACCGTGCCTCTACTACTTCTCGAAAAAGGGAATCATTGCTCTTGTTCTTCTTTACGTCGACGATATCATTTGTGCGACGAACAAGGAGAGCTGAAGATGAGCTTCTTTGTTGATCTGGACAAACGTTCGGATTAAAAGACTTGGGCCGCCTAAACAATTATTTGGGGTCCAAGTGGACTGGCAGGAAGAAAAGTTCTCCTACATCATGCTAAGTACGCGCAAGAAGTACTTGATCGCTTTGGGTTTGCTGATGCAGTCGGTTGCCGTTCGCCTATGGACACCACTGTCAAGCTCAGGGCGGCGAACGAGGAAAACAAACAACCAGGTCTGGCATATCGCGAGGCTATCGGAGCACTTATGTACTTAGCAACAAGCACGCGTCCAGACCTCGCCTATCCGGTGGGTCTATTGGGCCGCTGTGTGCAGCGTCCAAATGTTATTCACGCGGGCGCGCTCAAAAGGGTACTGCCATACTTAGCAGCAACGCCGAACCATGGTATTTTCTTCAGAAACCAAGATAAACGTGATGAAACGAAGCTGGAGATAAATTGATTTGTCGATGCAAACTGGGGCAACTGCCCAGAGACAAGAAAAAGGTGTCCGGATATGTGATGATGATGGCCGGTGGGCCGGTAGCATGGACGGCGAGGCGCCAAAGCGTTGTGGCGCTCAGTACCGCTGAAGCAGAGTACGCTGCAGCATGTGTGGCATGTCAAGAAGGGCAAGCTATCAAGAATATCTTGACGGAGATCATTGCTGACAGTAAACTGACATTTAAGCTTGAGGTAGACAACCAAGCAGCGATATCGCTAGCAGCTCACCCCACCTATAGCAGAAAGACATGTCATATCGAGTTGCGTGTTCACAACGTGCGCGAAATGGTGCTAGATAAGGGTGTTGGGCCGTGGAAAGTGAGCGGAGAAATTGATCCGGCAGATTTACCCACTAACTCCATGGCATTCACCCGCCTGGACAAGATGAAAGAGCTAGTAGGAATGCAGCCGAAGGCAAGCCAGACCCCACGTGAGATGGAAAGACAAAAGTATCACAATGACTTGGTGCAGCGAACTGATAATGACAAGAGCAAAGAGTAGTTCCGAGATGCTATCTCGGAGATGCTGGACACGCAACTTGGTGAGGACAACATTTGGCGTGGACAACGTGGTGGTGTGTGCACCTTGGTGCGTACAACGCAAGGTCTCAGACAGCAACGAAGGAGGCCGAAGACCCGAGCACAGTGCAGACAGTTAGGAGCCAAGACAGTCTAAGCTCAGTTGGCATTTGACATTGTTGAGGAGAAGCAGACTAAGGAAGCCGTAGTGACGGTCGATGTGTAAGCAGGAGTAACAAGTTTAGTTTGCTTCCTATTACCGTGCCACATGCCGTACTGCATAACAGCCAAGGTCTTGTATAGTGAGCACGAAAACGAAGCAAAGTGATAGTACACAACAATATTCTATTCAGGTTGTATTCTACGGCCCACGGTAACCGTAGTCGTAGCAGTTGTCGTCCAAATCAGTAGTCCGGTGGAGACCATCTCGGATATCACCCTCATCACCACTTTCGTCTTCGCCCTGATTAAGTGTCGCTTGGTCGTACACCATAGTCAATTGGTCACCTGTCGTCATACGGTTCGCGTACACGAACACAGCTTCTGTATAGTCTTAGTTACAAAAGCATTTCGGAGTTTGGACTGTACGTGCTCCAACTTTGTTCCGTGGTGGCAGATGATGTCGGCATCGTAAATGCTCTGCATGCGATATCAAACAGATTGGGGGACATGTATCGGTAAAAACCACCTCTCTAATGATGCCAGATCGTAGCCTTCCATTTACCTCCCTTCTAGCTTCCGATCCAACTTCTGGCTCACAAACCTGGATGCTTCTTGGTATGCGAGAAAACTTGTTCGTCGTTGTTGTATCCCAGTCGAGCTCCAATGTCTCGGATGTGCTCTAGCGCTAAGCTAAGAGCATATCAGCCAGGAATGTAAGATCCACTGTTTTTTTTTTTGGACCTCTTTCGTGCACTTTGCTCGATTGATTCTTTCGAATAAATCAGTTACAGTTGCTTTTTCTATGGAACAATGTTTTAAAAGGGACACCGCGGAACTGTCCCATTTGACGTTTGGATGTCTAAGAAAATCCCTCCTCAAGTAACCCCATCAACTTAGCTAGGGGCCGCGGGTACAGGTAATAAACTTGGCATTTGTAGGGGCGACCCTTCGCGATGCCGTCGACCCTTCACGACTCTAAATATCGAAAAAAGAGTGAAGGTCCAACCCAAGGAGTGCTAGTCAAATTGCTGGCCCAGATCGTTCCTTTCCCAGGGCCGCACGATTGGCCGATGCAATGCAAATGTCTGTTAGCTATTGTGAATGTCCGACTGGGCACGTGATTTTTAGGGGTAATGCCAGCTGATTGGACTATAAACAACGGGCTTCCCAAGCAGGCCCGATCTTCCAGCAGGCAGGCAGCCCATTCGATCATTTGCACGCTGGGCGAGGAGGAGCTGCTGCTGCTACCGATGCTGAAGCTGCGTCCCACCGCATGATTGAAGGGGGTGCGGTCGTCGATAACTTGCGCGATGTTGTCATGCATTCGGTTACTGACAGAAGTAGCGTGATAGCAGGTTTGCCGGAAGTGCGGACGGTGCTGACCCGCCGCGCGCTTGCCAGGGTGGGTGTCTTGGACCACCGTTGCTGGGGACTGGCAGCGAGGACGGTGCTGACCCGCCACGCGCTTGCGGTGGTGGGTGTCTTGGGCTACCGTTACTGGGGACAGGCAGTGAGACCACTCCGGAGAGCGACCGCCGTCAAGTCGAAGCCCCTGCGTCCTCTGGCGAGAGACACAGCTTGGCTAGCCACAGCGATACTGGAACCAGAGTTCACTGTCTTTAGTAACGGAGCAGTAGTTGACGCTCATCTCCTGCATTAGCTCGATGTCGCGCAACGCAAAAATGCCAATCCGCGTCGTCGAGCCGTAGCGGAACTCGAAGAACGCGCAGTTCGGGCAGCAGGCATGGTTGACGAAGCGGCTCGTGTTACCAGCCTTCGAGGCGTCGATGAAGATAGTGCGGCCATCCGCGGACGCCTGACGAACTGCATGGTGTAGTCTGGATACCATCGGCGTTCTCTTTCCGCTTCGTCGATCAGCTCGCCGACAGATTCGACGACAAAGGCGTTCTTGGGAATGCGACGAGTGGCCGCCACGCCGATCCCGCAAGCCGAATCGATGAGTACGAGCGGGTACAGCTCAATGAACCGATTCCCGCACCCGATGCTGTGGATGCAGTTGTCGTCATCGCACATGGTGTTTGTGCTGAAGTTCACACAGCTGGACCCGCCGTCACCGACGCACACACGCGTGCAGTTGCAGCGCTCGTAGCGTGGGTGTGCAAATCGAGGTGTATCTCTGTTCACAAAGTTGGAGAAGATGGAAGCACCATCGGGAGGCCATGCGTGCAGGACGACGTAGTCCATTTCAGCGCCAACTACTGTCGGCCACGGAGCTTCAATCGTGTCGTACGAATGGCGATGCACAAGAACCGGGCCAGATCAAGTGCCGCCACCTTGACGATCGTAGCGAGACACCGCTGGCATCGCGCGCATTCACGGCGTCGCGGTGATTGGCGCCGTAACGGAAGCTATTGATGGGCTGCAGCGACGCGCCCCGCAGGTGCACGTGGAATCTTAGTAGGCACGACAGGATCGGTTGCAGCGTGGCAAGGCCCCAAAAGATGGATGCGTAGGCTGCGACGACTCGTTGGCAAGGAAAGTCGCTGACAAGGCTCAGCACGATCGGCTAGCATGGTCTCGAAGGGCTGAGACTCTTTACAGAGGAAACGCAGGAGGCTGTTCGCGCACAACAAAAATGGATCGCACGGTGCCGAAGGGCTGCGCCTGGTGAACGAGGAAGCCCATGGAAGCTTGGTACTCACAGCAAGATCGGATCGCACACTCTTGTGGAAGCTGGCAATGCACGATATGATTGAGATCGACAGATGCGGAGACTCGTCAGCATTGAAGTGAAGCGTGGAAGCCGGCAAGATGCAGGATTGGATCGCACGGCGCCTGTCGAAGGGCTGCGCCTGGTCAGTGAGGAAGAGTATGGAGGCCTTTCGCTCACAGCAAGATTGGATCGTGCGGTGCCGAGTGCCGACCTGTCGGCACGGACGTAGTGGATGCAAGCAAGGCTCAGCGACATTGGATCTCGGGTGGTGTATTACTAGAAGAAGTGAATGGTGCCGTCTCGAAACGTGTACTATACCGGCTCGTGGGTCGCATGCACAGCCCAGCCATCGCAGCCAGCACCCGCCGCTGAAAATTCAGAAAACTAACGAGGGTTGTCGTGCGCTCATGGTGATGTTCTGTTGCAGCCGGTCGCGCCGGAGGTGACTGCTCGGACCAGCCCCTTACCAGCCTTTTGTTGGTGTTTCCGCTGTCGCCGGTGCGGTGCAGCAGGCTGTGAAAGTATGCGGCACGCTGCCATGGTCACTTTTCAAAATGACGGCAAGCCTGATGAATGCACTGGAAACAGAGCTAGCGGATCAAGAAGAAGAATCTCGTCGCGCCCCATATCGCTCGGTGGACGAAATCCGCGACTTCATCTCGGATGACACCCAAGAGTGGAATCCAGCATCACTCTTGAGATGTGCGTCGTCGCCGTGAAGGAGGGCCTTCAGCTCTTTCTTCTCGAACTTATCGACTACGATTATGCTGAACAAGCCGATGAAGTGGTCCGCTTGCTCGACAAGTTGGACACCCAGCGTCGGAGCAAATTCGTTTTCTCGCTCACCCTTTGGAAGCCCAAGAAGCGTGCCGCAAACGAACAATGGAACTTCACGGTTGGCAGGGTGTACTGCTTCGTGAAGGTGCACGGACTCCGCCTCTACTACGCGCTACCACAAGGTAATTTACAGCTCCAAAGCGGCGCTGGCGCTGCATCTGCACGTCCGAAAAGCACGGACAGTCGTGCTCTAGATGAGCTTCTCTCGGCAGCAAAGGAATCTACGGGTGAGCTGTCGGGTGACGGCGTGAAGAGTGGTTCTCGTGAGAACAAGGCTCCACCAAATGGCATCAGGGATGGCGATCTGAATCCGTCGCCCAAGAAGCGCGGCCGAGGTGTCAAGAGCTCCGTGAACAAGTAGACGGAGGCCCGATTGCTGACACACGTGACACGTCTAATTTCTCGGTGGTAGCCACAGTCGTGGTATGCCATAAGTGCATGTTCCAAGCAAAGAAAAAAACTAGTGAAGAGCAAAGTTCTACGCGTATAACACACTCGACAGCAACTACAAGTTTGCCACATTTGCATGTCTATCAATAACAATTAACAACACATGACAGTGATCAGCGAATCATATTAGTGAAGACGATCGGTATAAGCATGAAAACAATCTTTCGAGAGGTCGCCATTGCACTAGCTTTACTGTAGAACACGAGGATGAGCGACTTCACCCCCAGCTCCAGCGATGAAGATGTCTGGTTGAGGATGAGGGTGGGCTCACATTTACTTTGGTGCTCATAACACCATGCAGGGGGTCCAGGATGGAGACCCTCCTGCTCTACTCGTCCTACTTCCCGAGCGATGCCGTTTGCGATCCCCCATAAGCGGAGCTGCTTCGGCCGCGCCTACAACTTCAAGAAGTCCGACGCCACAAAGGTTACGGCCACGCACCGAAGAGAAAGTACCAAATGCGGGAGAACCACCCGCAAGCTTCGCAGATTACTCATCCGCCGTCGCGGCACAAGGTGGTCTGCAGAGATTATTGCTGATGATTAGACACCATCGCAAGATGATACCTAGACAGCACCTCGGAACAACAACGCGGCTTACGTTCGGAAGTTTCGATCTCGTTTAGCTATTCAATCCTCATATGAAAGTATTTACTCCTGCACGGGGTTAGACAGGATGGATCGTGGGTATCAGCTCCACATTCCTACCATCTAGCAGCTTGAAGATATCTCGAAAAGAGTTATGTCAAGAATGGAGATGTACCAAGCCGAAGACAAACCATGCGGCACTGCGAGGCACTCCATGATTTAGAAAATATCCAGCGAACGCTCATTACACCATATCTCCTCAAGGCAATTCGCTTGCTCTTTGACTTAACATAGATGATAAAACTAATAGTTGGTGTGATCATGGCAGCGCATGCAACGACGCCTACGAATTCCAGAAAACTCGAAGGTCTCACTCGGATAGATGAGCAAGCTATCGCTGGGGCTTACATATTATTTTGCGCGGGCCCCTAAAAGTGACCACCCTGTTCTACGCGTTCTTTTGGCACGTTAAGACACGCCCAGATGCAGTGATTGTCACACACATGCAGTGATGTGGCGGCGTACCTCAGAAAATCGCTATGTGTCGCACTCTCAAGAACAAAACGATATGCACTCTCAATCCCACACAGACAACGACCGAGTCTATTGCCCGATTCAAGCCGGACGCTAGATCTGCAGATCAGATGAAGTGCCTACTGTATATGCACTATTCATGTAAATAACAGCAGCTTCATTTCAGACAGCAGAAAAATGACTAGAACAGTATTTGATTAGCTTCGTATCGATCTTTGTAAACTACCACAGTTTACGTGGCTCCTGTATTCCATAACAATGACAATCTGCTCGAAGTCACTTGCCGACGAATGCCCCTGATGTGGTACAATACTGGTGCATGTATCCACTTGTCGGCTAACCGCGCACAAAAGCGCCCATTGAACATTTCTTCGAAATGCACCAGGACTAATTTGCACAAAACTACCTTCTATGGCTTTGATATTTGATTGATTCGTCCAACGCATGGGCCATGGCGCACAATTGCAAGAACCTTCGTTGCAACGTGCAAGCCCAGCGTGCAGCATCTAGTGTCATTGCAGAATTTGTCCTGGTAAGAGTACATGGTTGCCTAAAGCAGAGCAAACTATAAACTGATGGTGTTACGTGCTAGTATTGTTAGAGCGACCGATTGGGTGTCACGTACACTGGGGAGTACGGACTAGTATCGCTCGTGAACAGGTAATTTTTGCTAATGTATAGCCTTCATCTCATGCTGCGCAGATCGAGCTAACAGTAACCATGTCTTGGCATTTAGAGTGTTGGTAGCAACAAAGAAGGTAAGCAAGTTGAAACAGCGTGCTCCCCATGCACAGACCACTAAGCTATAAATGTTTTGAGCGGCTAAGGCTGAGGTGCAATGCCTGGACGAGGCAGGGAGCGCAAGGACACGGAACGGGTGTTGCAAAGCGCCACCGCTTAGTCTTACGTGGTAATGTCGCGGGAATTTCAAAGTCTTCGATTCGAAGCTTGCCCGGCGGGCAGGGGTCGCTCGGATGTCGGATCTCGTCTACAACGAGACCCGTGCGGTGCTGAAGATCTTCCTCCGAAGCCTGATTCAAGACGCTGTTGTCTATACGCAACATGCAAACCGTAAAACGGTCACTACGATGGACATTTTGTTTGCACTCAAGCGACAAGGCCGCACTATATACGGTTTCAGTTGCTCCTGCTAGAAAT
Organism: Phytophthora constricta; assembly: GCA_011947335.1. Taxonomy (NCBI): domain Eukaryota; phylum Oomycota; class Peronosporomycetes; order Peronosporales; family Peronosporaceae; genus Phytophthora; species Phytophthora constricta. The sequence goes on along the minus strand of JAAVTI010000586.1, from coordinate 48,054 downwards.
GCACAACATACAAATCACTATTTATGGTTTTAGCACTTAATGTGCGTGCCACAACGACACCAGATCTTCTGCTAAACATGAAACAACATGCAACAAAACGTTCTGACGAACTGCCCTAGACGCCACGTTGCCCGGGTAACAGTCAACCTAAGTAAAACACCACAACATCACATAGGTCTTATAATCCGGTACAGTGAGCTGCAAGTGCGGAAATAGTTTTCTGGTAGTCCCCAAAGGACGATTTAGCGCAAGTCTAATCATGAATACTCGAACGTAGACTAATTTGGAACTCACCTGAAGTTTAATCTTCGTAACATTTGCATGTCTATAAAAACAATAAACTAACACGTGGCAATGACCATTAAATTATAATTTGTGACGATGATCGGTGTAAGTAAGAACCCAATCTTTTGAGGATTCGCCATTACACTAGCTTTACTGTAGATCCCCTAACTCTCCGAAGGATAAGTCTGCTTGAAGATGAGGGTGGACTCACATTTACGTTGGTGCTCATAACAGCATGTAGTGGGACCAAGGAAGGTGACCCTTTTGCTCTACTCGTCCTAATTAAAACACAGTGATAAGGGCATCATCAACGCTGCAATCGCTACTTTAACGAAGCAAATATGTACTACTATTGCCAGCCCGGGCGACCTCGCCCGGGGAGGATGCCACAGTTCGTTAATGGAATTAATTTGTCGGACTGCATCGCTAAAGTACCGATGCTGAGACGAAACTTTGTGCGCAAGTTCCTCGGCTTTTCGGGTTATTTTCTAGCGTTTTGAATTAAAGGTGGTGGGCATGGAGCTCTGGCGCGTGCATTCAGAGCCGGGCAGTGATATGTATGCTGTTTGATACCAAGTATGGACGCTTTGCTAGGAAATCTCCCTCCTTCTAACGCTTATGCTTCATCGTTAACGATTATATTTACTTTTGTTTTTGCCATGTCAACACACCGGGACCGTCGGCAACATGCACTTGACGCCGAGAACGCAGCATCTGCGGCGCTGGTGGCTGCGACGAGAGTGCTCCAGCAAGTCTAGTACCACCGAGCAGGAAGCCCAGAGGTCGACAGCGCGGTGACGAGATTGGCTATGCGCCAGGAGGACTACGACCGCGCCACTGCTGCCCCGATCGAGCTGACGATGAGTTGCGCGCCAATCTTGCTGAATCTCTCGCTGAAAGTAGACGGCAGCGTAGGCAAAACCACCGGCGGCGTATCCAGGATGAGCAGCACCAGTCGCAGCAGGCGACGCCAGCAGCAGCGGCGCGAACCCGGCAAGATCCAGTGCAAAGAGTCCGCCAGCGACGCCAGTGAAACGCCAAGAACTCTGGATCTCGGACCACCGTCGAGCACCGGGGCGTTGGCCGTTGGCAGCGATGGATCGCTCACAACGAACCGTCTCGATCCCAGGGCAGGTGGTGCAGGAAGTGGTTGTGTCCAAGGTAACCGTCATGAAGGATTATCAAGCAGCCCCATTAACCTGGAAGACTCGAGCAGTGAAACAGGAAGTCAAGAAGAATCCGAAGCTAGTAGTGGAGACGGCAGTGAACACGAGGAAGCCGACAGCTCCAGTGCGTCGGACTATTCTTCAAATGGTGCAGCACGTTCAGCCAAGAGAGGAGTCCAAGAGCAGTGTGAGGCAGATCATGGTGAGTAGCGATGATCTTGCTGATTAACCACAAAAATAAATTTCTCGCTTTGCTTATATTGGTTTGTACGCTAAGATACATTGCACGCATAGCGAAGCGGGCGTGACCCATTTTAAATCGATTATGTCTATCATTCAGAAATGCCTACTGTCATGGCGTCGGTGCGCACGTCGGATAAAGAGTGCATGTTGATGATAATTCCACGTGATTACACTAATTAGTAGCAAATTAGGTATTGTTTTATCGAGCGGATTATTCCGCTCTAACAATCAGATTAATCCGGCTTTATCAGGCTTTCCGGCTCAAACAGTTTTGGCCGCTTCAACACCAATACACTTGGACTGATATCCAACTTGGCTCCCAAGTGGGTCTGTGGATGAGAGTATGTTTCTCTGGCGGTCGCCCATCTCTTTTCTGAGCTTGCAGCGAGCCGTGGCACGGCTCGCTACAAACCACGGCGTGGGTGCCGATACGTCGCTGGTCGCATTGTTCACGCCATGGAGCATGTGACGTTGTCGAGAACACAAAGCGAGCACATCGCCGATCTGGAATCGGCGTGCTCACACGAGGAGCTCCACCGGCGTTCTCCTCAAGAGGGCAACTTTTTACAGACTTGCTTTTGCGTAGATTACTGAGAACGCTGTGATGGATGAACGGCAGAGACATTTTGCTGCTTCAGCCTTGACAGCCACGAGGCCGCCGTCGGCAATGCGTAAGGCGCTGGCAACGGTCGGCAGCCATATTCCTATCCTGCTACGGGTCCTTTGCCTGCTTACGGCACCTCGATCCGGCCAGCAGCAGATGGTTGCCCTTGGGCTTTGCAGCTTCGTTATACGTCACGACGCTCGGATACAAGTCTCCGCTTTCTAGATCTTTGCGCCGCGATGGGGCCGTGCCTGTAGCCATAACTCTCAACTGCCACTGCTGGGAGAGGCGATGGCTAGTGATGGCTTGCTGCGATATACTCATTGGCGGTGCTGCGATACGGGTCGCCCATTTTCGGAACATTTCGTTGTCCACTCCTCCAGCACTTATGACGCAAAGCCCCAGCCCGCGGCGCGTTGCCGGAAGGCGGCCGCCCGAAATGTGGCGACGGCGCCTGTCGTTGGAGTCAGTGGCGACCACCGACAAGAACTCGCCGACGCTAAAAATATGGCTCTGCAGATGTGCAGTTGGGCGGGTGCGCCCTTCTTCCAAGATACATCTGGTTATCGTTGCTTGCCTTGTTTCGTGGGGCATGCAACTTGCTGGCAAGCCGCTGCAAACCCACACGAATTACCTGCCTTCAGTTTTGAAACACCAGTCAACCAACCGAGCGTGTCCAGGCACGGAGAGGTAGAGACCCATAGAACCTCTATCCGCGACACCCAGCCCGAGCCAAGCCGCAGCACACCAGCGCCAGTCAGACAGCGCAGGTCGGACCCGGATTACGCGGCGCACCCATCCACCTTGTGCATAGAGGCTGCTAGTGTAGGCTCAGCCGCGAAAGGCAACGCATCTCGCTCGGCGAGTAGTGCGACATCGCGGCGAGTTCATTCGGCAAAAGACCACCTCGAGGCCACCAGACCGCCCAAAGGAAACGCGACGAAGCAAGTTCAACGTGCGCCCGCAAATCATGTCGGAGATCCAGTCGCAGCGCCTGCAGCGCGTGTACGAGACCGCCAAGAACTCGCTCAACATCAACACGCAGGTGAGCATCGGCGGCGGCGTGCAGGCACCCGCCACCATGTACCAGATGGACATCTCCTTCCGCAGCACGCGCAACAAGTGGAGCATCGCCAAGCGCTACTCGGACTTCTACACGGTCCGCCAGCTGCTGCGCAAGGTCGTCAAGCAGTTCAAGCAGCAGCAGGGCGAGACGAGCTGCCCCGCCCCCGTCGTGGCGCTGGACGCGACGCTGGAGGCCCCGTTCCCGCGCCGCCACTTCCGTAACGACAACACCGTCATCATCGCCGAGCGCAAGGCCGCGCTCGAGACGTTCGTGCAGTCGCTGGTCAAGGTCATGTCCAGCATCCCGCTGGCGGCGGACGTCAACGCCGAGGTGCCAGCAACGGCCGAGGCCAAGCTGCTGCTGGCGCTGTACTCGATCCTTCGTGACTTCCTCGAGTACCCGGACAAGCAGATCGAGAGCGAGACGAAGCTCAAGCTGGCGGTGCTGTCGCTCGAGGACGTGGTAGTGGATTCAAGGAGCAACCTGCTGGAGAGCATGGAAGGAGTGAACAGCAGCGAGTGCTGCAGCATCTGCCTGGGCGAGTGGGACGACGAAGAGTGCGCCGGCATGAATGTCGTCAAGCTGCCGTGCGTGCACGCTTTCCACGAAGAGTGTCTGCTGGAGTGGCTGCAAGGAAACACCCACTGCCCCATGTGCCGCGAAGAACCCAGTACGGCTCGTAGCAGCAGCGTCGACGACGGCGCCAGTCTGCATGGACTCAAGGACTGCTAGAGTTTTTAGTGATCGTTCATTTATTACCGATGGAAGTACTAAATTAAATAGACGCGTACTCGTCTTATTTGTGCGCATGTTGCCTCATTGCGAAGCTTTTGATGACAGGGCTTCCCATGTCCTCCCAGCCTACAATTTTCAATGTTCGCGTCCACCACTCGCATCTTCTAGGCATTGAGGCTTGAAGCAATTTAAATCGACACCCTCTTTAATACTGATCTGGACTGGAAGTCATGCGGCATTCACCAAGAATCACACGCAATTCCTGTCCCTCAAGCATCAGCGAGAAAGGTCATTTGAAGCACGCCATATTCACATGTTGATGCCAAAGTCTTGGCTGCCAATGGCTGCCTGCCATGCGCTGCTGTGTCTTTGCTCTATCCCATTGGGCGCCATGATGTTCACAGTTCATCGCTCTTATAAAGAAAGACAACGACGGGAGGTTTGAGGCGGTTGGCTTTCTTTCGGTTGCATCCTGTTCTGCTCGACGCAGCGCTTGCCGTCGAGCGTACCAGACACAGAGCTCACCTCTCGTATTAACACCCTCAGCACGTACGAGCTATTAGTAAGCCCGTCAGTCCCGGCGCGGCGATGACTCGATTCTTGTGCACCCCTTCACGATCAGCTATACAGATTGGCCACCTCATTGGTCGAATGGGTAGTCAATATTCGCCAATCCGACCACCCGAGGTTAAACCCCACCGAGGTTTTATCCCGGCGCGGGTCGCACAAAGCGCACTGTTGGAGGGGAACCTGCGAGAATGATGCTCCTGCCGGTGGGTCTCTCTCGCTCTACAGCCGCCATCCTCTGCTGCTTCTCGCCGACTCTAACGCTCTCTTTCCGTGCCTCTGTCGCTCCCTTTTGACAGGTATTTGAGCGGTTCGCCGAGTTCGGGTGGCAGCCGTTCGCAGAGCCTGCCGAGACCTTCGAGTTCTTCTCCGTGTCGGGCGTCTTCCGTCGCGCCAATGTGGACGCCTCGCCCAACGTGGTGCAAGGCGGCGCACAGCTGCTGCTGCAGCGCAACGCGCTCTTCGACGTGTGTCTGAAGAGCGGCCTGGCCCATCTGGTGGTGGCCTACATCCGCGCCGAGGAGCCGCGCGAGCTGCAGCCGGAAGGCGCCTTTGTTGGCGTCAAGGACTACGTGCTGAAGGAGCCTATCGCCGTGCAGCAGTGGGCGCGCCGCAGTCTGGAAGCGACTGAGCAGGTAGTCAACGAGATGGTGGCTGAGCAGCAATTCAGTGGTCGCGAGTCCCCGCGAGCTGCCAAGGCTGAAGCAGTGGAGGAGGAACTCCGACAGCTGAATGGACTGCGGATGATCCTCATCGCACTTACGGAACGTCTGAAAGAAGGCTCCCGGGAAGCTGCGTTCCGTGGGCATGGAGAGGGAGATGCTCTGGACGAGACTGAGCTCATGAGGTTGACGACTGCTGGCGTACAGAACTTGTTGCAATTGCTGGCGCGCACACAGACTGTCACCTGTGCGTGCAACTGTATGCTGTGGTTGAATGAAAATGGCGTTGTGGTGGACAGCGAGCTTTACAAGTCGTTCTACACCCAGGCGAGGAAAAGTCGCGTCTCGTATCGCAAGGAGTTTGAAGAGATATACGGAACCAAGCTCTCGTCTGTGAGCGGCGTTAAAGAGCCGATGTTGTTGATTGAGCACGTGATGAAAAGCGCGAGCGTGTCGTTGGAGGACCTAGGAGGTAGCTGCCCACCGACCCAGCTGGCGCAACTCTTGGAGCTGTTGCGAACGCAGACTATCCAGGCTGATATCGTGCAGTTTTATGGAGAGGAAGTTGATCGCGAGCCCATTGAGGGCTACTTTCGCGTACAAGTTGCACTGTTGCTATATTTCTGCTTGGACCGAGCATACTTAAGTGCATGGAAAGAACACGCGAATAGTGGTTCGCGGATTGCGAAAAGATGCGCTCGTTCGCAGACTCGCTTGCGGCGCAGCTTAACGTTCGTGACGATATGAAGCTAACTCTATTGGCACTCTGGCTCGTGGAGAATGCTGTTGTGGTGAAGACGTCAGGTGATGACCAAGTTGCTGCATTATACGAGAGCGCTATCAGTCTCTTGCAGCAGTCCAGTGCAATGCACCTCCACCAAAAATATGATTTGGAGGCCGACTTAATTCTGCACTTGCTGGAGACACTCGTTCATCGAGGAGAAAGTTTAGTTGCGTGGAAGGTGTGGAACACGTTCGGTGTGGATCTGGAGCAGTCTCCGCCAGCAGCAACAGAGTTGGTTGTCGTCATTTCGCTGGAATTGGACTTGTGGGAACGCGCGTTGTCGCTTATTCGCAGTCAAAAGCGTCCCGATCTGCTGGGCTTATTGTTCAACTGGTTGATGAAAAGCCACCGCCTGAAGGATCTTGTGCAGGGTGTGACCTTATTGCCTGAAGAGGAAAAGCTCTTCCACACTTCTATGATGGAGAGCAACATAGCTGCGGAAGAAGATGTGCTACGGGACGAAAATATTAAGCGCGTGGATTTCCTTGTGATGTATTATATTCTTCGGAACAAGTACGAGCAAGCATGGCAAGTTCACCACGAGCACCTAGCCATGATTCGCGCCATGTCTCGTGGAGACACAGAGATTGCGATGGCTGCACTGAACCAGCCTAGCTTGCGAATCCGGGCGTCGTTGCTCGCGAATATGTGTGCCGAGCCACCAGCGAAGTCATACACGTACAGAAGTCGGAATTCTGGCTTGCCGATGGAAGTTCAACATCGCCGACAGCTGAGCAACCCAGAACTTTTGGAGAACGAAGAGATGGAAGATGCTTCTGATCGCGATCCGTCCACGACGTCGGCATCCGAATCTGCCGCACAAAGTCGGACGGAAATCGATGCGTACGTAGAGGATGTGATGTCTCCGAAAGGAACTTTTGTTCCGGCACCGCCTCAGCAAACGCATTTACAGGAAGTTACAGACTCGGAAGAGTTTGCATATGCACCTGGTATTTTTTCGCAGCCGTTGAGTGTCACCACCAGATCTACCGACTCGCATGTGTCTCTTTTGACACGCGAGAAGACGCCAACGCTAACGAAAGGCAAGACTGGTGATGACGTCACGATTGGATCGATCGACTCTGATTCCAGCTTGAACGCGCTTACTCGGCCGAGGCCGATCGTCACCAGTACGTCGCGTGGAATTGCTCGTCAATCCCTTGACTTCGGGACCTCCCCGGTTACTGGTTCTTCGAAATCGTCCAGTACGCCCCCTACACCATCCACTCTGCAACCACTCGTCTCTCCGCTTGGCGGTAAGAAAGTCTAATGCACTGTTTTGAGTTCTTTTGATGCTCGTATGGGATATCAATACTAACGGATGCGCATCGTCGTATCTGTAGACCGTCGGCCGCTTGGCACGCCGCCAGTTCGCTCCAAGATCAATCCTACCTTTGCCTCTACGTCTTTGGCGCCTCCCTCAAAGCCTGCAGGCTCGACGGATGGTGAGTGGGCACTGCATATTCAAACAGCATTGCTTGTGCTTAGACTCACGTTACTTATCTCCATTATGCCCTTAGACTTATCGTTAAAGCCCAGTAGCAGCGACAGTATGGAAGACGAATCCACCTCTGCTCATGCTCAGGAAGCCGAAACGAAAAACACCGATGTTCCGGAAACCAGAGCGGTGCAGCAGGCTTCGACACCGCCTCCGGTTGCAGACACAGCCGCCGTACTGGAGACGCCCCCAAAGCGCTACCAGTTCGTGCGCGAAGAACCCTCGACGGACTCACGCCTGGAGGTAGTGAAGCAAGACAACCAAAAGTCGCCGGCGTCCGCCGAGCTAGAGGACATGGAGCTGGAGCGCATTGACGAGGAGTTTAGCACACCGATCTCTCGCTCTCGGGGACGGCGGAAGGAAGCAGCTAGCGTTCCCGTGCGCCGCAACCCTCGACGATCGGCGCGTCACAAGTACTAAATCTGATGACAGCACGTAGAGAATAAAGCAGTAGACGAGTGGTCGGTCCGGCGAGCGAGTGAGGCACGGGCGCGCCCAGGCTTCCGCATAGTCCAAATAGTCCGCCTCGTCCGGGCATGCACCAGACAGCACGTGCAGATAATCCAGTAGATATAACGTCATTTTCCAGCCAGCAGACACGACCGAGCTGGCCGCTACTGTAAGCTAAGATGCTGCACCATATAGAGGTGGTCTCCACCACCCCGGTAGATAAAACACAAGTGTGCTGTTGTATTATGCCGGCAGACTCCCGTCTCTCTACTGGTCGTTGCCCTTACTTGAGTGAATGACGCGTCCTTCTGACGGTACCAGCAGGGGCACTCCTGGTAGATCGGGTACTCGACGTTGATCTCGTCGCAGAGGAGGCTGCCTCGCTTAGCGTCGTAGCGCAGCGGGAACTTAGAGATCGGACACACCAGGTGCTCCAGGACACTCTCGTCGGCCAGCTGACTCTTCTCGTCGAAGTGCGACGCGCTGAAGCTCCGGACGAACTGCTGGCGAGTCGCGACGGAGGCGCGAGCTGTTAACACGGCACGCAGACGCAGGCCACTTCGCACAGAACTCATGACGTCGGAGCTTGATACGGATATCACCGCCAGAATCGCCAAAATTTATTTTCCACGAATCACACGCTCGATCTTCGTTCATTGGTCGAAAACGCGTTCTTGAAGCTCAGCGATCTTCACTCTCATTTTTCGCCGCTTGAGAAGCAGGAACAGAAGAAGGACCAGCATGGGCAAGAAGAAGGTCAAGACGACGCTCCCCTTGGAGGACCTGGACGCCAGTGCCTCCGAGAGCTTGCTCCCCGGTGCGTCCTCTCCCCATCCACACCCTGTTGACCCCTCCACCATTGCATTTGCTGACATTATCCGCTTCATTCAGAGCCCACCTCCAACGCCGAGTACCATCGTCTGGAGCAGCACGAGAACGCGCTCCAGCGGCGCCAGCGCAGCAAGTCCCGCAAGATCTGGTGCGCCATCATCGCGCTGACCTCCGGGATCCTCAGCTTCATCGCGGTGCTGGCCATCCTGCGCGCCGTGGAGGACGCTAGCCACCTCGCTCCCACCAAGAGACCGGTCTTCCCGACGCAGTACGAGGCCAGCGTCACTTTCAACATGCCCTACATGGACATGGTGGAGCCCCTCTATGTCCATGTGGACGAGATGAAGGGTCTGCAGAAGTTGAGCTACTACGGAGGAACAGACACCTACATCTACAACACTAGTGGCCCCAGCTTTCAGATCATCCCGGTGATCCATGAACGCAAGTGCTTTAAGTCTGCGTCCGAGCCGCTGCAGCGCATCTTCCCCAATATGAGTATGTTTGAGCCGCAGCATGGCGTCTTCCTCGTTGAAGAACGCCCGTGCTTCAGCTGGAAGTTCGTGACGAAGCTCCATGAACCGACGGAGGACGGCTTGCTCGGAGAGTACACGTTGTACGTGGATCAAAAGACGGAGCGTCCTGTGCGATTCCACTACGTGGGACGCAATGGAATGCTCGGAGGTAGCCACATTGACGAGTACTACTTGGACTACATTTACGTGCGCGAAGGCCCGGTGAATGAGGATGTGTTCTCATCGCTGCCGGCTTCGATGAACTGCACTGAGATGCCTGGTGATGACGGTGGTCCGTCGCGCAACCCCAAAGAAGACGTAAGTAGAGCTATTAGCAGTTTCTTATGTCTGATGGATGCATCTAATGTGTTGCTGGTGCTGTTGCTCGGTGAAGATCCATCTGCTCATGCCAGAAGGCACAACCAGAAAGAAAGAGCTATTTGATGAGTTTTCAGATGCGCACGGCAAGATCTACGACGGTGATGCCGATGCTGTCCAGCGCATGGCGACGTTCCATCACAACCGCCGCTTCATTAATGCCCAAAATCGCAAGGTACGAACTAGGGAAACATGATGCAGACATTGAAGTTGCTTGGCGCTGACCACTGTTGGTGTAATTCGCGTAACAGGGTCTTACCTACCATTTGAAGGTGAACCAGTTCGCTGACCTCACGGAGGAAGAGCGTCTTGCGATGCACCATTCATCGCAAGTTAAGCGCGCCATAGACAACGGTGCTATGGCTGTTCACGAGCTTTCGAGTTTTGAGGACCCAGGAGAAATGGACTGGCGAACAAAGGGTGCAGTGACACCGGTGAAAGACCAAGGTGCTTGCGGATCTTGCTGGACTTTCGGGTAACTTTCTGTGATTCCCTACGATTTTTATTTTTGCGACGTAAGTATTGACGACTTGTTCCTTTCCTGCGCAGCACGACTGGCGCATTGGAGGGTGCTTTGTTTGCCCAGCAAAAGAAGCTCTTCAATATGTCGCAGCAAAATCTCCTCGACTGCTCGTACGTTTGAGCTGCGCTTGCGTGGTACTAGCTAGTAGTATGGGGATGACTCAACTGTGGTTCCGGCTTGTTAATTCCTGGCAGATGGGACTATGGCAACAACGCGTGCGACGGAGGCTTGGACTATCAGGCGTACGAGTGGATTATGGCCAACGGCGGTCTTGAGACCACCGCAACATACGGGGCGTACCGGAACGCGCCTGACTACTGTCACTTTAACCCTGACAAGGCTATCGGACGCATGAAGGGGTTCGTAAATGTGACGAGCGTGGCTGCACTTAATGACGCGCTGGCCACGGTCGGTCCGCTGTCAGTGTCGATCGATGCCACGCCACCGTCGTTCTACTTCTACGGCGGTGGCTATTACGACGACGTGGAGTGCAAGAGTGATGTTGACAGCCTGGATCACTCTGTGCTGGCGGTTGGCGTGACCAAATACAAGGAGCAGAAATACACGCTGGTAAGGAAAACTCCTTGCGAAGATACTATGAATGACCGCGATCTTGATACCTACCGTTTTTGTGGGCCTTACAGGTGAAGAACTCATGGAGCACGCATTGGGGCGAGGACGGCTATATCAAGATCTCGCAGAAAGACAACCTGTGTGGCGTCGCCACGGCCGCGACCTACCCCGTGCTAGCCAAGTGACCGCCATTATCCCTCGAGGCAAGCTGAAGTTCGATTGGTAAGACCGTCCGATGCTAATGCGAAGTGTCTATCTTGTCGGAAGCTGGTCCCACCACGCTCGAGTGTAACCACCCCAAAAGCGATTTATGTTTCCTTTTGCTGGTGTTAATCGACAGATATCTGTCACTTGTCCGAAAACACTTGTCCGAAAACGTTTTGGTCACAGGCGAACTGGAAAACGGCACTAGAAAATAGTCGAGCTCGCTTCCGCCTCGGTGATACTACTATTGATGACGGCACGCTTCACGACGCTTTAGGCCTCACGCCTGTGGACGAGGCGTCTGTAGGGAGCTACGGCTCAAGTCGGGTGACAGAGTTGTCCATTTAATCATGGAGAGTGTCAACACAGAGGACGTGACCGTCTGCAGGCTTTGTGTTCAGCAATGGGACGATGCCAGTTCGGAATTGACGAAGCAAGCGCCGTCCACAGTTCGTCTTTGAAGGGCATCTAAGTACCCACTCGCTCTCCGTACCACAAGGAGACGGCGTGACTCTCCACCGTCGCCGCATCGATTTCACGTCTCGATTGATAGCACTTAAAAATGCGCACACGAAGCATGTGCGAAATAACATTAAAAATATCGCTGCAGCAAATAAGGCATGGGTCACTCGCAAAATCCCCGGGAAGAAGACAGCCCCGCTCGCATCCTGGTGCCGCTCGTAGCGCCGGCATCATCGTATGAAGGATGACACGTGGACCAGACGCTACGACCGACAAACGTGCTGGATGGCTTCACTTCTTGCGCCTTGTCCGTCTATCGGTACATGCACGCAGCGGTGACTGGGAGCTGCGGCACGGCGGCCCAGTAGGCGCCCTCGTTCTGCTTGGTGTGCACGCGGGCGCGCGCCGTCTTGGACGTGACGCTCAGGTCCACGGGCACGCGAGCGTTGCGGCCGTCCACCTGCGGAGCGTTCATGAAGGCCGAGATGATCGAGTCGATGAGCTGTGAGGTCTGCATGGCTGTCAAATTGGCTGCACTTGGCTTATTGGCTTGGGTAGGTCTACGACTTGTGCACTTGGCTGCAATTTCACGACTGCCAAGTTCTCGCTTGCTGCTTGAAGCTCTGCACATCCCCAATGCGTCCTCGCGGCGGTGAGGCCAATCAAGACGCGACAGTCGTGAAACGTCCTCGCTGAGTCCGCCGATTGGTCCATAGCATATCTTTTGTTGGCGAATCCGAGCTCGATGCAATGACTCGTCACAGACAACGTGTCAGTTTACCTCGTTTAATCGAATGAGGCTCAAATGAAGGCATGATCAAGGCACATCTTAAGCGACGTCGTGCAATTCCATGTCAACCACATATCTATGCAAGGGGTAAACAGGACGAGTTACCTCATCTGCTTGCCTGAGGCGACTGCAGCTATGTCCGACCTCATCTCGCCCGAAAGTCGTCTTATATTTAGACCCGTTTGCATTCTAAACGGGTTCCAGACCTAAACTTTGGTCACTTAAGGTTGTGTACATGAAAACTTGGCCAACACGAAAACTGACATCGTGGTCCTATGAGTGTGCCTGGATCTCTCCGCGTTCAATATTCGGCATTTCGAGATTGCGAGTTCTTCTTGAAATTTCCATGGTCCTTTGGTTGAATCTGTCCGGCCAAATCGCCCCGCAAATCACCAAAAGCAAGCTAAACGATGATTCATGCATTGTACTTATATGAGCGGTTACTGTACTGTACCCAGATGCTTCGCTGAATGACTTGGATTTGTAAAAGGGATCGGTTTGATAAACCGATCTCCGCATGTCAGTAAGCGCCTGTCGCGCGAAGGTCGACCCAATTCCCCGTAATCCATTCCGGTCGTCCGCTTGTGTCACCGCAAGTTCAACGTGGTCACCTTCATGCAACCTCCATGGAACCACGTCAAGATCTCTCCACATTTCTCGCAAGCCAGTCGCTCCAGCAGCAGAAGCAGCAGCAGCATTCGCCATGGTGTCCACCCGCAGCCGTACCGCCAGCAAGGACTCGCCCACTGCCGCCGAGCTGCCGCAGAAGCGCGCGGCCGCCGGGGACGCGTCCAAGCGCCCGGCCAAGAAGGCCACGACGCCCACGGCCGCCAGCGATTTGGTCGTGGGCCAGAGCGTGACGAAGGACGTGACGCTCAAGACGCAGGAGGAGAAGGAGGTGAAGCTGCTGGACACGTTCAAGGAGCAGGGCGTGGTCTTCTTTATGTACCCGAAGGCCAACACGCCCGGCTGTACCAAGCAAGCTTGCGGTCGGTGGAGTCAGCTCGTCTTGTTAGCTTTACAATTGCACTTTTAGATTGTTTTTTGTTTACATAGATGAAACTCAGTGCAAAAGACTCATAAAAAGCTGTGCATGCTGAACAGGCTTCCGGGACAACATCCAGGCCATCAAGGACGCTGGGTTTGTGGTCTACGGACTCAGCGCGGACAGCCCCAAGTCGCTGACCAACTGGAAGGCCAAGCAGAACCTGCCCTTCGACCTGCTGAGCGACCCGGGCCACACGCTGATCCAGTACTTTGGCAGCTCCCTGCCGGGCAAGAAGATCCAGCGCTCGCACGTGGTCATCTTGAAGGGAGGTGTCGTGGGAGACGTGACGGGAAAGATCTCACCGGCGGACAGTGTGAGCCGCGCGGTTGAGTTTGTGAAGAAGAATGCTGCGTCCGCTCGGGCTGCGGCTTCCGCCCCGGTGGCGGAGAAGGAGGAAGAGCCGGCCAAGGAGGAGGAACCCGCTGGCGAGTTCGCGGTGGACAGCGTCACGACGTTCGACGTGGAGCTGCAGACCGACGCCTCCGCGACGGTGAAGTTCCAGGACCTGATCAAGGAGCGCGGCGCCATCTTCTTTATGTACCCGAAGGCTGACACGCCGGGGTGCACCATCCAGGCGTGCGGTTTCAATGACAACCTCGAGGAGATTAACAAGGCGGGCTTTGACGTGTACGGACTGGGCGGCGACACCCCGGCCGAGCTGCTCGCGTGGAAGGAGTCGCAGAAATACAAGTACACGTTGCTGTCGGACCCGAAGCACCAGCTGGTTGGCTACTTCGGTAGCTCCATTAACGACGGCACGCGCGTGCAGCGCTCGCACGTCATCATCCTCCCGGGTGGCAAGGTGGGCGAGATCGAGCACGAAATCTCGCCGCAGGACAGCGTGAGCAAGGGCCTGGCGTTCGCCAAGAGCCACGCGATCGACGCGACCAGCAAGCTCTAAGGTAGTGTCTCCCGCGCGCAGTGTACGTAGGGTTGCACGCTTCAACGGATGCCTCCACGTCGATCCCTGTCTATGCCATGTTCATGAATCCCAATGAAAACTATGGATACGTTTTGCCATTTTGTCGCTAGCATACTCGTCCTAACCATTGCTTGATGCCTTGTGACGAAGCGATCGTCACCTCTGTCTGCGTGACATCGACTTGGCGCTCGTGGCAGCACAAGGCCCAATCAAAGCGGCACCGCTACGCATTCAGCTGATGGGATGACCCGCGAGATTGGATGGCGCCGCCAGGTTGAAGCGCACCACCACAACGGCCAGTGACTCTCTACGACCCTTCACTCATCTCCAAAATGACAACATGACAAAATGACCGCGAGATATCGACCCCTCACTTGTGAATTCGCTGTGTAGTCAATAAGGGGCGTTGGGGCCGTTTGAAGATGCTGCGCAAGTGCACGGCAGATGTGGTGGTGGTCGGTGCCGGGGTCGCCGGCTGCTCCGCCTTCTACCACTTGACGCAGATGGCTCGCAATCCTCGATTTAAGCCGCTGCTGGTGGACGCTTTGCCTCCGCTGTCGCTGACAAGCGCCAACGGCTCCTTCAGCTACCGCAACTGGTTCCCAAGCGACGCAGAGACGCCAATGAGAGAGCTCGTCGTGCACTCGATCGACGAGATGGACGCCATCTGCAAGGAGACCAACAATGCGCTGGGCTTGAATCGCAACGGGTATCTCTTCGTAACACGAGACGCACACAAGATGGAGGAGCTCAAGCAACTTGCAAAGAACCTCGAGCGTCATGGAGGAGGAAAACTCCGTGTCCACGAGCCGAACGATAAACTGAGCGGGTATCGCTTCTCGACAGAGGAGATGCAGTACGATCTGGACGGTAGTGATCTGCTCGTGGGCATCGACAATGTTGCGGCTGCGTTCCCGAACCTGAAGAGCTCGAAGGCACTTGCAGCGCTTCATGTGCGTCGCTGCGGATCGCTCGACCCCGTCAAAGTGTCAAACTATGAGCTGACGAAGGCCACTGAGTACTGCCCAGAATCGGAGGTTCTGCGCGGTAAAGTTGTCGATATCTCGGCAAACGGTGGGCATGTGAACGGTGTCAAGATCGCCATGCACAATGGTGAAACACTGGAGGTGGCGACGCCTAATGTGGTGTTCGCTACGGGTCCGTTGTTTGAGAGGACCATGAATATGCTCAAGCAGCGCGATTTGTCCAGTTTTGACGTGCCGATTATCAATGAGCTACACTGCCGCGCCATCGTTGATGATGTCGACGACGTGTTGCCCACTACGATGCCTCTGACATTCGACTCCGACCCAATGGGCAAGCTTGAGGTGTACTATACTAGTAGACTAGTGGTGAACGAATACCTGTGAACGGATTGATCTTACGATTTTGCTGCGTATGTTGTGCTTTAGTTTTCAGAAGAAGATCGCAGGGAGGTTATGGCGGATCCTTCGGCGGTGCGCATGCTCGAGGAGTATCCAGGAGGGATCCACGTCCGTCCGTACAAGGGCAACAAAATGATGGCAGTCTGGACGTACGATATTGACCCTGTGTCGGCGCACTACCCTGTCGAAGACTGCCTGGATCGCAGGTGAGCTGGCAATAAACTTTTCAAAATCGTGCGGTGCTGTCCTAAAACTAACCGTCACCATGACGTAGATTCCCCGAAGTCTGCGTCCGCGGACTCACGCGAATGTTCCCACAAGTGAAGTCGTATTTATCTCGACCGAAAGTGCGTGATTCATTTTACGTGAGCGGCGGGTACTATTGCAAGACACTGGACAATTTACCACTCATCGGGCCGGCACCGAGTACGATTGGCGGTGTCTTCTTGCAGTCTGCGATGACTGGCGTTGGTCTCATGTCTAGTGGCGCGTCGGGTCACTTGTTGGCATCGCACGTATTGGGCGAGAAGCTCGAAGGCTGCGGACTTGCTAATCATGCGGACGCATTCCTACCTAGTCGGTTCGAGGACCAAGCGTATCTCGATTTTCTCAGCGACGGAGGTGCTGCTGTGTGTGGCCAGGTGTAGTGGAGTCTCTGTTCAATCAATTAAAGGAGCGAACAACTACGAAGGAAAGTATTCGTTCTATTGGTCTACTATGCTGGAAACGTCGGCATAAGCTCCTGCTGTTTTGGTGGTGGGGACTCCTGGAAATACTCATGTGCCAGAGCTTCCTTGGCCGAGATACGCTGGCGTGGACTGAGAGCTAGCATGCGGCTTAGCAGGTCAAAGCCCGCCTTCGACAACGAGCATCCACTTCCCGAGAACGTAGCTGCAAGCGGAAATTTATCACGCAGCCGCGAGTGTTTCGGCCATTTACCACGCACACTCACGTTCGCATCAGGCACATCATCGTCCACTCCCGGCCAGTTCTCCTCGTTCGGTGCTCCCAGCAGCTTAAAGATTTGGTCCGTCTGCTCCAGTTCACCTCGTCCGGTAAACAGTGGCTTCATCGTCAACATTTCGGCGAAAATGCACCCGACGGACCACATATCCACCGCTGTCGAGTATTTCTTCGCTCCAAGCAATAACTCCGGAGATCGATACCACAGCGTGACCACAAGCTGCGTGTACGCACGCAAAGGCGAGCCGTACTTGCGCGCCAGCCCGAAGTCACAAACCTTGAGCACACCGCGTGCATCATACAGCAAGTTGCTCGTCTTCAGGTCCCGGTGGATATACCAGCGCTCGTGCATGTAGGCCACAGCACTCAGTAGCGACTGTAGTAAGTACTTGACTTCAGACTGTAGGAACGGCGCCTTCATCTTGTTCTGCATGACGTTCTTAAGGTCGTTTTCTGCATAGTCCATGACCATGTAGATCTTGTCGGGCGTGGAGCCCACCACCATCTCCCGCACTTGGACGATGTTTGGGTGGTCCAGAGACAGCAGCACGTTGGTCTCCCGCAGCGCCGTGACTGGGAAGCCTTCCTGGCTGGCGTCGGCGCTCATCTTGACCTGCTTAAGCGCCACCACGTCACCCGTCTCCTTGTCCCGGGCTTTGGACACGACGCCATACGTCCCTTCGTCGATCTTGCCGATGCGCGCGTAGCAGTCGACGCCCCGGCAGCCTAAAAGGTAGAAATTGTGTCTCGGAGGCTCATTTGGGGAGGCGATTGCGGCGGAAGCAGCGGGAGTTTGGGCCCTGGGAGAGCTGCTAATTGAAGGAGAGGCATCGACGGAGGACTTGGATGTCTTGCGGCGGGAGGAGGAGCTCTGCTTGCAGCGTGAGACGTTCTCGTCCGACGAGTCTGAGTCCGAGTCCCAGCGGTTCCGCTTGGTCATGACTGCAAAAATAGGGGACTATGCTCAATTAATCAAATGGGTATGTTAGGTTTTGGGTATTGCCCCCAATTTTGAGAAAAGCAACTTCAACAAGTTGTGGCAAAAGGTTTATTATACCAGTGCCATGTTTGCGGATTTTGACGTGTACGCTTACGTGCTCTATACGTCGATGTTCTGTGTGGGGCCAAAGTACTCGTAGTGCAGCTGGGCAGCAGGCACATTCCATTGCTTCGTCAGTGCCTTGTACACCGCCGTCATGAAGCCCGCAGGGCCGCAGAAGTAGAACTCGCAGTCCTTGGACGGCAGCCACTTCTTCAGCTGCGCCAGGTCGAAGACGCCGTACGCGGCGTGCTGCGTCACGAAGTCGTTCTTCTGCGCGAGGCTCTCCACGTGAGCGCCGAACGCGTGCACCTCCGGGTTGCGCGCGTACTGCACGAACACGACGGGCGAGTTCTTCTCGGACGACGCCACGAGGTACTCGAGCATGCTGAGCAGCGGCGTGAAGCCGACACCACCACTCAAAAACACGAGCGGCTTGGCGCACGACTTCTCGCTCTGCAGGTAGAAGTGGCCACACGGCACACCCACGTGCAGGATGCTGCCGACCTCCACGTCGTCGTGCAGGTGCGAGGACGCGACTCCGGCCGGAATGTCCTTCTCGGCGTCGCCCGACTCCTTCTTGACGGAGATACGGTAGTAGTCGAGGCCCGGCGCGCATGACACGCTGTAGTTGCGCACGATGGAGCGGCCCTCCTGCAGGTTGTCGAACTTGAGCGAGAGGAATTGGCCGGGCTGGAAGGCCATGAGCGGCTTGTTCTCGTCGGCGCTCTCGAGGTAGAACGACGTGACCTCGGAGCTCTCCTTCTCTTTGCGTGTCACGCGCAGCTCGCGGAAGCCGGACCATCCGCCTCGCTGGTGCTCGAACTCGTCGCGGGTCTGGTCCTCGGCCTGGATGAGCAGGTCGGCCAGGAACCAGTAGCCCTCCTTCCACGCCTCAATGATCTCGTCGGTGGCCGCGTCCTTGAGCACGGCCTTGATGGCTCGGAGCAGACAGCCACCCACGATGGGGTAGTGCTTGGCACGGATGTCGAGGCTCACGTGCTTGTGCACCATGCGCGGCACGGCGTCGCCCAGGTTGCTGAGGCGGTCGCAGTTGGCGGCGAAGGCGATGACGGCGTTGGCCAACGCGGTGGCCTGGCGCGAGACGCCCGCGGGTGCTCCGCCGGCCGTGGAGCCGGCCACGCGGTGGTGCGACATATTGAAGAGGTTCTGCACCTCGGGGAACTCGCTGAACATGGTTCCGTACATGGTGGAGGTGATCTCGGTGGCGTGTTCCTTGACGACGGGCGCCGTGGCCTTGAGGATGGCGATGGTGTACTCGGACATGGGCTTGGGGCCGGCGGCGGGCTTCTCGGTGCTTGACGCAGCGGTAGCGGAAGCGGGGGTGTTCTGCGGTGTGGGGGCCATGGCGGTCGTGTTGTGCGGTGCTGTGCTGGTGGTCGGGAGTTGTGCTCGATGCGGCCAATTGAGGAATGAGCTCTAGATCGCTGAGCGAGGTGCAGCAAGCAGCAGCACCGGAGTCCCAGGGCCGTCTTGCACCGTGAGCCTTCCGCATAACCACGCACGCGTCCTGTTCCGCTGGGCCCCGCCTGCTGCCGTTGATTTGCGACGACTCGCTCCATAGAAACCGACTGCTCCCGCCAGAATGCGCCGATTACTGTACCTGCAGGGCTGCTATTAGCGAGGGCAGGTCACTCATCGTTTCGGTATTCAGCGCGCCGACGGCCAGTCAGAGCGCTGCGCTTCAAGCTGAAGCGGGTCACTCAGCCGTTTCGGGTGTCGCAAAGACGGTGCGGCGCTTCAGGATCGAGGTGAGTCATCGCGAATTCACGGACGCAGGCTGGGGTGTCTTAGCTCGAGTGTAGACGTCCGATGTGATTTTGCAATCATGCAATAGAAGAGGGTGGCTGCGTTGGGACAGGTGTGGCAAACTATCGAGTCAAGCAGGGTGCTTGCGCACGCGCGCCCAGCGTTTAGAGTTGTTGCGGCGCTCATGGCAAATTCACTGAGCGAAGGTGTTGCCGTAATTCGGATGGTGTCGTTTACCTTTTTTAATTTCTTACATTTATATAAAGCGCATGAAAGCCGTCGGATGCAAATGACATACTGGGTGGCTTGTGTATGCTTCCTCGCGGCCAGTACGCGTCCAACGTGTTGGCTTGGTTCCGGTGACCAATGCCTTGGCCGATAGGTCACTCATCTGCGAGTGCTATGGACACGCGATAGCTTAGTTGGTAAAACTAAACAGGCTGCCCCATGTCACCAACATCCGCTGGGCATATTCTATCCGCGAGGACACAGGTACGGGACACTTTTTGAGGCCCGACAAAAATAGCAAAGGAGGCCAAAATTCAACGCACTAAGACCAAATACGCAAAGTAAATGGAAAACGAAGTTTGCCCGTGCCGTTCAATTGACCGGATAAGGCGTGAAAGGAACAGACTTTGGTTCGTAAACAACCACACTATGAAATATTTTTATTTTATGTAGGTGTTTGTAGCAAAATCACCGGATGCACCATTTTGGCTCCCTTTCGCTTTTGATCGCTCGATTTTGCTACGTCAAACCCCGATGAGTTAGTGATGCATCTCCGCTATCGATGTGCCTACCTCGTCGTCGCTGTTCCGCCGTAGTTTGCAGTCAAAATTAAATGTTGTACAGGACACATCACCCTATGTGAAAACACTATCGGAAAACGGTCTAAATATACAGAGACCACCGGTTATAGTGTGGCCGGGTATAAGAGCATTTCGCGTATTAGAGCGCCAAGTCAGATCCCCAATTGCTAGCATAGTTAAATCAAGTCACATCTGTTCTAAGAGCAATTTTTTGTAAGAGGGTTGGCGACACGTGGCTCACAACAAGTTCCGACATCAAGCACAACAATGGTGGCATCGCGCGAGCATCTTACTATCTACGAGAAAAACGAGCTCCGTCGCTACCACCGAGCAAACCCAAAGTGTAAGCACGTTGCCCTCAAGCAGTGGGTGTTAGGACGCTTTGGCAAGAGTATTGGCGTGTCGACGGTGGGGAAGATCGTAAAGCAGCCTCTCGATGACACAGCTAACGGCAACCAAAGAGGAACCGCAAGCCCACTCATGCATCCATTGAGCCAGCGCTTTTATCGTTCGTCCACGATAAAGAGTCTCAGGGTCTTCTCTCCGACGAAGTTCTGCAAGCGAAGGCTAACGAGCTGGTCGGTGAAGAGACCATCACTCTCTCGTGAATCCAGAGATTTAAGGCCCGCCATGGAGTGAAGCTTCACCAAATGCATGGTGAGGCAGGTTCCGTCGACACCGCCGACCTGGGGCAGCAGCGGGCAGCTTTGATGGATCTGCTGGATCAGTACAATCCACAGGACGTCTTCAACATGGACGAAACAGCACTTTTCTACCGCATGCTTCCTAGTCAAACTTTGGCTACCCGGAAAATTGCTGGTAAAAGAAGGACAAGGCTCGATTAGCAATGGTTTATGCAGCAATCTGACCGGGACGGAAAAATTGGAACCGATTGTGATTAATCGAGCCGCTCGGCCGCGGTGTTTTCGTGGCGTGGATATAGGAGCTATCCCAATGAAATATTTTTTTAACCAGAAGGCGTGGATGACAACAAAGGTGTTTTGGAGTGGGTTCGAGCGCTTAGTTTGAAGATGCACGGACGAGACATTATTTTACTTGTGGATAATGCTCCAGGTCACGTCGATATTAGCTTGGCAAACGTTCGGATTCATTTCTTACCCAAGAATACTACCTCCCACTTGCAACCTATGGACGCTGGAATTATTCGTAATTTTAAGCTCAAGTACAAGAAGTTATTTGTGCGGTGGGTTGTCGAGCAAAATGGCCCACTAAAACGGCTGGACCTGCTGACGGCTATAAAATTTGTGGTGGATGCCTGGGATGCAGTGGCCCAGGCTACAATCTGCCGTTGCTGGAGGCACACCAGGATTGTCTCGGGTAGTATGAGTGCCATGGTGGAGCAGGACAGTGAGCCGAACGCGGGTGGAGATTTGAATGATCTAGAACTACTAATTTCTCGACTGCATCTGGAGGATGCGATGAGTGCGGAGAGTTATCTCAGAATAGTGGAAGAAGACGATGACAACTCAGAAGACATTACTACTTGCGAGGAAGAGAGCATTGAAGCATCTAGTGACAGCGGGGTCGACGAAGAAAAGCTGCTCTCTCATAGTGCAGCATTGGCTGCAGCTCAAAAGCTGCAGGTTTACATGTTTGCTGATGGCAATCGAAGCGCCACCGTCCAGCAAGTAGTTGATGTCAGCAGGAGAATGACGATCGCCGCCAAGCGCCAAGCTCGAATCACTGCCTACTTCAATGAGGAATAGTAGGTCTGATATGAATTAAAACAGGTTTTTCTTATATCTGCGTGAAATCTATAAGAGAGTTACCAGACGGCCTGCCCCAACATGCCCACTATAACCGGTGGTCTCTGTACACCATCTTTCTATCCGTCAAATGTCGACTTTATTTGAAGTGAGCAGGCTTCGCCTGAATGATAGTGAAGATCGATGACATCTGAATGCGTTGGTGCCCTCCCGGGTCGCAGACAAGAAAGGCAAAGCAACAAAATGACGACGACAACTTTTTTGCCCTTTAAAGTTACTATCGGAAAACGGTGTCCCATAACCCTGGCGTCCCGTAAACATGTCCGAGCGGATAGTAGAAAGGTTGGGTGCTCTACATTTCAACGGCGTGGACTATCCCGGGCAGAATATCTGGATGCGCTAATGGCAGGCCACCCGGCCTTTTGATATAATCTTTTTATTCGACAGCCGAAATGAAGACGACCGGGGTGCCGTTCTTATCTACTGGTCTAACGCGTTTGTTACACAAGTACTGGTACATGTATGGCTCGAGTTCAATTCCCGTACTTTTACAACACCATGATGACGCGACATCCTTGCTTAAAACAAAAAAGTCTAAAATACGCATGCTGCATGCACATTTTGCTGGCAGAATTCTGGTAGCACAAACCAGCGATTAACCGCAGTTTATTTGAGAATTTTCGGTGTAGTACGACGCACAAAAATTGCAGACACAACAACTGTATCCACAGGGCGCACCTGAACCCTGCTTGACTCGATAGTTTGCCACACCTGTCCCAACGCAGCCACCCTCTTCTATTGCATGATTGCAAAATCACATCGGACGTCTACACTCGAGCTAAGACACCCCAGCCTGCGTCCGTGAATTCGCGATGACTCACCTCGATCCTGAAGCGCCGCACCGTCTTTGCGACACCCGAAACGGCTGAGTGACCCGCTTCAGCTTGAAGCGCAGCGCTCTGACTGGCCGTCGGCGCGCTGAATACCGAAACGATGAGTGACCTGCCCTCGCTAATAGCAGCCTGCAGGTACAGTAATCGGCGCATTCTGGCGGGAGCAGTCGGTTTCTATGGAGCGAGTCGTCGCAAATCAACGGCAGCAGGCGGGGCCCAGCGGAACAGGACGCGTGCGTGGTTATGCGGAAGGCTCACGGTGCAAGACGGCCCTGGGACTCCGGTGCTGCTGCTTGCTGCACCTCGCTCAGCGATCTAGAGCTCATTCCTCAATTGGCCGCATCGAGCACAACTCCCGACCACCAGCACAGCACCGCACAACACGACCGCCATGGCCCCCACACCGCAGAACACCCCCGCTTCCGCTACCGCTGCGTCAAGCACCGAGAAGCCCGCCGCCGGCCCCAAGCCCATGTCCGAGTACACCATCGCCATCCTCAAGGCCACGGCGCCCGTCGTCAAGGAACACGCCACCGAGATCACCTCCACCATGTACGGAACCATGTTCAGCGAGTTCCCCGAGGTGCAGAACCTCTTCAATATGTCGCACCACCGCGTGGCCGGCTCCACGGCCGGCGGAGCACCCGCGGGCGTCTCGCGCCAGGCCACCGCGTTGGCCAACGCCGTCATCGCCTTCGCCGCCAACTGCGACCGCCTCAGCAACCTGGGCGACGCCGTGCCGCGCATGGTGCACAAGCACGTGAGCCTCGACATCCGTGCCAAGCACTACCCCATCGTGGGTGGCTGTCTGCTCCGAGCCATCAAGGCCGTGCTCAAGGACGCGGCCACCGACGAGATCATTGAGGCGTGGAAGGAGGGCTACTGGTTCCTGGCCGACCTGCTCATCCAGGCCGAGGACCAGACCCGCGACGAGTTCGAGCACCAGCGAGGCGGATGGTCCGGCTTCCGCGAGCTGCGCGTGACACGCAAAGAGAAGGAGAGCTCCGAGGTCACGTCGTTCTACCTCGAGAGCGCCGACGAGAACAAGCCGCTCATGGCCTTCCAGCCCGGCCAATTCCTCTCGCTCAAGTTCGACAACCTGCAGGAGGGCCGCTCCATCGTGCGCAACTACAGCGTGTCATGCGCGCCGGGCCTCGACTACTACCGTATCTCCGTCAAGAAGGAGTCGGGCGACGCCGAGAAGGACATTCCGGCCGGAGTCGCGTCCTCGCACCTGCACGACGACGTGGAGGTCGGCAGCATCCTGCACGTGGGTGTGCCGTGTGGCCACTTCTACCTGCAGAGCGAGAAGTCGTGCGCCAAGCCGCTCGTGTTTTTGAGTGGTGGTGTCGGCTTCACGCCGCTGCTCAGCATGCTCGAGTACCTCGTGGCGTCGTCCGAGAAGAACTCGCCCGTCGTGTTCGTGCAGTACGCGCGCAACCCGGAGGTGCACGCGTTCGGCGCTCACGTGGAGAGCCTCGCGCAGAAGAACGACTTCGTGACGCAGCACGCCGCGTACGGCGTCTTCGACCTGGCGCAGCTGAAGAAGTGGCTGCCGTCCAAGGACTGCGAGTTCTACTTCTGCGGCCCTGCGGGCTTCATGACGGCGGTGTACAAGGCACTGACGAAGCAATGGAATGTGCCTGCTGCCCAGCTGCACTACGAGTACTTTGGCCCCACACAGAACATCGACGCGTAGAGCGTGTGGTAAGAACTGTTTAATCTCCAGGAGGACGGTGTCAGTATAGGATACGTTAATTGTGTACCATGGTTCGTACGCAACATCAGTTCTGACAGCTTCAGATCGGCATTGTTAGCCAGATGCAAACCTCATCGTCGTCTCTTATCGCCAGGTTGGGTTCCTCGCCACTCCACAGTATCCGTAGTCGATTCATTGACGTCGTCATCCGGGGCGTACGCCGTCACAAACAACCGCACGTAACTCTCGTACTCTTTCAACACCGCGCCCATGCATCTTGAGAACTTTAGACGCCACGGCATGCGGCTGTGCAGCATGGTGAAGCGTGTGCTTCTTAGACTTAGCTCAACCAGCAGCATCCATCCACATACCCACGCCTACCGTACATCTTGAGTCAAAACGCACTTCATCTCGATCGCACAGAAATTCGCAAGTGTTCTTTTCGCAACTCAAGCCGCTCACTGCCAAGTATCCTTACAGTTAGGAAAAGTACCGATGAGACTTTGCGTTGCGACGAGGTCATCCCATCAATTATTTTCCGGTAGAAGTTGTCCTATCCTTGCAAGGCTTCAAGGCACCACTGCGGGTACGTAGCATCCTTGCCTTCGTCTACTTTCACCTCGTTTGCATTGGTATCCGGAAGCTCATCCGTCGACAAAGGCACCGTTTTCGTGGCAACGCTCTGCTCAAAGCCAGCAAGTTGAGTCTGCAGCTTCTGTGCTTGCTGGATATGACCAAAGAAAATCAGCATTTCCAGCAAAGCACCAACATCACGTGCTAACGCGGCACTGGGTCGCAACTCGGAGAGCTGTTGTGCCACATAAGCTTCCTCTTCAGCGCTTCCCTCCTTCATTCGCTTCCGCCTCTCTCGGCGAGATGGCATACCACCGTGCTTTGTTTTGCTCTTGGGCTTCTTACCAGCATCTCCTAGCGCCTGTGTTGCGTAGAAGTGGCTAGCCGTCGCAGCTGAAAGTGACTGCATCGAGAAATTGCCAATGCTGGCAGCACTATTGTGGCTGCCTACAGAGCTCTTTGACACATTGGAAAGCGCACTATCTGCAGCGCTTGAAGCGCCAGAGCGAATGCTAGCAGCGTCTGCGTCGCCACTCCCGTGGTCCCATCGGCTCCCATCAATGCCATGCAGCTTAAAGAGCCGCTTTTGCTCGCGGATGGTGGTTAAGCGTTTCCAGTGTTTGGCGTATGCCTTCTCGTTGCGTTTCAGTTCTTCCAGGATGTCATCACAACTCTGCAGTACTCCAGTCTCCACGTCACTCTCGACTAAGTCTTCTCGCTTGTGCAGATACGCCACACGAAGAGCCTCTGCCCACTGCTGATGTGTAACAAGAAGGCTCACTGCTTCGTCGATGTCGTTACAGTATTCAACGTAGATTCTAGCCGCCGCGAGGATATCGTCAATCGATCCGCCTTGCTGTTGCTGCTGCCTATTCAGTAGTTCTTCAGCAATTGCGTATGCTTCGTTGCGGAGCTTGTCGGGGTTTTCTTGGTTGCGTGCGCTCAGCGCCAGCGCCATCTGCCATTTATTCGCAGCAAGAAAAGCGCGCCGAGCCTTATCCTGATCCGACGCTGCTAAATACACGTAAGCTGCAGCCTCGTACTTCTTCGCTGACTCAAGGTGGTCACCCTTGAGTAGCAGGATTTGCCGGTGGAATGCTTGCGTACTATCCGACACAGAGCGCTTGACAGCTGTAAAGGGAAACAGCTTCGTGCCCTGGTCGTACAGTCCTCCTTGCTTAATCAACTCCATAGCCATACCCTGAAGCTTGCTCTTTTCCAGCTCGTCTTCGTCGCTTGCATCGCAAATAAGTGCACTGAGATGCGCCAGCGCGCGTTCATGGCGCCCAAGGTGCAGGTCAATTGTGTACTTTCGCCAATGTTCGTTCTCAAGCTGGGCCACACGGTCCAAGAACGGAACGTACTCCTTTGATCGCGCTGCGAGTGCGTTGCCACGGTTCGCACGAGGTCCAGATCATATAATCCCAACGCTTCAGAATACAGGCTGTCAACATCAGTCAGCATAATGAGATGCTTGATAGCACGGGTTGCCGCTGGACGATGCTGGGTATTCTCACCATTGACGTGTTCGGTGCCATGAAGGAGCATTTGCACTTTGCCAAGTGCTTCGTCGAACCGAGCAGGAGACTGCTTTACAGCACTTGTAACAAATGGAAGCAGCAGCGCTGACTCATCATCATCTCCACTTCTCTCTTGCTCTTTAATAGCTTGCATGAAGGCCTGGCAAACCATGTTAACCTTTCCTTCTGATGTGTAGGTTTCCCCATTCTCTTCCAAGCTTGATTGACACTCTTCTGCGTGGCTAAACGGAGCCAGCAAGGGACCGTATTTTGTGGTCCAAACATCAACGGGGTGGAGATTAGTGATGAATAGACACAGTCTGTCACTGGTTACTGCAGCAGGTCTCGACGAAAGAAATTGTTTCACTAGACAGCGCGAAAAGCTCTCCAAGAATCCTTGCGGGTCAAAATCTACGAGGATATTCAGGTCAAGCCGGTGGCGACGACAAATTTCCAGTGCCGCAACGTAGTCTCGCTCCTTAATATGCTGAATGACCAGCAGAAGTACAAGCAGCCGTGGAGCGATGCACTCAAGGTTACCGCGTGGCATTTGGACAATCACGTTGGCTCGTTGACCTATAGTTGCGACAAGGAGTGCCCCACGCTCAATGGAGCGCGACTCCAATGTGACAGAGTCTGCACCTGCATCCTTACAGTAACTCTGTAGAGCAGTTAAAGGGGCCATACACAGCTGTGACTCGCGGCCTTGTGTCGTGAACAGTAGCACCGAGGGTAGCGCGCAGTAGCGGAAAGACGAGCACGCAGATGCCAGAAGCTCATCATTCACAAACAACCTAGCGCTTGAGCTATCAAGTCCAATCACCACAATGCCTTCTCTACTTCGGTTTCCTTGCTTGTCAATATCTCCGCAGCCGATCACAGTCAGGTGTGAGAACGGCGGAAAATTACCGGGTATCCGAACCAGAGCGCTTGGTTCCAAAACACTCATTGTGTACACGGCACCGCTGTGGATCTGCACCGCTAGCATGGCAAACGGTTCCTCAAACACAATTAATCCCTTATCCTTAGACGACGTCCGGAATATTTTGCACACTCTTTAACGTGAAGAAGACCAGTCTGCCGAACCGTGACAGTCTCTTCATCTGCATCTGCTGCAGAGACGCAAGTAACGGAGCAAATGATAAGCTGATCTTGCTGTTCAGATTTACCGGCAAAATATAATCGGCGAGACTCGGAGCAAAAGTGCACCCAGAAGAGGCTCCCCAGCGCGAAAGATTCGCTGTCGTTCACAGATACAGGCAAACGCACGGTGGTAATTGACAAAGGCAACTGGGGACGAGCTGTCATAATAAGTGGAGGGGGAAGACCTGCAGCTGAGGTGTGTCCATCTCGTGGAGACAGATAATTTTCCACCAGCACCAAAGTGCCAGTAGAAAGCAGCACCAGCAAGGTCTCACTCTGAGAATCGAAAACCACGGAGTTGATTGCTGCGTCGAATGTAGCTTGAAGCAATGCAAATGGAGGCGGTATCATAGCGCGGTGCAATGGCGTCAGAAGCAGCCTGGATCCATCGATAACACCTGTCACTGCTAAGCTCTGGCATTGTGGTGATACATTTTCGGCCTGTTCGTGAGACGGACTCAGCCCCAACTGCGGACGCTCGGTCTCAACACCGCAAATATCCCAAGCAAAGTCATGCTCGTAAAACGTCAGCGCTTGCGTGACCGATGATCGAGTGAGGATGCTCAGTCGTCCAGCTACTTCTTCATCCCAGGCAAAATCAACAAGCTCCTCTTCAACACGAAATTGCAGCTCCTGTTTTAAGTACCAGTGGTAGTTGTTCCGTGTCCAGAGCTGCACAACCGATCCAAGATCGTTGTCATTATCGTCAAGTTTTGCACTGGAAGTCGGCTTCAAACGTACAGCAAGTATATCCGAGGCCGCGTTCCACCTCACTTCTGCTACATGGTACGTCGGGGCGCGGTAAGGTCTCGATTTCGAAATCGCCGTGACGCAATCCGTTCCTCTCAAAAATACCACAAACAGCCGCCGACTTTTGCGCGTTTCACTGCTTGCAATTAAAGCCATACTTTGACTCCAATCCAGCGCAGAAACCAGTCCACCGATCTCACGTCCATCTTCAAGCCGTCCAAGCGCATGCAGCTCGAGCTGCGCTGTAAACACCAAAACTTTCTGCACGACAGCATTACCACCAGTCGCACCACTTGAGTTCGTCATCGTTGCAATATTAACTGCAATAAACTGCGAGTCTTCCCGCCAACAGACTTCACACTTCCAATGGTTCTCGTCTGCACAAAGCACCAGGCCCGAGGGCAAACTCGCCTCGATCTCCGTCTCATGGAGCACCTCCCAGTCATTGCTCATCACCAGCAATCTGCCAGCTCCTGTGACAAGTGCCAACATCTCCTGATTGCCACTCCACGCCACTGCTCTCAACCCGCTGTCCACTGTACCGACCTCTTCGCCATCAATGGCGTCCACGTCCACCGTGACGAGTGCGCCGCTCGAGGACGCACAGACCAGCATTCCCAGCTCTGCAACGTACTGCATCCACTTCCAGTGTCCACCAGTGTCCCTCTGTCCTTCCTGGGGCTCTACAAACTCGTTCAAGTCCAGGAACAGCTGCAACTCTTGGTCCGACAACTGCGCATCGTCCTCCTCGGGCTGCAGCACGTCGATGCGGCCGCTAGCACGCAAGAAAAACGCCTGGGACTCGCCTGGGATTGAGGCAAAGGCGACGCATGCGTCGGAGGACAGATTGTCCGCCTCGAGCGTCCACACGCGGCGCTGCAAGGCCACAAGGTTGCGCATGGGTCCACCGCCAAGCAAACCGATAAAAACAATAGTGACATATGTCTCGAAAGAGTGACGCTTGAATTGATGACGACATGCGATGCTGAGTCAGTCCAAGCCCATCTCCATTTAGGTAAATGAGAGTGAATTGTTCCACAATCAGGAGAGCCGGAGTCAAGTCGCGGCTCCACGCAGGACTGTGTGTAGTAAAAGGGGTCAAAAAGCTTTTTTATAAATCATGATTTTCGTTAAATCACGATTTTCGGTTAGTGGTTGCTGGCCACCCGAAACAAGCCGCTCCCGACGCAACCCACATCAGCCCCCGCCCAATCCCGGCGTACGCCGTATCTGGCGCGTATGGCTACCCGTGAGCGCGCCCCTTCTGCGGAAAAACTGAATACGATGGGGAAGACTCCCAGATAGACCACGAGGAAGAATTCGTGGAGGAACCCGAGACAGACCTGTCCGAAGCAACGCCACCCGACTCGGCGTGACACGCGTTCCCAGTCTGAAAGGCCGTACATACCTCAGCTGGAAAGAATGAATTCGACACGGCGCTCCAAGACTATTGCCATGCAACTCACCAGGTACAGAAGAAATACTCTTAACCTCCTAAGCTGCAACGTTTTACAGACACTGATGTTATATTTTGTATATCGTGGATTGCTAGGTGTTCTTGAGACGGATGTCGTCCTCAAGGGAAAGCCGAAACAGTCGTATTCGAGCTATAGGGGGAAGTAGCGCCCGATTCTTAGTTGTTGGAGGATGAATCATAACATCATTATCTAGCTGGTTATCAATGCACGCATTCAGGCTCGTGTCTGGACCGTGGCATTGGAATACGTCCACGGCTAAAGGTTCGATCGAACGTGTGCGAGTCAAAGGTACCGAAACAGCTCTCATTTTATTTTTACGACGTGTACTGTTTTGCAAATAATTGAAGATTCACAGCTCAACGCGTTGCTGCGTCGTCACGTTAATGAATACTTCATCACCGTATCATTACACGATACGGAAACAACCACCATGTGGGCCAAGCAGAGTATGCTCAAACCAAACGTGATCGGTATCAATTGCCGTGCGGAGAGCTAGAGACCGTCAATTTATTTTGCAAGGTTGGTGTGTGTCGCAAGAGGATCCTCAAATACATTTGAAAGTTCATCTAGGCGTGGAGTGGGGTTTGCTGGTGTCTCGGATATGATCTAGAAAATATATGCGAGTGCCTCGCTCACCTCCACTTAATGGATAAGGAAGAGTTGTCTCTGCTCAATTTCTGCTACACAAGTTCACTAGACGATATTGCTACGACAGCCGGCATTACTGTTAGTTGTGACGAGGCAGAAAGTCGACCACAAGCAAGCAGGACACATGTAATCTCGATACACTTGATGAATATGGAAAGTGATGCAGACCGGATCCGGTGGCTTTCAGAGAGTCGTACTATAGAAGACGCGCATGACCACATCGCTGGGGCCGTTTTGGTTAACGATGACCACTGGTGCGGACTTTGCATCAGCAAAACAACTTCGACGTTCATCGTAATGGATCCGCAGAACGCTTTCTTCCTTTACTGAGTCAACACAAGCGCTGGGTGCGCGCCGTGCATACGGACTTCCAGCAAACAGATTCGTCAAGTGGTGTGTGGGTTCTCGCGTTTATCGACAGCTACCTCAACAATAACTATGACGTCCCCTATGGCATTGATTTTCTACGGTACAGATACCTAGTGCAATGCATATTTTCCACAAACTATGAGTGTAAATTAGTCTCCGACTTGACAATTAGTTTTTGAAGCTTATAATACGATAATTGAAAGAGCCCCATCAGCATCGTCGTTGCAATCCATATGGCGGCGTATAATTAGTGCTGGATTGTGCCGATTGTATACAATCTACAATCTGCTTGTGCGGAGATTGTGGCAGCTTGTACAATCTGGTGCATATGGTGTCAGGTCACCAAATTCTCCGGCTCTCCTGATTGTGGCGGTGTCTTGGGTAAATACCAATACTGTTCAGTAATGGAATCGACGCTTCTGAGCACGCTGTCGCCGCAGCTCCAGGCGCTTGTGGAGGCATCTTTAGGAGCCAAATTATCGACGTCTGCAGTGACAAAGGCGTCTACCGAAGAGAGGCCAAGTGGCTCTTCACGATATGAAGTAAAAGAGACGAACCAGCACTTTGAAGAGGGCTCGTCGACGGTTCTGGACGCCACGTGTCCGTCCGCGCAGCTCAACCCGTCAGAACTGTTTGGTGCGTATAGTATTTGATGCTAGTATGCCATTGCAGCACATAATTATTTGCTTATGGTGGTTTGTGTGTTGCAGCGCTCAAGCATCCAGAGGCACCTGGTTTTGTGGTGAAAGAGGGGTTTCTGGGACGACAGAATGCGCTGGCTGTGCGAGATGCGTTGCTTGAAGTGGCAAAGAGCAAGGAGTTTCATGAGGCAAAGGTTGGTGCTGGAGAGAACTTGCGTAATGACCGAGCGGTGCGCGGAGATCGCATCCACTGGATTCACATGGCTCGGGATTTGGAAGCCCCGGACGAAGGGGATGTTACTAGCCCTGCTCTCTTTCATTTACGAAAGCAGGTGGAGTCACTTGTGTGTGGACTGAGAAGGGTCTCTCCTGAGCTGGATGTTCGCAACATTGTGTCAACACAGTTTGCTATCTTCGTAAGTACTACCAGATTTGACGGTCTGTGGATGCTACTAATATTTAACCCTATGCTTGTGCAGCCAGGAGATGGAGCTCGGTTCGTTAAGCATCTGGACACTTACTCGAACGTGCAGCGAGATGAACACGGGGCAATGTCTAGTGATGGATTGGTTCGTCTTGTCACATGTGTCTATTATCTGAACGATCAGTGGAGCCCAGAGCACGGCGGTCAGCTACGCGTGCATTTAAAAGACACACCTTTATTGCCAGCGTATCATTGGGATATTCCGCCTAAACTCGATACGCTTGTGATGTTCCGGAGTCTTGATGTTGAGCATGAGGTGTTGCCGACGCACCGTAAGCGTATGGCTGTTACGATTTGGTTTTATGGCAAGCCGAGGCATTCTCCTATCGCCCCGCCTCACGTGGTACCTTCTGCCAATCCCAGTGTGACGGGGCCACCGCCGCTACCTCCAGCCACGCGAAGCAAAACTGACCTTGCAGAGGGCGCCACCATTTTTGTCGCAATTCCAAGTTACCGCGACTCGGAGTGCAGGTATACTGTTGACGACTTACTCGCAAAGGCAACATTTCCGAATCGCATCACTGTGGGTATTTGCTTGCAGACGGATGAAGAGGATGACACATGCGCATACCTTAAAGACAAATACATTCCCAGCAAGGTCCGCATACATTGGGTAGACTACCGGATGGCTGCCGGCCCGTGCGTAGCGCGAGCTCAGGCACAGACACTATGGCAGGGTGAACGATACTACCTACAAATCGACAGTCACATGAGATTTCGCCCCGGATGGGACTGCTTTTTGATCGGCGAGCTGGAGTCGTGTCCTTCAACAAAGGCGATACTCACGACGTATCCTTTAGGTTACACGCTGCCAAACGAGGTAAGAGTTTTGCCATATTATCGAATAAAGTCCTCGGGATTTGAGGTGTTCAAGCACTGACCATACTGGTGGATTGGTTTAACGCTGCAGGTTTCATCTGAGTGTCGCCCCACACTCCTTTGCGCTTCTTCGTTCGATAATGTCGGAATGCTAAGGCAAACGGGAAAAATGCTTGCAAAAAATCGACAAAGTAAGTTACCAAACTGGTAGTTTTTGAGCTGCTGATGGATGGTGCGACATAGTTATCTTCACTCACACACTATGCTTGGGTTTCGGTAGACCTCTGGAATCACTGTTTTGGGCTGCTGGGTTTTCATTTTCGTCATCTCAAGTAATTGCAGAGGTTCCTTACGACGAGACACTTCGCTTTTTGTTTTTTGGGGAGGAAGCCTCGATGGCAGCGCGACTTTGGACTTCTGGGTGGGACTTCTTCTCCCTACTGAGGCTGTAGTGTATCACCTCTGGTCAAGAGCGTATCGTCCTGTTTTTCAGGAGCTGGAGAGCGAGGAAACTGTGCAGAACCGCGAATCTTCTGCACAATACGTCAAAACGTTGCTGCAGCTGGATGATGCCGTCGTGACGGGCAATATGGAGGTTGCCCATAGTGCTGGGAAGTATGCACTCGGAACTCATCGAAGTTTTGAGCACTACCAAAAGAGCATTGGAGTCAATTTTGCCTCGCGAGATATCGAGTGGAGGGCTCGGTGGGGGAATCTGGATCCTATCCAATTTTACTTGGCCTCCACTAGCTTGTTTTCGCCAGCGTAAAAAGAGAGGCCTTCGATTTGTAGTTTGGCTTGGTGAGTTTGCATGATGTTAGCTCTTCAGATAGGAATGATTTGTGGAGAGTAAACACAGCGTATCGCTTATTTTCGTCTACCGGTACAACAAGTTACATTCTATGGTTTATGTAAAGCTGTTTATCGTCTGAGGTTTAAGATGATGTTGCCCACACTCTAATACCGACTGGTCGGCTTACTTGCCCACTTCGATCAGCCTTTTGCCCAGCGTAAAGTAATAGTCAACCACGCCCTTTAAATCGTCCAGCATGATGAACTCACGAGGGCAGTGCGCATCCGTAATACTGCCAGCACCCACCAAGTACGCCTTGCCATCAAATTTGAAGTATGGCACGTCGGTGTTGAAGCACGCGACACCAGTGTCATAGCCCTCAACAACAGTCAGGCGAACCGGGGCGTTAGCAGTATAGAGCTTCATGCCGACGCGTCCAGCCACGATCTCCTAGCATTTCGACACAAATCGTGAGCTCATAGAAAACAGTTTGTGTTCTCGGGATCCTTACCTCAACACGCTTGTAAATAACATCGGGTTCCGTCGTCAATCGGAACATAAGCATCGCAGAGGACTGCTCAGCCAGAGCGTTGGCTGCTTGGCCGCCACTGAGCAGACCGATGTTTAGGTCCGTGTTTCCATACTCCTCGGAAGAAGGCCAGTTCTCCTTCTTCAAGTCGTACAGCACATCGATCATCGGGTCAATGGCTGAATCGCCCAAATGGGGATAACCTTGTCAAATAATCAAGAGAAATATGGTTAGTTGGTTCGAGCCAGAATTCGCGGTGTTTGTTCGAGCCAGCCAGCATGTGTCCAAAACGATGACAACAGACATCTTACCGCTATGAGCCGCAACACCGCTCTGCGTGAGGTGGATCTTGAGTACTCCCTTTTGAATCCTCGACATTTTCAATGCGGTGGGCTCACCTACAACCATGTGAGCTGGGTTCACGTTCAACTCGTTCGCCTTTTTCATTCCGCTGTGGTCGGTCTCCTCCGACACGACAAAGAGAAGCTGAACATCATTTCCAAACCCGGCCTCGACGAGTTTCTGGGCCGCGATCATTTGGCCAGCAACCAAACTCTTGGCATCGCACGCGCCACGTCCGTACAGCGTGGTTTCATCAATGCGAGGAGGGAGATATGGGGGACCGTGTCCATGTGCGAGTTAAACAAAAGTGTCGGGGTTGTGCTTTCACTTCGAGTAGCGTAGACATTGTACCTGAAGATATGACCAAGTGTGGTTAGCTTGAACCACAAATTCCCATTGCCAGCAACGTTGAACAATCAAAAGCTATAACGAACCTGTCCGCCTTCACAACAGCATCTGGCTGAGGGGGAACCTTCTGCATGTGGACATTCCACCCACGAGTAGTCAGCCACTTTTCGATTGTCTTTCCGACACTTGCTTCCTCTCCTGAGGTCGAGACAATACTGTTGAGGCCGATTGCAAGCTTCAAGACGTCGTCGCTATTGACATCCGCCAGTGCTGCGGCAGCCTTAAGCTGGATCTTGTGTTCATCTGACACCGTTGAGTCTTCACTCTCGCCCGGATCAGCTTGCTCGACCTTTTTTTGAGACCGTCTCACGCCACTTTCCGTTCACAGACGTTGCTTTCACCACACTGGAACCATTAGCGCCAAATATGAACGCGCCCATCAGAGATGACGGGGTCGAGAATTTGAGTTGCTCCTCGTCGATGTCGACCAACGCGAAGTCAGCAGCGTACCCCTCCTTAATCTCACCCTGCATTATTGTCAAGACAACAAACGTCAAAAAGACGACGTCGGCAAGCATCCAGAAAATATAGGAGTACTTACCACTTTCAGATTGAGCGATTCGGCGCCGTTCTTGGTGCCATAGCGGAAAAGTAGCTTCGCCAAGTCCGATTCCGAGGTTGCGTCGGTGCAGACACCTCTTTTACTCATATGCAGGCGGTGAGCGTATTCTAACCAGCGCATCTCCTCACACATGTCCACACGGGTGTTGCAGTCCGTGCCGAGACATACACGGTCGGAGCAGCTTGCGATGAATGGGAAGCCGTCTCCTAGGTTGCCCTAATTCACCAACCATCCTTATCAGTACCAACCAGCAATACTCTGCTCTAGCCGTCTTCAAAGGCCTTAATGTCAGCACACTTACCTCAGTGAGCGGGCAGATGCACACGTTGCCCTTCCTTTCTACGAACTGCTGCAGCTCGTCTGCCTTAGTCCATGTGCAGTGCACAGCCGTGAACTTCTCATCGATCTTGAGGTTCTCGAGCAGCAGAGCCATTGGCGTTTGTCCGTCATGTGCAGCCTTGCAGTCCTCGACCTCCTTCGTCTGCTCTTCCAGATGAATGTGGAACACCAGTCCTCGACGCACCGACTCCTCGTGCAGCTTCACGATGTCCGGGACTTCCACCGCTCGCATCGAGTGCGCGACCACACCCAGCGACTGCGTCGGGTCCTTCTCCATCTTGGCCAGCAGCGCGTCCATCTGCTTCCAGTACACGTCGTGCGAGTCCACCTTGAAGCGTTTCTGGGACTCGGTCATGGGGCCCTCTGGAAGCCGCCGTGCTCGTAGTACGCGTTGAGCAGCACGATGCGAATGCCCACGTCCTTGGCGGCCCTCAGCACCGTCTCGTCATACGCAAACTCGTGTCCGCTCTTGCCCTCCCCGGGGCGTCCGTGGTGGAAGTAGTGGAACTCGCCCACGCTGGTGATGCCTGCGTCGCGCATCTCGGAGAAGCACTGGCGTGTGAGCTCGTAGAGCTGCGGCTCGCTCATGCCGCCCACCAGCTTGTACATCTCCTCCCGCCACGTCCAGAAGCTGCTCTGGCCCGCCGCCGCCTTCGGGTACGTCTCTCCGAGGCCGCGCAGCCCTCTCTGGAACGCGTGCGAGTGCGCGTTCACCAAGCCAGGCAGCAGCGCGCGGCCCGGCAGCTCGTGCACATGGGCGAGGGCGTTCAGTGCCGCAGCGTCGCCGGCGTGCGCGACCGCATGCACGAGGCCGTCAGCGCCCACCTGGACGAGCACGCCGCGCTCGAAGTGCTGGCCAGTCCACGTGAGCTCGGGCGCTAGCACGTACGCGGTGTCGGCGGACGGGAAGGTGCGTTTTGGTGCCATGTTGAAGACGGAGTGCGTGCGGAATGCAGAGTGATTGCGGTGCGGAACGTGACGTGAGGCCGAGCCGCGCAAATTGCGAATGAGGCCTGTGCGCATTGAGTGAAAAGCGCGAGTGGCTTGGTGCAGTGACGCTGCCGGCGCTGGCAGTGCCGCTGCAACTTGCTGTAGTTGAACCTCTCAAGCGCTTGTTTAACACGAAATATGATTTATGGAAGTTATATCATTAAAAATGAGTGTTTTTGTATGATTTTACTTGTGAGTAGTTATCGAAGTAGGAAGAAAAACAACAATTCAAAGATAAAAAGAAAATCTTTACCAGTCGATGAAGGAATCTTTAGAGAGAAAATTGCTTTACATTCACTGTTACCAGTACATGAACGTCTCACCAAATTCGTTAATCTTGAGATTCGTATCCAATGAGTACTGTTTCAGTTATTGATTGGTCGCGGGACATAGCCCAGCCACGCAAGTTGCAGTGCGAGGAGATGTGTTGCAGTGCATTCGCGATTCCGCTTCGCCTCCTTCCATCCGTCACCTGCCCCACCATGAGCTCCTTCCGTCTGCGCATCCTCAACGCGCGCCAGATCGTGCAGGTCTGTGCGCACGGCGAGCCGTTCAAGGCCGGCGCAGCCCAGAAGGAGCTGGCCGTGCTTGAGAACGCGTCGCTGGTCGTCGATCGGGCCGGCAAGATCGCGGCCGTGGGCCCTGCGGTCGACGTTGACGCTTGGCTCAAGCAGCAGCCGCAGCCCGTGAGCTTCGACAAGGACGTGGACGGCCGTGACCTCGTGGTGCTGCCAGGCTTCGTGGACGCGCACACGCATCCGGTCTGGAGCGGCAACCGTGTCAACGAGTTCGCCATGAAGCTCGCCGGAGCCACGTACATGGAAGTGCACGAGAGCGGCGGCGGCATCAACAACACTGTGCGTGCCACGAAGAAGAGCTCGGAGGCGGAGCTGGCGGCGCTGCTACGTGCCAGGCTGGACCGCATGCTGCGCTGCGGCACCACGCTCATTGAGGCAAAGAGCGGCTACGGTCTGGAGACC
The DNA here is from genome assembly GCA_011947335.1 of Phytophthora constricta. Lineage (NCBI taxonomy): Eukaryota > Oomycota > Peronosporomycetes > Peronosporales > Peronosporaceae > Phytophthora > Phytophthora constricta. Next base: position 10,098 of record JAAVTI010000586.1, on the reverse strand, counting down.
GTCACGGAGCTCAAGATGCTGCGTGTGCTGCATACTGCGTCGACTGGAGAGGACGCCCACCCTGTGGAGATTGTGTCCAACTACTTGGGCGGCCACTCGGTCCCTGACGGCATGACGGCTGCTGCAGCTACGGACGACATTGTGAACAAGCAGATCCCCGCGGTTGTCCAGGCCAAGAAGGACGGCAAAATCTCGCCTGAATTCATTGACGTCTTCTGTGAGAAGGGTGTGTTTGAGCACGACGATACCCGCCGTATCCTGGAGGCAGGCAAGAAGGCCGGCCTGCAGATCAACTTCCACGGAGACGAAATGCACCCCATGCGCTCAGGTGCCATCGCTGCTGATCTTGGTGCACGTGCAATTTCGCACTGTGAAATGCTGACGGCCGAAGATCTTAAGGCTATGGCGGCTAACAAGCCGGACCCGGTGTTTGCCGTGCTGTTGCCCACGACCAAATTTATCCTGAAGCTGCCCAACCCTCCGGCTCGCGACATGATTGCTGCTGGCGTGCCCGTTGCGCTCGGCAGTGACTACAACCCCAACGCGCACTGCCTGTCCATGGCGCTCACCATGAACATGGCTTGCGTGCAATTCGGCATGACAATGAAGGAGGCGCTCGTTGGCGCCACCATTAATGCTGCTGCGTCCATCAACCGCTCCAGTACGCACGGCAGCCTGGAGATCGGTAAACAGGGTGATCTGGTGCTGCTGCGTGCGTCGCAGTGGGAGCAGATCATCTACGAGATGGGCGACCCTCCCATCGAGCACGTCGTCAAGAAGGGCGTCTTCTACCCCGCCAACTGATTGCCTACAACAAGCCACTGACGGTTGCTACGGCAGTACACATACGTTTACACAGTAGAAAAGAAAAAGCAGAAGAGCAGACCATTGTTGCCTAAACACCCAAGAGCTCCAAAATAAAAGCTTTAGTTTTCATGTTCGACTCCCATCCGAGCCATTTTCTATGAGCACCAAAGTGTTTGTTAACGGATCAAATCCTCCGTCATCTGCATTTCTCTGGCAGGGGCTATCTGCATTAGATTCCTCAACTGCACCTGATCCAGGCAGCCACGACTGCTTATCCCGTGGGTGGCTGGTACGTGTTCTTCTCATTCCACTCGTCCATCTTCTTCTCGATGAAGGCGATGACTTTCGGGTCCGGCACAATAAATAGGTGCGTGTCGTCCAGATCTTCGATCACAAATCGTTGCTGCAGTGTAAACAGAGCAAAAGAACCATAAGAACCCCTGTCAGCCATTTGCCCTCCCCGCTTCTACGAGATCCTGACCACCAACCTGCACCGCCGTCTCATTGAGATGCAGCAGGTACTGCTTCGTCGCCGGGTCGCTGCCAAGGCGCACACAAAGAGCGAGATCTGCTGTAAGTGGACGGATGACAATCGGACAGTGCCGCATGCACACAAGGGAACGAAGTGCGCACCATTTGACCAACACGCCCTTGTTCGCAGTTGGCATCTGAAGAGAATTTGCCAATTGGTGTGAGCCCAACACCAACTTCATTCGCCTTATATATGATTGGTCAAAATAGGATGCGTGATTGTGGTGGTGCATTCCAATGCTCATCGCAGCTCGACAAGCTTGTAGACGAGCTGCCGCCTCCTCTTGCTCCGATCTCGTCGCTACCAGACTCGGCAGGATGCGTCTGCGCAGCAGTGGCTCTGCTGGTGATGATGTCAGCCTAGAGAAGGTCGTGAACGTGAAGCTCGAAGCAACGCAGCCGTCCGCTCGGCGGCCTCGTCGTATGTTAAAGGCCGAAGTGAAGAGCGAAGTCAAAACCGAAGAAGCTGTCGGCGTGAAGCGCGAGAAGGTGGAAGACGACGGAGAAAACCTTTCAAAGACCAAGAAGAAGGCGAAGAAGAAGAAGGAGCGCGTACCCAGGCAGGAGCCCAAAGGATGGAAGGAGCTTCTGCGCGGCATCGAGGAGATGCGGGCCAGCAAGGACGCTGAGGTGGACAAGTACGGCTGCGAGGTGTGTGGATAGGAGGAGGCATGCAAGCTTTAGAACGCCAGGCTAACTGGGGTGTGGTTGGTGGCAGGTCTTCGATGACGAGAAGTTTCCGGCGCATGTACGCCGCTTCCACGTGCTGATCGCGGCGATGATGAGTAGTCAAACCAAGGATCCGGTTAATGCTGCAGCAATGGGCCGCCTCATCAAGCACGGTACGGAACGCCGCAGATATAGCTACTTGCTGTTGTAGTCCCAAGGTTGAATGCTTTTCCTGACTGTTGTTCGCAATTACTAGGCCTGACTGTACAGTCCATGCTTGAGATCGACCAGCAGGAATTGGCATTGCTGATTCGGCCTGTTGGCTTCTTTAATCACAAGGCTAAGTTCATCAAGCAAGTGGCTGGAATGTTGACAAAGCAAGCCGAAGGTGCAGATATCGTTGAGATTCCGAGCACATACGAGGGGCTCATCGCGCTGCCTGGAGTTGGACCGAAGATGGCAACGCTCGTCATGAATTGCGCCTGGAACAAGTACGGTAATGTAGTATCTCGCTGCGATAGCTGCAGGCCAAACTGACTGTTGAGATGCCTATTATTTAACGCCTGCAGCACCGTAGGTATCTGTGTGGATACTCACGTGCATCGCATCTCGAATCGTCTCAAGTGGGTAAAGACGTGGAACACAAGCAATCCCAAATCGCAGGCTCCCGAGAAGACCCGAGCGGTACGAATATTTAGCCCTGCTACAGCAAGTTGTACATCGTGGCTGATCCTTCTGGCTTGGATGGTTCAAACGCAGGAACTGGAAGATTGGCTGCCAAAGGAGTACTGGGGTCCTATCAACCCGTTGCTAGTTGGTTTCGGTCAGACCATCTGCCTGCCTCGTGGACCCAAGTGCAACGAGTGCAAGATCCGCAGTATCTGTCCGTCCGCGAACAGCTCTGCCATATAGTGCAATGTGCTGCCTTGTCGTATCCGATCAATCATCCTCAGCTGAGCCCACTTCAACACTTGTATTGACCTGCTAAAATCAATATTTTCAGCCTATCACATCTCCCTTTACAAGAACACCAGTCAATTTCCATTGTAAAATGGCCGACGCTGCCAAGCCTGAGCCGGACGACTCTACTAACGATGTCTCTGCTGCCCCCAGCGACGCCTCCGAGGCGCCACAACCGACACCGACTGCAGGCAAACGCAAGCTGGCGCGCACGACGCTCTCGCTGCGGGAGAAGGCCATTGTGAAGAGCTTCTGCGAGCAGAAGGTGGCGGAGAGCAAGGCGCGGGGCGAGTTGGTGCCGTCCCAGGAGATTCTGCGGCGCGAGGTGGCCAATCAGTTCGGCTGGAGCTGCGGCCGCTCCACACTGTCTAAGATCATGTCGATGGACTGGCGGCTGCTGCGGAGCGGCCACGAGGGCGGCGAGGCGCTTCGCAATACCAACATGAAGAGACGTCGACGCCCTCTCTTCCCGGCGTTCGAGGCCGATCTCGTTAAGTTCATCGAGGCGCACCTGGGTCCAGTAGTAGACGACGAAGCTGCCAATGTGGGTACCGGTGTGGTCGACCAAGAAGCTGAGAATGGGAGTCGGGGCACTGCTCATTCGAGTGATAGCAGCACGATGCAGGTTCTTGAAACGAGTGCTGGAAGTGGCGAGCAACGTACACGAGAGAGACGGACACTGACTGAAGCATTGATTCTTGAAGAGGCACAGCGACTGAAGCAAGTACATGGCGTGTCGGACAAGGAGCTCTTGCTTTCAGTAGGGTGGCTGGCGCGCTTCAAGCACCGCAATGGCATTCGCCTGCGGAAACCCGCTGGACGAAGCAGTAAATTACACATGCATCAGTCACTGGAAGTGGTGACAACGAACGGCCCCGATGCCAGCTCGATGACTGCCTGGAGTGCAAGCCTGATGGAGGCTAGCTCCTCGCACGAGCAAGTGACACATGGAGAGTCGATGAACCATCAGACTGCTCATGACACTGCCGCAGTGGTGACTGACAATGAAAACTCCGACCTCTTATCAACTAGTCAACAATCAGCACATTTGGAGCTACATGCTGGTGACACCATTGTGACGGCTACGAAGAGACCTGCGTTGTGTTCTGCGCAGTGGCACCCAAGAGGACTTGCAAAGGGTGCGTCAGCCACCGATGCACTTTTAAAGCACATACCGGAGCGCATTCGAGTGTTGTCATGTCCATGTCAAGCTTCAGCTACAGACAATGATCTCGTTGCGGGCATCACCGGATTGCGTGTTGCAGTTGTTGGCTTTGGTAGTGTCGTGAAAGCATTCCTAGCAGCTGCGTTGGTCGGTGCCAGCGGATTCGTTACGTGTGTGGAAGCAAATCACTCAAATGTGTGGTTAGCTGAGCAAGCTGCGGAAAACTACTGCCTTGGCACTCTTGGATTGCCTCTCGTGAATATGCGATTTGTCGTGGGGAATATGGCAATGCCGCTCAGTCTGTACCAGCATCCAACTCTACTGAAGATAACGGGCTGAAGGAGCTTCAGGGTCAAGCAGATCTCGTCATCTGCAACTGCTCTATTCAATCATTAGAGTTTCCTGCGAGCAAAAACGCAATTTTGGAACTTGCATATGGCTTACTGAAGGTTGGTGGCGAGATGCGCATGACCGATTTGGTTTGCTCTCGGCGGCTGTCACCATCTGAGTGTGAGGAGGCACGTGCGGCTGTGGCTAAAGCAGAATCCTCTTCAGAGACTAGTGATAGTACTAAGCAACTCGAGCAACAACTACTGCTTGGTGCGCCGTATATAGGTGACCTACGTCGGTTGTACCGAACACTGAGTGGAGACGTCGAGATTCGCAGTGTGAGCTGCAGTGATGTGGAAGGTGCGGCGATTGATGTTGCCGTCGCTTCATTACTTCCGTCTGTCGCTGCCGCTGGGGACGCTCATTTTCGTCAAGTCACTTTCCAACTATTCCGTCTGCCGGATTTGGAAGACCCACCCGAAGACTACGGCCAAACGGCAATTTTCAATGGTACGGACCTCAGTAACAGAACGATTGGTATTGAAGAGTTTTCGTCATCTTATCAGCTTGGCGACAATTTCGATTTTCGGAGAGGCGAATGCGTTGCGATTGACGGCAATACAGCTCAGATTTTGCAGACAAGTTGGTTGCGGCGCTTTTTCTCGGTAAATGGTGATCGTTCCCGACACCGTGGTCCATTCAGATTGGATCAGCAGCAAGCTCAAGCACGTACGTCGGCGATGTCCTCAGTTACATCGACATCAGAAGACATGCCACATGCGGTGGATGCGTCTACTAGCCAGTCTTCAATATCCCCCATACAACGATGTCTGCATCAACGGCAGAGCCTCTTCAAATGGTCGATATCTAGCAGGCCGCAGTAAAGCTGCATCAAGCACAATCTGGCACTTACGTCAACGATTTATTCAATACTCCAATTCTGCCTCACGTCGTCAGAATGATCACCCGACATGAGTAAGCAACATGTTATTTTCAAATGCAATTCAATCATTTGTATCACTCGCCCAATTATTGAAGTTGTTTGGCAAATCCGACCCGCCGGCTTTTGACATGACCTGGATCAGCGTACAGACAATCCTCTTCTTAGTGGTATTCCAAATAGTGGTACCCTCTAGTTAGTGCTGTGAGACCCCTCAACCCGATGACAGTTGGGCTACAAAACCAAGTCAAAACTTCCTCCGACCTCTAGATTATGCTTTGTGATACAGAAACCTCGCATATCACTAACTAGAGGTGCTTAACTATTGAACGTCCGACCAAGGAAGGTGCTGTTCGCGCCCTCGCTTTCTGCCTGACTCCTCTCTACACGCACTCTGCATCGATCGGAAGCCTCTCACTGCCGCGGATGACACGCCCATCACATCGGCATGAATAAATAGCTTGGCCATCCACTGCAGCCGCTCCTGTAGTTCCTGGGCAGTAAGGTCTGCGGCTGTCACCACCGTATCGGCTATCTCTTGCAGGTCTTCCTCCTGCTTGTTACTACACTCAATGTTTTCCTCAGCTGAAAGCACAGCCTGAAAATGACGGCGCGCAAGCTGAATTTGAGCCCAGCAGGCAAGACCGCTTTGACTGGCAGAGGGATAGTCGTCATTATGACAACAAATCTGCAGCCGCTGGGCATTGGTGAGCCTGATGCATGTGCTGGATGGCTTGGTGGGCGATGGCATCGTGTGGGATTCAGAAATGAGCTTCGTAACGGAGAGCACACTCGGAACTCACTAACAACGACTTGTTTGCTAAGAGGGATTTTCTGGACTGATGGCTTTTGTGCTGCACTACCCTACGGTACTCTGAATTCTTCCTTCTTCGTACATCACCCAGATGAGTCCATGTTGAAGTTCACTATCCAACACGCCCCTCCGAAGTACTCGGTTCTTCGGAAGATTTCCGTCTTCAAGCAGATCATCTTGCCCAGCATCTCCAGTCGATTGCTGGCAAGTGGCTTTGTCAGTAGATCCGATGGGTTTACCTCCGTCTTCACTTTGTGCAACGTCATGGTCTTCTTCGTAACTTAATCACGGACGTAGTGCCATCTCAATTTAATGTGTCGCGTCCGGCGACTGAATGTCGGATTGGTAGCCATCACAAAGGCTGCCTGGTTGTCGATTCCCAGACGAAATTCCGTCGTTAGATCTGGGAAGACTTCAATCAGCACGTTACGCAAGCCTTGTCCTTCCATGCAGGACTCGCAAGCTGCTAGTACTCAGCTTTTGCAGTGCTCTGGGCCACAATTGTCTGTCGTTTCGACGCCCACAAGACTGCTCCTCCAGCTACACAATGCACGTAGCCGGTAACACTTTTTCTGGTGTCGGGGTCATTGACCCAGTCTGAGTCACAGAATCTATCTATGATCAGATTGCTCTTTGTTGCCTTTGTACCCCTCATCGCGTACACGATTCCCATGCTCTTAGTACCGACAAGGTACTTCAGCACCCGCTTGGTCGCGCCAATGTGCTGCAGAGTTGGCCTTTGCACGTATCTACTCAGCTGACCAACTGCATACGCGATATCAGGACGGGTGCAGGTCGCTAAATACAGCAGCGATCGTATGAGCTCGCGATATGGGAATGTCCTGTCGCGTGAATCCGTGTCATTCGCAGTAAGTCGCAACGTGGTTTCGATGGAAATTCTGCTCGCATGTGCTTCACCGATGTTAAATATCTCGATAACTTCCTCACAGTAACGAGTCTGGTGAATTTTGATCTCGTCTTTGCACTGCTCCACTTCCACACCAAGGTATGTGCTCAGTAGCTCCTGATCATTAAGTCCATATTCCATGTTGAGCTGACTAAACATTTCTTGTTTGAACTTCTCATTTTTAGTCGCACAGAGAATATCATCAACGTATAGCAGAATGATAGCAAATTCTCCATCATGATTGTAGTAGTACAAACATGGCTCAGTGGTGCACTGCCGGAAACCGTAACGAATGAGCCAGGCGTTCACTTCGCTGTTCCACTCACGTCCAGACTGCTTAAGTCCGTTCAACGCTTTGTTGATCATGTAGAGCATACCGTCTTCTTCACAGGGGTAACCCTCTAGCTCTTCGAGATACTGCTTTATCTTGAGTGAAGCGTTCAGATATGCTGCGTTAATATCTCCTTGATAAATCGTTAGCTGCAGCAGTAGGCACACCGCAATGAACAAGCGAAACGTTGCCATCCTCGCCACGGGAGAGAACGTCTCCTGGTAGTCAATGCCTTGGCGCTGCTTGTCACCACGCGCCACGATACGAGACCTATATCGAATGACATATCCGAGGTGGTCGACATTGATGTCGTACACCCACATGGTCTTTATCGCCCGCTGGCCTGCTGGCATTTCTGTCTTTGGTATCATGCGTAGCACCTCCTTGTCTTTGAGTGCCTGGATCTCCTCATCCATAGCAGCCTTCCACTGCCTCGCATACTTCGACCTCATCGCTTCCCGATACGTTCGGGGTATCTTCACATCACTAGCTCGAACTCCACATTTACCACGACGGTCTGCATGCAGTGCCTGGAATGTTGACGTTACCGTATAATCCTCATAACGTTCTGGTGGGCGACGCTCGTGCTGTTCACGCAGTCCTGGGCGTCGTGCGACAGCGCCTCGCTTCTGACGTTTCGCCTCCACCTTTGCACGCTTTGGTCCTCGCGCACGTTTTTCTTCGTCATCTCGTTGACGTCGACGACCTATCATAATGTCAGCTGGCAGTTCACCGTGCCCGACTTCAAGTTCGTCAGCAGGATCAAAAAGGTAGTCATAGTCAACTTCTTCGTCGCTGGCATCCTCGACATCCACCACTGTAACTAGATCCGTGACATGGTCGGGAGAAACATCCGCGAACTCCACTGCATTACTATCCAAGTCATCTTCATGTTCATCGCTCGCGTCATTTTCACGCTCATGATTGGCATTTTCAGTATCAGAACCTTCTTGATACTCTGTGCTGGGAGCAATAGTTTCATAGCCTACTGCATCTCCGCCCCGCTGCGTTTCGTCAAACGCACTATCATAGTCTGGTAGGGAGCCGTCCGGTAGATTATCACCCACCCCCACTCGCTGATCATCAGCATCTGACTCATTTCCACCTTCAGTGTCCGAATCGGCGACATTTGGTGGCGTGCTGTTGAGCAATATGTCATTCCAGAGTTGCTGGTCATCATCATTTAACTTAGCACATGACACATCGACACACATGGTTACATCACCGGGCCGCTCGCTCCGCACCGAATCCTCATCGCACTCTGCGTGCTGTGAAGAAGTGTTCTCTTCGTCATCCTCGTTTGCATCACAATCACCGTCACGAACAAATTCGTCGAAGGTCTGCAGCCAGTTGTCCACCTTGGATCTGAATGCGCTGCCGTAGCGATCCTTGTACTTGATGCTCTCATTGATCTTCACGTCTGCCTCGAAGCCTTTCTTGTGCTCCGTAGGAAAATAGACCTGACAGCCTACGACGTCCTCACGGTAGCCGAGCAGAAAACCGACACGACAGTTCATGCTCAACTTCGTTCGTTTTCCTATTGGTGTGTGACAGTAAACGAGTGAACTAAAAGTCCGTATGTGATGCAGGTGTGGCCGGGACCCGAACATCATTTCGTATCGAGTGCGTCCTGCTCCCTTGCAGAAGACACGGTTCTTAATGTACACGGCAGTCTCCAGTGCGTGCATCCACATCGACTTTGGCAGTCCCGAATCATGCATCATCGTCTTCACCATACCAAATAACGTTTGGAGTGTTCGCTCAACTAGATTAAGCTGCGACGACTTAGGTCCAACCTTCGTATGCACAATCTCTTTCTGTTTGTACCAGCGCTCCATCGAGCCGTTGCAGAACTCCTGTCCTTTATCTGTGAGCACCTGCTGCACAAGACCAACGCTCTGCGCTTTGTCGTCCCACTGACGAGTCACAACTGCATCCACTGGGTTGCCGTGTTGCCTTTCTGCCCATGCGATGTACTGCTTCATGCACTTGTTCACCTTTTCTTCAGTCTTCGACTTCAGTAGGTATGTGGTCACAAAGCGAGAATACCCATCCATTACAACCAATACAGCAGTGTATTGCGTGCCATTATGCAACCCAGGTATTAGCAAGTCTGCAAATACCATGTCATTCACTCGCGCAATCTTGCGATCGAGGCTCTTGCGAAATGTCTTTCTACGCTGCTTACCAAAATGACAATCAGTGCAGTCAATTTTGCCACGCCTCTGGAGCATGATCCCTTTTGCCATGCCGCGGTCAACCATCAAACGAATGTACTCTGGGCATGTGTGTCCTAAACGCGCGTGCCACAAGTCGATATCTGCGACTCCATCCGTGACCGTGAAGTTGGCAATCACTTTTTCTTTACTGCCGTGTTGATCCTTTCGATGTGACGCTGGCTATGTTGTGGGCGTCGAACGTCCAAAGCCGATGTTCGTGTGTCGCCAGAATCACTTGAGTGTCATCCTTTGACATCCCAAACATTCTTGTTGCTTGGTCCCATGACATCTCGAACCCTTGGTCAAATACCTGACCCGGCGAAAACAAATTACATCCAGCCGGAACGTACAATATGTCCTCCACAAATACGAAAACCATCTCTTCATCGATCATTACGGCGAGTAAAACAGTTCTAAATCCTTCA